>CAUYUJ010001325.1:557988-635320 GCA_963575745.1 Prorocentrum cordatum
CCTCTTCCTCGTCCTCCTCATCCTCATCCTCCTCGTCCTGCTCCTCCTCCTTCTTCTCCTCCTCCTCCTCGGGGGCGGGGGGGGGCCTTCGCGCCCGCGGCACCGCCGTCCTCGACCCCCGTAGACGGGGCGCGCCCCCCGGATACGGCCACGAGTGGGCTCCTGCCGCCGCCCGCCAGGCCGAAGCGCGGCCCCAGCGGGGTGAGGCTCAGCCTCGGGCGCGCGCAAAGGATCGATCGAGGGGGGAGGGGCGGAACGATGAGAAGGATGGTGGCATAGGGTAGGATAAGCGCTGGGAGGCGATGAGTGTGCTGATGATGCTGGTGGTGTTGGTGTTGGTGTTGGTGATGGTGATGGTGATGGTGATGATGCTGATGATGATGATGATGACGATGATGTTGATGAGGATGATGGTGCTGCTCCTGCTGATGATGATGATGATGATACTGGGGACGATGATGGTGATGGTGATGCTGATGATGATGATGATGATGATGATGATGATGATGCCGGTGGTGATGATACCGATGGTGATGGTGGTGGTGATGGTGTTGATGATGATGGTGATGGTGATGATGATGATGATGATGATGATGATGGTGGTGATGATGATGATGATGCTGATGATGATGATGATGCTAATGGTCATGATGACGATGATGCTGGTGATGATTATGCTGCTGATGATGATGGTGATAGTGATGATGATGCTGTTGATGATGACGATGCTGATGATTGCGATGATGATGATTATGATGATGATGCTGATGATGCTGATGCTGGTGATGATGATGCTAAGGGGGAGGATACTGTCGATATCCGATAGTGGTAATGATGCGGGTGACGATGGTGATAATGATAACGATTATGATGACGATGATGATGCTGATGAACATGATGATGATGATGATGATGATGATGATGATGATGATGATGGTGATGATGATGATGATGATGATGAGAATCACGACGCTTATGACGATGATGAAGAAGGTGATGACGAGACGGAGAAAGAGGAGGAGGAGGAGGAGGAGGAGGAGGAGGAGGAGGAGGAGGAGGAGAGGGGGAGCGGGGAAGATGGGTGGAGGTGGGGAGGAGGGGCAAGGGGGAGTGACAGAGGAGGAGAGGGGAGCGAGAATGAGAAGTGGAACGGGAAGCTGAGGGGGATAGGGGGGAGCTAAGATGACGAGGAGTGGTGAGCGAATGGCTGTCAGTTCAACCAACGGGAAGGCTAGATTCGAACCTCGGGCTGTTAGCGGACGTGAAGCAACTTTGAGCACTAGTTGTTCAGCGGGGGGGGGGGGCGTTAGAAAAAAATCAAACATTCCCCACTGTACTTCTTCCACCGAACACCCTGGTGGACTTGACACTTCGGAATATTCGCGAGGGCGTATGGTTTGAAGAGATCACTGCCAACTCATGAAAGAGGATCGAGTGGCTGCAAGGGGTTATGATTATCTTGTGTCCTTTTCTGCTCCTCGGAAGGCAAGCCTCCAGGGACCTCCCGGGACCTGCCTAGGGTGAGAGCTGGGGGCCTCCAGGACCGAGACCTCCGTCGTCCAGAATAAACATCAGCCTTTCGAATCTACTTGACATCGGGACACCTGTTTCGGACGCCCGCGAACAATCAAATCATAGTCAGAGAAAGAAAACTGTTTTTGTCCGGCGGTGCCAGCGAATGCTGACGCGAAGTCGGTTCCAGCGGGGCGAGAGGGCGCGGATGCAGGTGGGAAAGAAGAGGGCGGCCGCGGAGGAGGGAGTGAGAAGAAGCCCGACCGTCGAGAGTCGACGGGTGAGGGTTTTTGCGCAAACGACCTCAGGCACCGAATACGGCGTGTGTATGTGTGTGACAAGTGGCGGAGCAGCGAGAGAACCAAGCCGTTGAAGTAGACGACGGCCAGGCGAGGCGCATTAACATCGCCACGCGGAAGAAAAAACATGTCCCGTGGATTGTGGGCGCACACTACGGGTCTGGGGAACACGGCGTCGGATGTCTGAGGCATCCTCGGGGGGGGGGGTCCTCCTCATCCTCCTCCGCATCCTGCTGTTCCTCCTCCTCCTCCTTCTCCGCCTCCGCCTCCGCTTCCGCCTCCTCCACATCTTCCTCCTCCGACTCCTCCTCCTCCTCCTCCACCGCCTCCTGTTCCCCCTCCGCGCCTCCTCTTCCTGCTCCGCCTCCTCCTCATGTTCCTGCTCCTGCTCCTCCTCCTCCTTCTGCTGCCCCTGATGAAGCTCCTGTTCATGCTCCTCCTCCTCCTCCTCCTCCTCCTCCTCCTCCTCCTACACTTCTAGGTGTTATTGACCCCCACCCCTTCGGCACCATGGTTGAACGCGACTCGGAAAACGAGCCAGGAAGGTTCCGAAGAGGAAGGAGAGTCCGTCTGGAGCGGATTCTGGCTGGTGGGGAGGGGCATGGAGGCAGGAGGGAGGAGGGAGCAGTGAGGAGAAAGAAGGAGTAAAAGGATGCGAACAATGAACCTGATGAGGAATGTTGACTAAACCGATGCCTGACGCGCAGAATGGGGGCTACCCGCTCCAGGCCAGAGGGGACGATGGTGAGGAGCAGGGGGTCGCTACTACAAATGGTGCTAACGAGACTGTCGCCGAGATCCATCAACACCGCTGGCACCCCACGCAACACAGCAATGGCAGCACATCGCTCTTTACAATATCGCTCTGCCGCCTTCCGCGGCACCTCTATAACAGCGCATCGCGCTGCTGGCCGCTACGCCGCCCCTGCGCCAAGTACGCATGTGTCGTACGTCACTGGTTAAGCGCCGCACGGTCAGCAAAGCTCGGTCTTGTGCCACAGACTACGAGTGTCACAGGCGAATGCTCGAACATATCAGCGGTACGCTGCGCTAAGGCGTTCACCACTAGTTCAACACTACTGGACAGCACACTCTCTGACAACACTGATCGCACAAAAGCGTTTGCATAACTACCAGCTACTAGCCCCGCTTACCGGCTGATCCACTTCTAATGCAAGAAGCAGCACATGGCGGCCAAGCCCATTGCGCCCACTGTATGTGTGGTTCCATACCCATATGATGCGTTCCTTTTCAACTTCGGGGGGCATCCTCTCTTTGTCCAGTCAGGTCGACAAGTGTAGCCACCATCTACATGCCACGACTATGAAGCCTTGCTTCTCAGAAGACCCGCTCCTCACAGTAGGTGTATAATGGTGAACTGCGCCAATGGTGGCAAGCACGGTCGGGGCGGCTACCCCCCATTGTGACCTTTCGTCCTTCGCGTTACTGCGCACAGCCAGTGTTCATTCACGCGTCTCACCGGAAATCCACTCCTCGCGCTCGTTGCCTCGGCCTCTACCAATAGTAGGCATCTATAGTTGTGCCGACTTCCTCCCTCAAATCCTTTAAAGTGCCCAGCGCTGCCGTCGCTGTAACGCTGTCCGTAGCTGGGTCCATATTGTTTTGCACGTACGGGTGACCTGGGTCTTGTTCATGGTCGGCACACCTGTTTCGAACCACTGCGCCAACCGTCTCTGGACGCCCATATTGGATTACTTGTCCTGCAAGATTTGCCTGTGTGAGGGTTTACGCGATTGCTCGCCATTGCACGTCGCACTCGTTTTACTGTTGACGGACGCTACAGCCCACGGTGATAGTAATTTCCATGTTGGAAGGAGGGGAATGGCGGGCGGAGGAGGGACGCGGAAGCAAACGAAAGAGAAGGAAAATGATGAGATTGGAGGAGGAGAAGCAGCGGCAGGAGGATAGTAATGAGCAGGAGGAGAAGCGGGAGGCGGGAGAAGAGAGGAGGGGAAAGGGAAGAGGAGGGAGATGAGGAGGAGGAGCGCACAAACCTGTCGTGTGCTCGTCAGCTGGACTGGCATCGGAAGATGCGGCGACCGTGCTCTCAGGAGGCTGCAATCGCCCTCGCCTTTGCCGGTACGACACAATGGATCGTGGGCATGATCGTTTGCAGGAAGGCACGGGGACTGGCATGATTGGACGTCGAAAGACGGGTATCTACAACTATTGCAATGCTACGCAGTTCCTCCCTGCGTTCATACAGGAGGGGGGGGCACCGAGCACAAGACTGCCCGGGCCTCCCGAGGCCCGGTAGCTTGGAAAAAGGGGAGAGACGGATTTCACAGCAGGCCGAAATTCATCACAAGATAGGTGATGCACCACGTTGCCCCCATGATCGCACCGACACCCACATGCACATACCTACCCCCTGCGCCCGTTCTGCAACGCGCTGGAGTGTCCCATTCGCCAGGGACGGCTTTGAACACAGAAGTGGGGACGCGTGGAGGCAACCTGGCAGCGACCATGTTGATGCGGAGGAAAGTCCTGAAGGTGGCAGAGCCGGGGTGGTCTACTCTCATTGTCAGCAACCTTGGGGCTAGCAGGGTCATGTAGCTGGACCCTTCGGTTCTGCATCAGATCAAAGTAACCCTTGGCTTGAGCTCCATTCGCCAGGGGCTCCCGTGGCACAAGGGTCAGCGACCCACTCGAGCCCAGCAGACCTTGCAGGTACGAGAAAATCGAAGGCCGAGCAGACTTGTTACGCTGGTGGGCAACCACATAGTCTTCACCTACGAGAGTGCCGACGTACTCTTGCTGGGCCTTGTGAAGAGCTTCGTTCTTCATGGCGACCCTGAAAGCAGCGGCGAGAGCATGGAAGAGGAGATGCGCAAACCCATTATCAAATCCAAAACCTTTCAATTGGCGAAGCGTTTCGGTGGAGAGAGCGTTCGATGGCTCAAGGTTGAAATATTGCCAAACATAATGCTCGGCACGCCGAACAGCAAGACGAGGAGGATGCAAGTGGGCCACATGGCCAACAGCTTGGACAGCAAAACTATTGCAGGCGATCGCGCTATAAGCAAACGAAAAATTCTGGCCCTTCAACTGGACGCCTCGCCCGGTCACGGGTTTCGCCCGCGACTTCCCGGGAACACTCAGGTGTACGATCATCCCGAGATGCTTCCCTGAGACCAAAATCTGCAATATGTCAACCCGTAACCCATGGGACCTGGATTTGGCGCTGACGGCGCCTAGATTAAACTCGTGGGGGAGCGCGATCACGGTTACGGCAGGGTGAACGACCCCGCCTGTCAACGACGCTATCTTCATCAGACCGCGCACCGCAACCAGCAGCGAACCGAAAACATCCCTGACCACGAAGGCGAAATCGTCAGCCTAGCTGCGCAATGGGTAGGCTGGGGCGCGCGGGGGGCCCAACAGTCCTGAACAAGTCACGATGGATCGGGCCTGTATAGACAACAAACGCTGCCCCCAAAAGCGCGCGCCCCCGCTTGGCCCCGCGCCCCAATCGGGGAGCACTGCTCAGTAGAACCATGACTCCAGACAAAAACATGGACGTTATCACAAGAGGTTCTGGACGGCACCCGGGAAAAAAACAGGGGCCCCAATCGTGAAGGGCCCCAAGGACCCCCACACGCGCGCGCGCACGCACACACGCACACGCACCACCACCACCACCACCACCACCAAGAACGGTTGAGGCGGGGAGCGGAGATGTAACAAGCAGGCGACGCAGTGGCGCTCAGCCTGCAGGTCATTCGCGAAGACGAGCTCAGCGTCAATGCCGATCACGCGATCGAGCCCGCGGCGCCCCGGTAGGAAGCCCCTTCTGGACACCGGCGCAAACTTCGTCGGCGACTCTGGCGAGAGGATTGCGTCTGGCTTTCGCGAGCATGCCGTTGCCAGCGTCGCTGAGAGCGAGCGGCCTCGCCCTGGGAATGACGCCCGCTTCGGGCCCGAGAACTCCCCATCAGAGCCCGCGGCAAGAAGGGGCGCCGCCAGGCGGCCGCTCAACCGCCGCGCACATTACCCCACCGAAAGTGGGCCTGGCACGCGGAAGAAAGCACGACGCATCACGCGGAGCCACCGGCCATCAAGGCCGGGCAAGGCGCCCATTAATTCCTGGGGCAGAGCGCATAAGCCGACCGATCATCTCTGGGAACGCATCCCCCGACACCTCCCGCCCCGCCCCCCCGCGATAATCTGGAGGAACGGGCCCGGCCCCGCCGACGGGCGAGAGCGCAGACAGAGGCTTCAGGGGACTTGTGGGGAACCCCTTCTATTCTGGATGGGGCGGAGGTGGGGCTTGCTATGTTGCCGACGCTCTGGACACATGAACAAAGCATGCTCTTTCGCGGCGGGATGGGCGCTGGCGTCGCGGATTGAGTTCTGCTGCCCACGCTGAAGGCGGCCGCCGGCGGGGCGCGCGAACTCCCGAGAGAAATCCTCGATGGAGCGCCGCTGCATCACCTGCCGTGCCAGTCGCAATGCTCGGGCAAATCTGAGAAAGAGCGGCGGGCGCAACGGGCAGCGCCGCGCCGCCCCCCCCCCGCTCCCTCGAGCACAGGCAAGGGCGAGCATCCAGGCGGGCATTTCCTCGACCGACAGTGGGCCCCGAAGTTCGGCCCCGCGTGTGGCGCGCCGCGCGGTCTCGCGCGCGATCTGCCTCCGCGGGGCCCTCGGAAGAGCCGGCTTCATCTAGCGAGGCGGAGACCTCGTCAAGAAACTCCTCGGGCTCGCCAATCCGCCATTGGACACTCAGCGCCCCGCCAACTGCGCGGCGAGCTGGGGGCCGAAGATGGGCGGCGGAATGGTCGCGTGGCCGATCGTTGCAAGCTGCATTCCACGCCGCGCACGTTGTCAGCCTAGGGTCTGGAAGCCCGACGGATGCCGTAGAATTATACACCCCGTCTCATCGCCCAAGGAAAACGCAGCTTGGCGCGCGAATTCGGGCTGGTGGGTTTGGGCAAAGTAAGGACATGGGTAGGGGAAGAATTTGGCGCCACGCGGCCAAAGGGCAGTCTCGACGCGACCGTCGCCGCCCCTCACCCTGCAAGCCCCCGCCCCCGACCCCCCAGCCCCCCCATCGCAACGGAGATTGACGCCCCCGCCCGACGCCGAAGTGGCGCGCGCAGACCAGGGCTTGTGGTAGCCAACATTACAAGCTGATTCTACTGCTGCGTTTGTGAAAGCTCGGGATCGAAATTGGAGACCGCGAGGGAGCCGCGGAGGCCCCTGCATCGAAGAGTAAATCTACGTCCAGGAATTACTGCAACGCTTGAAGAGGAAATGAAGTGCATGGCCATGTTGTCGCGCGCGAAGCGCAAGGCCGCCCCGGCCGCCTCCGGGAAACAGAAAGACCCGCAGATCCTGAAGTTGGGAGACAGACGCTGCAACTCCAACTGATCCCAATAGCCCCCATGAGGCCCCCGGTCAATCAAGATTTCGCGATCGCGCATTGGATGCCTCAAGTGGCCCAACTTCCTGGACTGAAGTTCGCGAAAGGCCCGAACACCTCCTCGCGGCGCACGAGCGTTGCAGGCGCAAATCGCACACGGGCAAGTGGAAGGCGGAAGAAAGGATGAGGACGGCCGAGCCTGCGCGGGGCCCTCGGGGGGCTGGCAAGGCGATTGGATAGAAGCTTCTAAATTCTCTGGAGACTCACTTTCCTGCCGTGGGGCATCGCGTCCAGCAGCCCGTCTGACAGTCCTCGAAACCGATGCCTTACCTCTGTTGCCCACGCCGCCGATGCCCCGTGCAGACAGGGAAGGTGGAGCCTGATCCCATAGAGGAGCGTCCTGGCCGACTTTGGTCGAGGCAAGCAAGTCCGCGACGTCGCGAGCGGTGGCACTCCAGCACTGGAGGTTCTGATACTTGAGCTCGTGCGCGCACCCTGTCCTCGACAGGCCCGCGGAACCAGTGGAGCCCGAACGCGTCCTCGCCACCGCTGGAAAGGAGGATGACCTGGAAAGCAGTGCAGACGAGCCAGAAATCGGCAGGTGGTCGCCCGCCTTTTTGGAAGAGGTCTAGCGTGCGGGCTCGGACCACGGCGGCGGCACGGTGGCGCTGTCTGACATCCGCTGGGAGGTCCGACCTGACTTTGATGACGTGGGTCTGCTGCGACCCGGGGCCAGTCCAACCGATGTTCTGATCAGCAACTAAGATACCGAACCTACTGGTCAGCTCCTCGGACGGCAAGGCGACGGAGCAGGACTTGGAAACCCTGGAGATCGTGACGGTGATCTGCGAGAGGATTTCGCGGGGGATCGTGGGAGCGACAGCGGACTCCCACTGGGCCCCTTTCCGGCCTGCATGAGCGAGCGAGGTGCGATGCCGATCCACCTCCTGCAGCGGTCCTGACACGCGCCAGTCGACCTGGAATCATCTCCACCACGTTGCCGATGATGCTGTTGATGATTGATTTGGGGATGTTGTTGGCTGCTGCTTGCAGCTGGTTCAACGAAATGGTCTGTGTCAGGATGCCACCGATCTAGTAATCTGACTGCCTCGGCTAAGCCCTCGTGCAACTGCGTCTCGATGGACATGCGATTGTTGCCAACGCTGATGAACCTCTGACTGATTTTCCTCACGTCGACGTCATTCTGAATCAGCGCCGAACGTATCTGCTGGATTTCCTGCTGCATGGTCTGCTCGAGGCAGACGATGGAGGCGCTCTCGCGGAGGGTGCTCATGAACTCGTTGAGCCAGGACGGCGCCTCCGAAGGGGCACCCGTAGAAGGCGAGATAGGCGCGTCTGTCCCACCAATTTGAGTGCATGCGCGAGGGAAGCTGTCTGAGCTGACGGGCCTCTCAGATGACGCACGACTGCGGCCACGATCGCGAAAGCCACGGCTATGATCTCGATCGCGGCTAGGCTCTCGACGACGACGGTGTCGGACGTGGCGCCCGTGCATACAAAGGTGCAAACATCTAGGGCTCCCAACTTCGCGCTTCGCGCTGCGCGAAGCGCGAAGCGCGAATAACTTCGCGCTCTCGCGCCGCCCTCCCAAAAGGAGAAGAGGAGGACGAGGAGGAGGGGGAGAAGGAACGAGGACCGCGAAGCGCGAAGCGCGAATAACTTCGCGCCCTCGAGGGCGCCCTTGAAACATTGGGGTACCCTCCTGATCGAGTCTGCGGCACGCAGGGCGGGGCGGGGCGGAGAGGGGCGCGCACGAGGGCGCGCACGACGACGACGACGACGACGACGACGACGACGACGACGACGACGACGTCGACAACGACGACGACGAGGAAAACGACGAAAACGATGACGACGAAAACGACGGCAGCGTCCCCAAGGCCAGCTGGTCGCGAATCGGGGTACGGGGCAGGGTGGACCCCAGGAGGCGTCTGGGGGCCACTTTCGACAGCGGACGTGGGCCTCGGGGGGATGGGCGATGGGTGGGGGCCTTATGAGAATGGGCATTCGTGGTCTTATACATGAATTTTTCGTGCCAGATCGAATTTAGTCAGGGACCTGGGGCCCGAAACCGAGCGAAAACCCCCTGCTCGAACAAAAATGCAACGCCAAGACCTCCACAGGTTGTCAAAGAAAGACGACGACCACGACGACGACGACGACGACGACGACAACGACGAACACGACGACGACGACGACGACGACGACGTCGACCACGACGACGACGACGACGACGACGACGACGACGACGACGACGACGACGACGACCTGGGCGGGGCCCGATCGGTCGGCGGCGGGTCGGCCGCATCGGCGGCCCTGGCCATCGGCGATGATCCGCGGGCCCTGCCGAGGGCACGGCGGGGCGCACTCGCGCACGCTGAGCCGGTCTCCCGACAGCGGGTCGATGACCTCGGCGCGGCCCGCCGATCGATCTCGGAGCGACGGGCACGGGCACGGGTGGGCGGCATGCGGCAGGGGGGCCTCAGGGGAGCAAGCAGCGACTGGAGGCCACCCAGGCGGGGTCCGAGTAGATGGGGTCGAAGGATCGCGCCGCATCGCCGGTGCATCGCCGATGTATCCGGCGATGCATCGGGGACGTCGGCGATGCGTTGGCAACGTCGGCGTGGCGAACCACATCGAGCCGCCTTGTCGATGCATCGGCGATGCGGCGCGATCCACCGACCCCATCTACTCGGACCCCATCTAGGAGGCCTACAGTGACATAACCATTCACTTTCGGAGTTCCGGCCATCTCGGATCGGCGCTGGGGCCCCCTTGGCGGCGCCTCGGGCGCCGCCACTGGCGCGCTCCGAGCGCCAGGAAAGGGGGGCCCAGCGCCGATCCATGAAGTCCGCGCGGAACCTCGACAAATTACAGTCGGGGCGTTGACCTAAGGAACCCTAAAGAAGGAACGAGGCCCCTTTTTTCCATAAGTTAACCTTCGATTCCCTGTCGAACACATAAGGAAAGCCTGAAGCCAGCTGTGAAACACTTAAGGAACGCGGAGCCCCTCCCCAACGAAAAGGGTTCCTTCTTCAGGGCCCCGACTGTATGTTCGCATCAGTGTCTGCTCCCCGAAGGCTAGACCCTCATATCCGGGCGTCGCAGCTTCACATCGGGCGTGCTCGCCCGGCTTCTCGGGCCCCGGGGCCATCACACACCGATCCAGCCCGAAGAAGGGCGCAGACAGGATGGGGTCTGTGGCTGTGGCCGTCACTTTTCGTGATGTTGCACATTTGTTCTCTGCAACGTCAGGTCCTAAGAGTTTGGGGGGCGGCATGCGGGAGGGGAGCTCGAGGCGTCCCAAATCGGATCCGCGTGGATGGGGCCGGACGAGCGCGCTGCATCGCCAAAGCATCGGCGGCGTCAGCGTGGAGAAAACTGGGTTTGTTCGATGCTGCGCCGTGGGCAATTTGGCCCGAAGAACCCCTAGAGGGCGAAACCCGCAGCCTGCTTCTCTTCCCGCTGAGAGCCTTATCCAGAACAAGAATCGCCGATGCATCGCCAAAACGACGCGATCCTCCGACCCCAACCTGGTCGGATCCCATCTGGGAGGCCGACAAGGGCAGCGAGTGTGGAATGGATAAACGAACGTGACAACCTTTCTGCATATGCCCAACCCCTGGGGGACAGAGCCCGCACTTGAAATCGAGACGCCCCCCAGAGACGCGTGCGCCTTGAGGGCGCACAGTGTAGTCAGAGAGAAAGAGAGAGGGGGGGAGATCCACAACTGCACGAGCTCCCCCCCGCAGGCTCTGCTACATTGGCTCGCGAGCTCGGGCTCACAGCGTGGAGGCCGGAGCCTCTGGCGCCCGGGCTGGAGATGCGGGCCCCAAGAATGTACACCGCCTCCCCCTCCATTCCTCCTCCCTCCTCTACCCTCCCCTTCCTCTCCTGTCTCCTGGGGGAGTGAGGGGGCGAGGGAAGTGGTGGTGGTGTATATTTTTGGGCCCCGTAGGAGACCAGGCGCCTCCCCGCCGGAGGCCCAACGCTACCTGATGTGCCCGAGGGTCTTTTGGTTTCGGCACCGGGCGTGCTCGCCCAGCTCGGGGTGTGCCGGGACCCTCGCGGATCGGCCTGGCTCGAGGAAGGCCGCAGAGATAGGGCGACGAGATGTATACATCGGGGGCGGCCAAGAGGGAGGCGTCCAAGAGGGGGGGGCGCAAATCATGGCTGGCGGCACGTGCGCGGCCCAAAGGGGGGGGGGGTCGAGGACGCATTGAAATAAGAAGAGACGCCATGAGATCTGGGGAGATGTCATGCCCCTGCCATGATATCCATACACCCCTGGTCATCACCCCCCTCTTTGCCGCCCCCGATCCCTGGCAGGGCCCATCCTGGGTCCAGGGGCTGGGTATGCGTTCTCCTGGCCAAGCCAGGGGCCAGGGGGGCGTGGCGCACCCACCGCTGCTGGGTTCAGGATGGACCTGGCCAGGAAGCAGTGGACATGTACAGTTGTCGTCGCCCGAAGGCTCCGTCATGATTTCTCGGCGGTGGACAAACCTCCCTTTAGTAACCCTCCCCTCAGTGAAAACGGCCTGGGACCGAAACGGACGGACCTGGACCCGCAAAAATGACGGCCGCGACGCCCTCTCGCGAACCGAAAACGGCCAATTCACTAATCGACGTGTCAGGGTAGGAGGTCTATCCACCTCCGAATGTCTCGCTCTGCTGCAGCCTCTTTGTAACGTCGGACGCCTCAGGGCTGGCCGGGGCCTCCGCCAGACCTCTGCGGAGGCCCCGCGGAGGCCGGCGGGGGGCCTCCACAGGCCTCCAGAGACATCTGTAGTGAACTGCGGGACGGGAAAATGACCACAGCCACTGCTTCTTGATTACAGCCGGCCGAAAAAGAAGCAGTGGTTGTGGTCATTTCCCCGGTGCCAGGCTTCACGAAAACGACCACAACCACTGTTTCGTTTCTGCTGGCTGGAAGGCGTCAACAAAAGAAAAGCAGTGGCTGTGGTCGTTTTTGCGTCCCGTATATACACTGAGCACTACACGTCGGTCGGAAGAAGTGGGTCGAAACATGAAGTAGGAGGGCGGATATAGTGGATTGGGTCCAGGTCCTCCTAGAAACTCACAAGACACAGCAAAAGCATGCCGATTCTTGAAGTAGGAGGGCGCGTGAAGCAGATTGGGATCTGGGAATCCAGAAATACCTACCTTCAACGACAGCATGCAGCCTTGCAGCTGCTCCGACTCCCGACAGTCAGTCGAACAACAATTCGAAGCAGAGCTGTGCTTCAAAAGCATTGCTTGCTTCGACTACAGCGCGACTCATGGACTGACCTCGTGGGGCTGCCTCGTGAGCCCCTCAAAGGCCTCCGGAGACCTCTGGTCACACAGCCAGCGCCTGCTACGAGAAGTTGCGCCGCGATTGAGTCGGTGCCTCCCCCCTGGCCTGTTGCCCCCCCGTCCTGCCACGATGCATCTCGGGGAATCTATCCACGGCTGGATCATGACCCGACGGGCCGTTCAAGCTTCGACGATCGCGACTTTCCGACCACGCAAATCGTTCAACACTGGCGGAGACCAGGTCATGAACGGCGTTCAACCTTGAATGCCCACGCTTGGTCGCCGCCACGTCAACACGCCAAGAACATTCCGCAGATGTCCCGCAAAGCCCACTACATTCGCCCGGAACCCGAAAAAGAGCTCCAGAGGCCAGAATCTATGAGAAAGGCCAGGATTGAAATAATCGTATCGTCGGGCATCGGGGTACGCTTATTAATCAGAGTGGGGGGTCCGAACGGTCATTCACTGTCCCTGGGTGCGTGGCTGAAGCGGGCTTCCGCGGAACGGACTGTTGTGGAATACTCCTTTCTAGAGAACCATTATTGCTGGTCTCCGTAAACGGTTCCGCGCGCTCTCGCCGCGACACCGACTGCACTTCCTCTGGAAACGACACTTCCGCTAGAGCGCGGGCTGGGTTAAAAAGTATGTCCTTGGAGGCCCGGCCACAGCGACAACGGGCCCCGCTCGATACGTCCTCACATTTCACCCAGAGACATCCTGGCCAGTGAGGCCCCCGAACTCAGGAACGGCGTTCCGTCTAGAGACTTCCTTTGAACTCAGTCAAGTTAATGGAGACCCAGCCACGACGACAAGGGCTTCTGCTGGACACCGACTCACGCTTCACTCGGAGAGGCTCTAGCCATGAAGGCCCTCGAATTCAGGAACGGCGCTCTCGCTCGGAACACTCTCTCGTGATTCAGTCACGCTGGTGGAGGCCCACCTGCGGCGACAAGGGCTCTCGCTCGATACTTCCTCAAGATGTACTCCCAGAGGCCCTGGCCAGAGACGCCCTCGAACTCAAGAGCGGCGCCGGAGGCTCTCGTAACTCAGGCAGGTTGTTGGAGGCCTGGGACCAAACCACGGCGCCAAGGGCTCCCGTCCGGTACTTCTCAACTTGCACTTCTCAACGTGCACTCAAAAAGGCCCCCGAACTCAGCAACGGCGCTCTCGCTCGAGATGTCCTCGCACTTCCGTCAGGTGGCCGACAAGCAAGCAGCCCTCAGAAGGAGGCGCGATCGAAGACGAAGTGGGCGCGTATCGAGGAGTGCGGCGTACAAGGTGAAACACACGCGAGCAAGTAAAAGCGAGCAGTCTTAAACTGCTTGTTGTTGTTGCTGCTGCTGTTGTTGCTGTTGTTGCTGCTGCTGTTGAATGTGAATTACGAAACAATTATTATTGTTGGACCCCCAGGCGCTTTGGCGCTTTCGCCTCGGCGCCGGCTACATTTTCATTGAAAAAGAGACTCACGCTAGAGCGGTTCGGGGGGGGGGCCAGAACGAACCCCCAAACAACAACAACAACAACAACAACAACAACAACAACAACAACAACAACAACCACAACAACAACAACAACAACAACAACAACAATTACTAGCACGTGGGGACACTCCGTTCTCACCAGTGCCAGGGTTTTCATAGGAGGCGGGCAATACCCCCACTTTGTGGGGGGGCCGGTTCAAGCTCTACCAAATTTCCAAACGACTCTTCGCCACCACCCACACCCAGCTTCCCGCCCTATGACGTTCGGACACTTCACTTCGTGGCATGCGGACGACCGTGGCTACTATTCAGGGCCCCGCGGCCGACGACGACGGCGTGCGCGCGCGAAGAAAAAACGAATGTGTCCCGCATGGTATTATTTGACAGGGATGATGGCCCTGGCAGGTGCGCAACCGTTGTCGCAGAAGTTCGAAAAAGTTGCTCGCAAAAGCCCGTTTGACAGAAATGTTTAAAAAGTGTTGGGTTTCCTACGAATCCGCAAGAGCGCGCGGGATGAGATTTTGACATTTTTTTGTTGAAAAACCATTGTTTTTTGATGTTTTTATGTTAAAATCGCTCCGAACACTAAGGTTTTGGAAGGATTTCGTCTTGCGCGCGCGAATGTCCACTTTACCTTATTTTTTGCAAGGGATTCTTGAAGTTTGGTTATGTTAGAACAAGAAATGTCCACTTTAGCTTATTTTTTGCAAGGGAAAACCGATCGTAACAACACAACCGGATCTGGTACACATCGTTTTGCCTGAGACTTCCTCACGAAAATGATGAAAATGAGGCTGCGGCCTAGGCGCGGCGGGGGGGTCGCGCACCAGGGGCCCCAACAATAATTATTCTTTAGAAGAAATAATGTTCAACACCAACAACAACAACAACAACCACCACCAACAACAACAACAACAACAACAATCATTTTACCCGAACGCTCAGTGTTCTCCCCAGTGCCAGGGTTTTCTTGCGACACCAGCCAATACCCCCACTTCGTGGGGGGGCCGTTCAAGCTCTACCAAATATCCAAACGACTCTTCGAGACCACCCACACCCAGCTTCCCGCCCTATGACGTTGGGACACTTCACTTCGTGGCGTGCGGACGACCCTGGCTACTACACTGGCGTGGGGTACACACCCACAGAGGTTGATCACATCTGTTACATATGATGTGGTACACGGTACACGTGAGATGGTACGCAGTGCCAAGATAGTTGGTCACATTTTTGGGGCAAATTCGTGGGGATGCGATTACAGAAGTACATGTGTTACACTGATGTTATACAGTCCCAAGGATGACGCATGCATTGCTCATAGACTCATGGCGCTATGATCCTAACTCTCAGTGCCCAACGCGCGCGTGCACAGCCAGACGGAGGGAGAGAAACACATGTATACAAGGTTCGTGACATACGCACGGTCCACCATGTTGTAAACGATCGCATGCACGGTAAGTTCTGAAATTATACGTATGTACAAGCAGACATGCGAGGGAGAAAGGGAGATGGCCATCGACAGTTCCAATACGGCTCCAAGGCGGAAGAGGGGGAGGAGGAGCAGGCAAGGAGGAAAGGAGAGAGAAAGGGATGGTGGCCCTCGCAGGCGCGCAACCGTTGTTGGAGAAGTTCAAAGCACCTGAAGAAGTAGCACGCAAAGACCCTTTTGACAGAAATGTTTAAAAAGTGGTGTGTTTCCTATGAATCCGCAAGAGCGCGCGGAAGGACATTTTGACAATTTTTTCTTAAAAAACCATTGGGTTTTTGATGTTTTTATGTTAAAATCGCTACGAAACCTAAGGTTTTGGAAGGATTTCGTCTTGCGAGCGCGAATGTCCACTTTACCTTATTTTTTGCAAGGGATTCTTGAAATTTGATCAACTAAGAACAAGAATTTTCATTTTCTATTGTTTTTTGCAAGGGAAAACGAGCGTCAACAAAAAACCGGATCCGGGGGTAATCCACTTTTCTGAAGCTTTCGCAGAAAAATGATGAAAATGTAGCTGCGGCCTAGGTTTTGGGCGGGGGGCGTGCACCAGGGGGTCCAACAATAATAATTCTTTAGAAGTAATAGTGTTCAACGACGCTCCCGCTCGAGACTTCCTCCTTTTTTACTCAGGGCCGGTGCTCCTGCTCGCTGCCGAAAGCCAGCAAAACCAGCGCTCCCGCTCGGGACTTCCTCCCTGTTGACCTTGGACTGGCGCGCTACTCTTTTTCTCATCGGCGCCGCCCCCAGCAACAACAACGCTCCCGCTCGAGACTTCCTCCCTTTTCTACTCAAGGCGGTGCTCCTCCTCGCCGCCGAAAACCGCCGTCCCGACAAAACCAGCACTACCGCCCGAGACTTCCTCTCGTTTTACGCTGGACTGGTCCCCTACTCTCTTTTGAATTGGCGCCGCTCCCAGCCAGAACAACCCTCCCGCTCGAGGCTTCCTCCCTTTTTCCTTAAGACGGTGCTGTTCCTCGCCGCCGACAGCCCCCGTCCCGACAAAACCACGGCTCCCGCTCGAAGCGTCCTCCCTTCTTACTCAAGGCGGTGTTCCTCCTCGCCGCCGAAGACCGCCGTCCCAACAAGACCAGCGTTTCCGCTGGAGACCTCGTTTTGTTTTGCGCTGGCTAGCTCCCTACTCTCTTCAGCCTTTGCGCCGCCCCCAGCAACAACAGCGGCGCTGCTCGAGAATTCCTCCCTTTCTATTCAGGGCCAGGTCCTTGCCTCGACGCCGACAGCCCCCATCCCCACCAAGGCAATCCTGTCGCTGGATACTTCCGTGTGCTTTACCCTTCGCTGGGGCTCCACTGGCGGTCTCGCATCGGAGCAGCAAGGCGCGGGTATGTGTGTTCGAGGCGGGATCTGTTGAAATTCCTCGGAGGTGCTTGCAAACCATCATTGGGCGGGAGATCTCGGAATGGGAATAACGGACCCGCTATAGAACTAGAATCCTCCATGATGGGGATGGTTATCATGATGGTCGCATGCTTCGTGTGGGAACCTCGCGCATGAGGGTAAAAATGATTGTTGCTGTTGCTGTTGTTGGTTTCCCCAGGGATGCACGATCGAAGAAGAAGAGGGCGGAGATCGAGGGTTTGCGATATACGTTTTGAGTGGCATGCGAGCAGGTAAGAGCCATCAGTGTTAAGATGGTTGTGGCTGTTGTTGTTGGTGTTGTTGGTGTTGCTGTTGTTGTTGGAGGTGTTGGTGTTGGTGTTGGTGTTGGTGGTGGTGGTGTTGCTGGTGTTGCTATAAGTGGTGGTGCTATTGCTGGTGGTGTTGGTGTATTGTAGTTAGTATGGTTGGTGGTGTTGGTGTTGTTGGTGCTGGTGGTGTTGTTGCTGTTGGTGTTGATGGTGTTGGTGTTGGTGTGAATGCTGTTGTTGTTGTTGCAGGTGCTGCTGTTGTTGGTGGTGTTGCTGTTGTTGCTGTTGCTGTTGTTGTTGTTGGTGCTGTTGTTGTTGATGTTGTTGTTGTTGTTGGTGGTGGTGTTGTTGTTGGTGTTGTTGTTGTATGTGTTGTTGTTGTTGGTGTTGTTGTTGTTGTTGTTGGTGTTGTGGTTGTGGTTGTTGTTGTTTGTTGCGTATTGTGTGTTGCTTGTTGCGTGTTGCGTGTTGCGTGTTGAGTGTTTCGTGTTGCTTGTTGCTCGTTGTCGTCGTCCCGCCCGAGACCTGGCACGCGACCCACCCGCGACCCACCCTGCCCTACGAGCCACCCGCGACCCACCCACGACCCACCCGCGACCCACCCTGCGAGCCACCCCGCGACCCACCCCGCGACCCATCCGCGACCCACCCCCTCACTCCTGTCCGCAGCTGCGGGGTGCTACCTGCTGGAGGGCGGCCGCCCGATCCTCTGGTGCGCGCAGTGGGTGTTCGACCGCCAGCCGCCGCCTCGGGGGTTTTCGGACGTTGCTCCACGGGGGGCCTTCGGAGAAACCAGGAGGGCCCAAGAGGGGCCTCCAGACGGCCCCGGGGGCCCCCAAGACGGCCCAAAGGAGCGCCAAGAGGGCCCAAAGAGGGGCCCACGAGGGAGAATACGGATTTACGTTTCGAGCAGGTTCCCCCCAAGATGGCTCCATGAGACCCCCGGATGCCCCCGAGGCGCCCCCAAGAGGCCCCCAAGGCCCTCACGAGCCCCCCAAGAAGCCCGCAAGGGGCACTCAAGAAGCCCCCCGAGGCCCCCCAGATACCCCCAACAAACCCTCCAAGAGACCCAACCTGGGGGTGGGCGGAACAGCGTAAGCCACTGGAAATCACCCGGACTTTGGCGCGCCCAGTCTCCATTCTCCAGCCTTTCTACCTGCCAGGGTGGAAGCTGCAAAGTCCTGGCGAGCAATGTCCTGTTTTTAGAAGCCTCTTGTATGATTTTCTGCATCTGTTCATGCCGTCGTGGAGCCGTCTTCGCCTCGTCCGGCGAGACCGGAAGTGGGCGGACGGTGACGGTGACCGCGAAGCGTCTTGAAGAGCCAGGACTTTGGCGCGCCCATTCTCCATTCTCCATTCTTCCACCTCCCAGGGTTTAATCTTCAAAGTCCTGGCTAGCAATGTCCTGGTTTTAGAGGCATCCTAGATTCGGTCCAAATAGATGGGGTCGGAGGCTCCCGCCGCATCGCGAATGCGTCGGCGACATCGGCGTGGAGAAAATCGGGGTCTGCACCGAGCCGCATCGGCGATGCGGCGCCATCCTCCGACCCCATCTGCTCTGACCACATTTGGGAGGCCTAGAGCCTAGATTGGCGACGCGCACAAGAGGGTAGGGGGAGGAGGGAAGGCCTCTTAGGAAGAGGCTGCTTCTTGGAAGGCGCCGGCCTTATATCTACAGAGAAGCCCGCGCCTTCCAAAAAGCAGGGTGCCTCTAAGAAGCCTTCAACCTCCCCCTACCCAGACATGCGACGTCCTGATGTTTTCAGTACGCCGTCCCCGGGAGTCACGACCCATTCCCTGGGGCCGGTTTTTCATCCTGAGCCGTTTTTCCCTGGACCCAGCGAAGGCCCCCACAGGCCGACAATAGCAACAACAAAAGAAAAACACGCCCTGATGCCTTACACGACGCGAGCATGTATGCGCGTGGCCGACTGAAGGTCTGGGGGGTCCCTGTGGGGCGATCTTCCCGTGCCACCCCTGGGTCGGCGACGCGCAAAAGCTACCCCGTGTAAGAGTGACCTTTGGTGCGCGGCTTGAGGGGGAGCCAAACAACACAAGCGCGCAAGACGCTACTATCGCATCGCGCTTGGCGATCGGGGGACCCCCGTGGGCCGCACTCTTGCGCGTAGTGGACCTTACGCCGCAGCTTCCGCGGGCCGCAGGACCACGGCGCGCCTGGGGACGAGGGCGCTCACGCGCGACCTCACTCGGGCAGCTTACTCACCGATGTCGGCGAAGACGACCCCTCCTCCTCCACCTCCTCCTCCTCCTCCTCCTCCTCCTCCTCCTCCTCCTTCTCTTCCTCCTCCTCCTCCTCCTCCTCCTCCTCCTCCTCCTCCTCCCCCTCCTCCTCCTCCTACTCCCCTCCCCCTCGCCCCTCCTCCTCCTCCCCCTCCTCCTCCTCCTCCTCCTCCTCCTCCTCCTCCTCCTATTCCTCCTATTCCTCCTATTCCTCCTCCTCCTCCTCCTCCTCCTCCTCCTCCTCTCCTCCTCCTCCTCTCCTCCTCCTCCTCCTCCTCCTCCTCTCCTTCCTCCTCCTCCTCCTCCTCCTCCTCTCCTCCTCCTCCTGCCTGCTGCTCCTCCTCCTCCTTCTCCTCTCCTCCGCCTCCTCCTGATTATGCTCCTTCCCCTGGACCTGCTCCTCCTCCTCCTCCTCCTCCTCCTCCTCCTCCTCCTCCTCTCCTCGTATCCTCCTCCTCCTCCTCCTCCTCCTCCTCCTCCTCCTCCTCCTCCTCCTCCTCGGCGTAAGGTCACTTCGGCGATGGATCACTCTTGCGTGCAGTCGACTGGGCGCGGCGGCCCTCGAGCGGGACCGCGGGCTGGCCGCGCCCTCGACGCCACGCCGCTCGCGATCGGGCCGTCGGGCGCCTGATCGGCGACGGCCACGGCCGCAGCGGGCGGCCGCGCGGCGGGGCTGAGCTCGACGACGAAACTCAGCCGGGCGCGCAAGGTCTGCTTGAACCTTTCCGTCTCCTCCTGAGGACTTGGGGGAGGCAACTCCTGGGAGGTCTCGGCTCGAACGATGCAAGGCGATAAAGCCCGGATGAGGCCGGAGCAAGCCTGGGATCAAGCCAGATGAAGCCGGATTGAGCTGGACTCAGCAGGATCGAACTGGATGAAGCTGAATTGGCCCAGATGAAGCTGGTTATCGACCGCGAGAATACCAGCGCCGGTACAACATCGAAGCTCACAGGAGTTGCACCCTAGCCCCTCGGGCCGGTGGCTCCAAGATGGGGGCCCGAAGGATGGTCGCCGTGGGGAAGCGGGTCCTGAGGGAAACGGGTCCCGAGATGTTTCGCCGTTTTCGGGCTCTCGGGGCCCTCCACGGGCCCTGGGACTGTCAGAAAAAGGCTCAAGATGAAGGTCTCGTCTTGGGGGGAGGCCAGGACCCGTTTTCCCTCAGGACCCGCTTCCCCGATGCTAAGATAGGGTCCTGAGGGTAGGAAGGGATCCAAGGGTGGACTTGTACATGGTCTGGGGCACCTCGTCCTCGGGGCCACATGCTTCAGGTAAGACGAAACCAGGGCGAGGACAAATCCGGGCGAGGATACATCGGGAATCTCTGAGATCCGGCGGCTCTGGAGGATAAATCGGGCGCCGCGGCCTTCTCAGAGCATTTTGGAACGCTCCCAGAGCGTTCTAGAAGACTCTGGATCGGATTTCTCCGATTGGTGAAACCAAAAGGTACCGAGATCGCTACACCCCAGACCTCTCCCAGGGTGCGTTCTGACCAGAACTTAGCGACGAATCCGGCGGTGGCGACGCGGGCCTCCCAGGAGACCCAAAAAGAAGAAATCAGAGAAAGGCATCGGTATGTGTACTTGTTCCTCCTGTGAGTATCTTGGCGGCGACGACAAGGGCGAATAGCCCATGGGCGGGCATTATACGCACTCGCCCGGGAGCCTTTTCGAAAACATAGATCATCGGCGCACCTGAATACATGTATTGCTCTCCCCTGGGTTATTCGCCCGTATCGTCGCCTCTGACTATCCTCGTCATAGCCCCGTCCAATCAGGACCCCACCTTTGAACCACCGGTCGGGGGCGCCGCTTCTCTCGCGAGGGGGGGCCGGCGGGGAGGCGTCGGGTCCATCGCACCGGGCGTGGCGCGAGGGACAGGGGAGCGGGGGAGAGGGGCGCCTTCCTCCTCCTCCTCCTCCTCCTCCTCCTCCTCCTCCTCCTCCTCCTCCTCCTCCTCCTCCTCCTCCTCCTCCTCCTCCTCCTCCTCCTCCCAGCCCCTCAAGGCTAAACGTTGTTTTGGCTCAAGGCTAAACGTTGTGAAGGGCTATGGACGCCTGAGAATCAGCGATTAGCTTTGGGGCTTCCGTAGCCTGCTTTCTTCGAGAGGAGCGAAGGCTCCCTTTTGGCATCATTCCTCCATATCTGAGTCGCCCGTGGCCATGGCGCCTGAGCCCCCATGGCGTCGCGGTGGTGCTGGTCCTCGGGCTGGCAGCTATCGCGGCCAATCTGGGAGCTGGGTGTTTCAGCCTGAAGGTTCACGGGACGGCATGCGTATCCCGCGGCGCCGCATGCGCCAGCGGAGGTACCACGTGTGTTCTTCCTGCAGTCACTGGGAGTGGGCGAGCCGTGGGCACGAGGCTTGTTCCAAGTGCGGGGGCTACTACCTCGAGTCCAATGTCGGTGGAGGGGGAGACCATGAAGGCGCCCCTGTGCGGGCTGCTGGTGCTGGGCAGCCCGATGCGCAGCTGCGCGCCGCCGCTGCCACTCTCCTGGCAGCGCGGCCTGACCTCCGCGAGTCCCTGGGCGACTTGGCGGAGGAGCCTGCGCCCCCTGCGGCTGTCCTCACGCCCGCCCAGCTCGACACCGCGGCGAACACCGAGCGGACCCGCTTGGCCCGCGTGGTCGAGGACGCAGCTCGGCAAGTTCGACTCGCGTGCCAGGAAGTGGAACAGAAGAGAAGCAAGGCTCAACGTGTACGGGAGCAACTCGAGGAGGCGACGAACGCCCTGCACGCTGCGGAGGAGGAGCATGACGCTGCTCAGAAGGCTCGCCGTGATGCAGACGCCGAGCTGCAGGCCTTCGACCGTGGAAGGCGGCGAAGGCTGCTGAGGCGCGCGCTGAGGCGCCGCGGGCGGGCCGCGCCCTGGCGGGGCGGGCGCCCTGGCACGTGGCGGCGCGGCGCGCGGCGGCGAGGCTGCTGGAGGTGCTGGTGGTGGCGGCCCTGCTCATGCTGGTGTGCCTGCTGGCGGTGAAGGAGGTGTGGACGCTCCAGTGCAGGAGCCCACGCAGGTGGACCTTCCCGATTTCTCGCAGATGTCGGCAGCCGAGCAGAATGAGTGGGCCAGCCAGCAGCGGTTGCCCAAGGGCCTCTGGGAGGCGTTCGTGGCCATGCGGACCACCATTCTTCGTGCTGATGATGATGCTGCTAGTGACGCTGGCAGTGACGCCAGCTTCGGCGATGCAGTCGGAGCTGGAGATGAAGAGTTGCGCGGATTGCGCAAGCGTGGCCAAGAGCAGGTCCTTACCCCCGAGGAGCAGGAGCGCATGGAGAGCCTCATCCGTGATCGCGTTCGAGCTCGTACCTCCAAGCGCCTGCGGACCACAAAGGAGCAGATCCATAGCCAGTTCACCGAGCTGCTCAAGCAGGCCGTCGCGATGCCTGTGGAAGGGGCGGCGTCTCTTTAGCACTGAGTTGGCTCACCGATCCCGTCCGCCCCGAGCCAAGGTTTCACTTGCTGCAGGCGGTGGCCTGAATTTGGTGTTTTGTAACGTCACAAGCTGGTCCAGGATTGCGAAGGACTTTGCGTCTGCCATTTGCCCAGAGGTTGATGCTTTTCTCTTTTGTGAGCACCGATTGCAGCAGCATGCTTTGCCTGCCGCGAAGCGAGAGATTGCAGCCATGGGCTGGAGGCCCCACCTGCAGGCAGGTGTGCCTACTAAGGGAGGGGGGACTCACGGCGGGGTCGGGATGGTCGTCAGTAAGAGCCTGTATTTTAAACGTTTTCTTGCCCATGCGGGCGGAGTTTCCGACATCGGGTCGGGCCCAGGTTGGATGTTTCTCGAACTCAAGACCCAGAAAGCGACCATTGCGGTCGGAGTTTGCTACTTTGTCTCGTGCCTGGGTGCCGCGGGGGAGAACCTGTCCAAAATGCGGGGTATCGCCGAGTTCGTTCGTGCTCTCGGGATTCCCTGGATGTTGGTCGGGGACTTCAATATCGAGGTTGAAACGATGTGGCCCTCGGGATATCCGCAGTCTGTTCACGCTCGGGTATTGGCACCGATGGGAGTCGATTTCACGTGTTCACAAGGGGTCAGGGACGATGATCGATTATGCGTTGGTCTCGGAGGATTTGGCCCCGTTCGTCCAGGTTGGAGTGTACGAACCGCCCCCCTTTAAAACACATCGTGCACTTCGCATCCAGTTAGCTCACCGAGTGCTGGTTCAGCGTCTCGATCGGCGAGTGCGCCCTCGAGTTATTCCAGTTTGTCACGGACCCGACTTACCGCGGCGGCGTCACCTTCATCAAGAGATTTGCTCCGACTGTGTGCCGCTGAGTATGTGCTCTGTGCAGATGGCCCATCTCATCCCGCATGCAGTCGAGCATCTCGATGATCAGATATCTGTACAGTATTCCCTCTGGTCGCGTGCTACCGAACGGTTGTTTCTCTCGCGCGCCTGTGCCGCCATCAATGAGGAGGAGGAGCATGCGTACATGGGGAGAGGGGATGCTATGAAATTGGTTACATCGACGATCACGCATAAAGGTGGCATGGGCACATCTTTTCGTTGTCCGACGTTGGCGTTTTGGTCTCGGTTCTCCGCCAAGCTGTTTGAGCTCCGCACGTTGTTGCGACGGCGATCCACCGAGAGCCACGTTGGCGGGCTGATCATGGACATGGTCAGCCGCGTCGGCGAGTTTTCCGAGGTGCTGCCGCCAGCTCAGCCGCCCCCCTGGTGGACCGATCAGGTCACCGCTGCGGCGCTTGGGGATCTCGATATGGTGGATCGCCTCGTTGACCTCACTTCCGAGGTTTTGAAGCGCGCTTGGACGGCAGCTAAGGCGGAGTCTTCGAAAGGCCTTAAGGCCTGGCTGCTGCGCGCCATCCCACATGGTGCCAAGGGGGTGCATTCCTGGTTGAAGCGTGACAATCGGAGTGTGGTTGAATATTTTACCCCCCCCCCCCCCCCCCCCCCCCCCCGACGGCGCCAAGCAGTTACCTGAAGAAATGATGGAGTATCGGGCCCGTTTATGGGGGGGGTTTGGTCTTTGCCGGAGGATGAGATATTGAGGCTGGGTGACGCCATGTCTGACCTCCGTGCTGTGGCTCTGGAGCATGTGAACGACCTTCCCCCCATCACGGCCCCACGCATTCAAGCGTGCAGTTTTTTCCTCGGCGACAACGGCCGTCGGCGTTGATGGGTGGGGACCTCGGGCGGTGGCTGAGCTCCCTGCCGAGGCCCTTCACGCCCTGGCCTCTCTGTACTCCCTTTGCGAACGGAGCATGGTTTGGCCAGCTCAAATCTTGCTCGGCCTGATTGCATTGTTGCCCAAGTCTCAGACTGATGAGCGCCCCGTCTGTAAGCGCCCCATCTTGCACCGACTTTACACCTAAATTCGGGGGGTGGGAATATCGATGCGTGGACTGCCGACCACACGGCGTTCTGGGACACGGCGGTCAAGGGATCGTCGGCTCTCCGAGCGGCGCTTGTTCGGGAGCTGCACCACGAGTGTGCCAAACATGAAGGGGCTATTGCTGTTGCGATCCATTGGGATCTTACGAAGTTTTTTGACACGGTGAGCCCGATATTGCTCATCCGATTGGCCTTGCGCATGAAATACCCACCCCATCTGTTGTACCTTGGGATGCTCATCCATACGGCCCCCCGTATGTTGGAGGTTGAAGGTTACGTTTCCCGTATGGTGTCCGCGGGGAGGGGGGTTTTACTTGGCTGTTCCCAGAGTGTGCCGTGGGTCAAAATCTACGTTTATGAGGCCCTGGAGGCTGCACATTATCAGGTGAATGGTGAAATGTCTCGAGTGATCTCACGGGCCTATGTTGATGATATTGCTCAGAATATGGCTGGTACGGAGCAGGAGCTCTTTACCCACGTCTTGCCTGCTGCGACGCTGTTCGCGCAAGAGGTTGACAAGCTGGGCTTGACTATCAGTTGCGAGAGCGCTCTCGTCTGCTCTTCCCCCGCGGTCGGCGCTCACCTCGCGGATAGTCTTCAGGCCTTGGGACTTCCAATTCGATATCGTGCTGAAACGAGGGGTTTGGGGTCCTGTACCACGGCGGGAAGACGGCGAAGGATTCCTGAAGAGAAGCGGCGGAGGCTTGAAGCGCGGCGCCGCTCGGGCAAGGTTTCTTTCCTTTCCCGTATTTTTCAGGGGGCCTCCAAGCTGTACAAACCTGGTGTGTTGGCGGTTGGGACCTGGGGCCATCAACTGGTTGGAATGCCCCCTCACCAGTTGCAAACTGTGAGGGGCCAAGCGGCCCAGTGTTCGGGTTGGTGGACCCCTGGGTCTTGTTCCACCACGGTTTTGTCGTTGATCTGTAGCAGCGCGGAGGACCCTATCTTCCGATTGAGGCACGAGCACCTGCTCAGCTTTGCGGATATGTGGTGTGATTGGCCACCTAAGGACCGCATGCGAGTCCATGATGTTTGGGTGGCTGCGGTAGATTTGTTTTTGAGCATTCCTGCGAATTGTCGTTGAAGGCGGGCCAAAGGGCCCGCGATGGCTACCGTCGCCACCCTCTTCAACCTTGAATGGGTCCCCACCTCTCCCTGTGAATGGCAGGATGAGTACGGCACCCCCCTCTATGTTGAGACCCCCTCCCTTCGGTTCTACCTGCGGCGGGCTCTCCAGGCTACCTGTGCTGATGTGGTTTGGGGCAAAGCCGCGGAGCACTATTTGGGGGCGGGGGTGCAAGAGGGAGTTGAGTGTTCCGCCCTCGGGCCACGTTGAAACAGTTTGGTCGGAACCTGGATTACGAATCCCAGGCGATCTTGCGGAACACCTTGGCTGGGGGATGTTGTACTGAATCCCGTGTGTTCGAGGCTGGCTACGCAGCTAGCCCTTTGTGTCCCAGGCGCGGGCTGGAGCCCGAGGCGCCGACGCACCGATTCTGGCAGTGCGCGGCGAACTGTGCGCTAGATAATCCTGATGTCTTGGCCACAGATAGCGTGCCCCCGATTGCGATCGCGGAAAGTGCCTCCCTTCCTTCCCTCTGGTGCCGCGGTCTGATGTCGTTCGATCAAGTTGTGAAGGGTCTCCCGATGCCCAAGACTGCTCAGTGGGCCTTTGGAGCTCTCCGAGGCGCCCGCCCTGTGGTTGGTGGGGTGTGGGGGGTCGATGGATCGGGGGGCTCTGAGACTAAGGACTGGAGGCTAAGGAGGTGCGGGTGGAGCGCTGTTATGCTAAATCCTAACGAGTCCGACATTGCGGGCGGGGTCATTGGGACTTTACCTACTACTTGCCAGAGCTCCCCTCGGTCAGAGCTCTATGCGTCGCTCGTCCTGCTGACGATGACTGAAGGGAACATTCTGGTGCTCTCGGACTACCTCCCTGTTGTTCGGAGCTTTCGGAAGTCTCCAGAGCATGTTAAGAGTAGTAAGAGTAGTATGCTCGATATCTGGGGTCGTATTTGGGAGCGTCTTGGGACGCGTTCGGGCAAGGTTGATCTCCGTTGGGCAAAATCCCACCCGACCCAGGCACACATAGAGGACATGCAGATTTCTCGCGTCGAGTTGCTGTTGAATAGTGCATCCGACCTCTGTGCCAATGAAGGGGCCCTGAGAGGCAAGTTAGGACCAAATGAGGTCGCCTCTGTCCGAGCTGCAGACGAGCTGCAGGAAAAGATCCTGCGCCGTCTTGTGGCGATTCAGCGAGAAGTTTTTTTCTGACATGTGAGCGGGAACGCGGCGCTGGCAGCCGTGTTGGCCTCGCTGCTGCTCGGAAGCCTGCTGGCATCACTAGTTTGGAGGCGCGGCGGGCGAGGTTGTTCGCTGCTGGCCACGATGTCTCTCTCCGTCGCACGTTGTTCAAGTGTACGAGGTGCAGCCGCTCCTTCTCTCGAAGAGGAGCCCTGTCGCAGTTCTGGCCTCGCATGTGCATTCCATTGTCCGAGTTCGGGCAGGTTGCGGGAGAGTGGATCCCTCAGGGTGAGCAGGACCGCCGCGATGAGGCACCCCCCATGGTGGTGGCGGACATCCAGGCGCGGCGCCCTCCCTCCGACCACCCTCTCTTTGTCTCTGTCCATGCCTCCCACACCCTCGCCACCTGTCAGGGTGTGTTGTACTGCTTAGTTTGTGGAGCGTTTGGGGTTGATCAAGCGCGGAAGTTGTTTGGCCAGTGTGGAGCCCCCACTGCTAAAGGGCGGGAGGCGCTCTCCCGTTTGTCTCGGGGGCCCCCTCCAAAGTCAGGTATGAGTTTCCCCGTGCGGGGGTGAATGTCCCATGCGCCCAGGCTTGCTCTTGGTCACCGCATTCAGCGCAATCGCAATCGCAATCTCCTGATCCTCCTCCTCATCCTCCTCCTCCTCCTCCTCCTCCCCTCCTCCTCCTCCTCCTCATCCTCCTCCTCCTCCTCCTCCTCCTCCTCCTCCCCTCCTCCTCCTCCCCCCGTGAGGGTGTTCTGGCCACCTGTTGGTGACAGCTGCGTTTGCCTTCTGCTGGGAACGGGCCTCGGACATTTGTTACATTTTACAATGGTTCGAGGGCGTTCTGCCCCTGTAATTTTCAGTCGGTGGCTGCTACGGTATTTGACACAATGTGGCTGGATTGTGGTCACTACTTTCGTATGGACGGTGTGCTGGTGGCTACCCTTTCTGGCACTGTGTGGCGGGATCGTGGTCACTATCAAGGGGGCGTGCACGTTGATGGCCTGTCTGGCCCTTCTTGGGGGCGGGCCCTGCTGCATGGTGGTGCCATCGTGATGGCCCGTCTGGCACAGCTTGGGGGCGGGCCGCAGGAGGGTCTCTGAGGCGTCTGTGGACACGTGCTGCTACGGACGTCATCCACGTTTGCGTGCCGACGGTGTTTGATCGTTGGTTCTGGTTTTGGCTGCGGGTCGGCAGCCGCTACATATTGCCCGCTGCTCCCTAAGGGAGCGCGGGAGCGTCGCCGACGGCTACGATATTGGCCCGTCTGGCCCCTCGCGGGGGCGGGTCCTGTGTGTGGCTCGTGCGGAGGCCTTCGCCGTCAGGTACCCGCTCGGCGTCGCCCTTTTCATGTCAGCCATGCCCTACGTCCTCCAGGTGGGCATCGGCTTCTTTATTGCCCGCGTGGCTCCCTGTTGGGAGAGCGGGAGCGTCGCCATCTGCTACGCTGATGGCCCGTCTGGCCCCTCCTGGGGGCAGGCCCATGCTAGAGCTGGTGGCGGGCGCCTTCTCCGTCCTCACCTGAGGACGCGGCCGCCTCGGTCGCCCCCGCCAGCTGTTCGTTTCGACGGACGGCTGCGCCAGGCCTCGTCCCCCGTTCCTCGTCCTCCTCCTCTTCCTCCTCCCCCCATCCCTCTCCTCGTCGTCGTCCTCCTCCTCCTCCTCCTCCTCCTCCTCCTCCTCGGCCTGTAGGGCCTCGGACGGGTGGACCAGCCACCACCAGAATGTCCTGAGGGGTCTCCTGGCCAATCGATATCGGTGCCAAGCCAGATTTTACGAGAAGTGCGAAGATGTCCGGCCCGATTGCCTCCATCGCGGGAAGCGCGGCGCCTTCTTCCACCGGCGAGTTTCCGGTCCCAGCTCGGCGGCATGGCGGCACGAAGAGGTAACGCCGGAGATCCTCGCTGCCTCTGGGTTCGCGTCTCGCTTCCCAGGCAGGGCCCAGGAACTCTTTGCGCGGGTGATTTTCCCTGACCCATCCTCCTGATTCCCCCGCAGGGCCCCTGACCCCTCCTCCTGCTACCCCTATCGCTTGCATTGGCCCCAAGACGGGTTGTTGTTGGGCGAGGGCTGGCACGTCTTTCCAGATGGGTCGGCCTACGAGAACCACAACCCGCGTCTTGGAGTGGCGGGATGCGCGGTGGTGGTGACGGACGAGGACGGGGTGGTGAAGCACGCTCTCTGGGGGGGGGGTCCACTGGCCTCCAGGCAGCCAGTGATGGAGAGGACTATGCGACCCTCCAGCTTGTGCTCGATGCTGTGCTGAGCCTGGGCGTCCAGCTACATGTTGCTTTTGCTGGCACGGCTGACTGCGCCGAGGAGCCTCGGACGGCGGCGGGGCCCCAGAGCCCTGGGGTCCCATTGGTGGCCAGGGTCCACGATAAGCTGGACGACACGGCTGTCCAGAAGGCTCCGTCTTACTGCTCCGAAAAAGGATGTCATCGAGAGCCTCCTCACTCGCTGCCATTGGCTCGGCAACCAGGCGGCCGACCGTTACGCTAGTGAGGGGGCACAGTTGTTGTGCAGCGTAGAAGAAGACCGCCTCGTCATCCGAGGTTGCCATGGAAATGCTCGCCAGGTCTCAAAGTTCTCGGCCAGGCAAGAGGTGCATATAGCCGCCGCCGCCTCGTTCGACAACGTCCCTCTGGATTGGCTCTGGTCCATCACTCTAGAGTGCCCGCCCCTCAAAGGGATGATGATGATGATGATGATGATGATGATGATGATGATGATGCTGATGATGATGATGATGATGATGATGATGATGATGATGATGATGGTGATGGTGATGATGATGATGATGGTGATGATGATGGTGATGATGATGAAGGTGCGGTTGGGGCGGTTGAGTGGGCGGGAGTGTCGTCCATCGTCGGGGAAGAGTGCACGGTCTCGGCCAGCAGACCTTCACCAGAGCCGAGCGAGGAGGTTTGGGCTTGCCCCAGGCCCTGGCGAGCCCGAGGCCACGTGTGCCTTGAAGCCCCAGTTTCGTCCTGCACGGGAGCCCCTCTGGGAACTTTCTTTTGTTGTACGACCTGTGGGTCGGTTGGCCACCCTGAGAGTTCCCGGGGTCGCAGTGCTCTCGCGTCGGATTGCCTGGGCCGTCGGTCTGCCGGCCGACACGGGCAGTCAGAGTGGATTCTGCGTGGGCCGTCAAGACGGGCGGGTAGGGTCGGCCACCGCCCTGTCGGAAGCTTCTAAGAATTTCATGGCCTCCAAGCTTGGCCTTGATGAGGTTCCCCCTCTGGAACCTGCCCCGTGTTCAGTGTCAGGAGTCGACCTCGTCCGCGGGCTCGCGCTGATTGGATTATCCTCCCGCCCCTCGGCTGAAGAGCTGCGGATGCGAGTCCTTGATCGGAGAACACGCGTGCCCGAAGAATTCGAGGACGAATTCTAACATGTTCAGTTTTGCTTGTACATGCGAAGTGGGTGGCCCCCGTCCCGTTGCGCTGGTGCTGCACGCCTCCTCCTCCTCTTCCTCCTCCTCCTCCTCCTCCTCCTCCTCCTCCTCCTCCTCCTCTTTCTCCTTTCGTTTGCAGGTTTCTTTTTTCCGCGGACCTGCACCTGACAGTCTGTCTAAAGCTCTACCTTGTTCGCTTGATGTCGAACTTCATGTGCAGCTCCAAGGACGGAGGGCGGGTCGGTGCTCTCAGCGCGGAGCTGTCGCCCGAATGGCTGGCGTATTGGGGGGGCGCTCGTCTTTCGATGGGGGGGGGGCGGCGCCTTGCGCGCAGTAAAAAACCCAAATTGCGGGTTTGGGTGGGGGGGGGTCCGGGTTCCACATGTGTTGTTCCCAACCATCCTGTGTTGAGTTGGATCCTCGTGGCATGATTCGCATGCCGCCTCCCTTCCACCTTGGCACACACACACACACACAGACAGACACACCTCACACGCTGCCTGGCCCCATAGGGAACTTCACCGATTGCCCCAATGGCATGATTCGCATGCATAGGGAGCCCCACCGAATGCCCCAGTGGCATGACTCGCATGACGCTCCCCCCTCGACTTTGGCACACCCCTGACACGCTTCGTGGCCCCATAGGGAGCTCCACCGAAGGCCCACGTGGCACGACTCGCATGCCGCCACCCCTCGACTTTGGCACACCCCTCACACGCTTCGTCGCCCCGCAGCGCTTCGTGGCCTCGAAAGAAGCTCCACCGAAGGCCCCAGCGGCGGTGTTCGCATGCGCTCCCCCCAACCGGTACAGCGTTCCGTGGCCCCATAGGGAGCTCCACCGAAGGCCCCAGCGGCGGTGTTCGCATGCGCTCCCCCCAACCCAGCAGAGCACTCCGTGGCCCCATAGGGAGCTCCACCGAAGGCCCCAGTGGCGGTGTTCGCATGCGCTCCCCCCAACCCAGCAGATCACTTCGTGGCCCCATAGGGAGCTCCACCGAAGGCCTCACTGGTGCTGTTAGCATGCGCCCCCCCGCTCAGTAGAACGCTTCGTGGCCGCATAAGGAGCTGCACCGAAGGCCCCATCTGCGGTGTCCGCATGCGTTTCCCCCACCCAGTGCAATGGTTCGTGGGCCCATGGGGAGCTCCGCCGAAGGCCCCGGCGGCGGTGCCCGCCCGCGTTGCCCCCATCCAGCACAGCGCTTCGTGGCCCAATGGGGGGTCCACAGACGACCCCAATGGCGGTGTTCGCATGCGTTCCCCCACACACTACAGCGCTTCGTGGCCCCAGTAGCGTTGTCCGCATGCGTTTCCCCAACCCAGCACAACATTTTGTGGTCCCCATATGGAGCTCCAGCGAAGGCACCAATGGCGGTGTCCGCATGCGTTTCCCCCGCCCAGTACAACGTTGCGTGGCCCCATAGGGACCTCCACCGAAGGCCCCAGTGGCGTTGTCCGCATGCGCTCCCCCCACGGAGCTCCACCAAAGGTCCCAGTGGCGGTGTTCGCATGCGTCTCGTCCACCCAGTACAGCGTGTCGTGGCCCCATAGGGGCTCCGCCGAAGGCACCAATGGCGGTGTCCGCATGCGTTTCCCCCACCCAGTACAACGTTGCGTGGCCTCATAGGGAGCTCCACCGAAGGCCCCAGCGGCGGTGTCCGCATGCGTTTCCCAAGCGCTTCGTGGCCCCATAGGGAGCTCCGCCGAAGGCCCCAGTGGCGGTGTTCGCATGCGCTTCTCCCACGGGAGCTCCACCGAAGGTCACAGTTACGGTGTTCGCATGCGTTTCCCCAGCTCTTCGTGGCCCCATAGTGAGCTCTACCGAAGGTCCCAGTGGCGGTGTTCGCATGCGCTTCCCCCACAGCTCCACCGAAGGCCCCAGTGGCGGTGTTCGCATGCGTTCCCCCTACCCAGCACAGCGCTTCGTGGCCCCATAGGGAGCTCCACCGAAGGCCCCAGTGGCATGACTCGCATGCCGCCACCACTCGACTTTGGCACACCCCTCACACGCTTCGTCGCCCCATAGGGAGCTCCACCGAAGGCCCCAGTGGCGGTGCCAGCATGCGTTTCCTCCGCCCATTACAACGTTTCGTGGCCCCATGGGGACCTCCACCGAAGGCCCCAGCTGCGGTGCCCGCACGCGTTCCCCCACCCAGTACAATACAGCGTGTCGTTGTCCCATGGGAAGCTCCAGCGAAGGCCCCAGTGGCGGTGTTCGCATGCGCTTCCCCCCCCACCCCCGGTGCAGCTCTCCGTGGCCTCAAAAAAAGCTCCACCGAAGGCCCCAGTGGCGGTGTTCGCATGGCGTTTCCCCCACCCAGTGCAGCTCTTCGTGGCCCCATAGGGAGCTCCACCGAAGGCCCCAGTGGCGGTCTTCGCATGCGCTCCCCCCACTCGGCACAGCGCTTCGTGGTCACATGGGGAGCTCCACCGAAGTCCCCAGTGGCGGTAGTCGCATGCGTCTCCCCCGCCTAGTACAGCGCTTCGTGCCCCGATAGGGGAGCTCCAACGAAGGCCCCAGTGGCGGTGTTCGCATGCGTCTCGTCTACCCAGTACAATGCTTCGGGGCCCCATAGGGAGCTCCACCGAAAGCCGTAGTGGCGACGTTCGCATGGCGGCCCCGCCCCATGTCGGCACACATCCCTCACACGTTTCGTGGCAATGGAGCGCGACCGAAGGCCAATGACTGCGCCCGCATGCGACCCCGCCCAATATCGGCACACCTCTTACACGCTTCGTGGCCCCATACAGAAATCCAACGAGGCCGATATCCACAACCGCGATACTCTCAACCGCATATGGTTGGGCCCTTCGCCAGGATCATTCTCAATGTTCCCTTACGCCCCCCCTAACCCACACTGGAAATGCAGGGCATATTGGGGCCTTCGTGTTGGGTTGGGGTGGTTTGATGGGCTGTGAAGTCTGGTCTTTCTCTTTCCCCTCTTCTCATAAGAGAACCGTGGAAGGCGGGTAGTGGTGGCGGGCGGCAAGCTGAAAAGATGCCCTGGCTCCTGAAACATCTCTGCCGAGATGAACTCGGGCGTCCTGGCAACCGAGCCCAGCCTCTCAGTCTTGTGTTTCTTCACCGAGCTCTCCATCTCGGCCTGTCAGGCGCGAGAAACGGCCTTCCACCCGTGCCCTTCTCCAGGGTGAAATCACTATACATAATGTTGTTTGCGACTCTTTCCCACTGAGCATCCTACACCAAGCGTGGATCCGTCCCCATCCCCTCCCATCACTCGACCCAGCGCTGGGGTGTCTACCCATCCCTGCACGAGTTGCGCATCACCTCGCTTCGCCCGCCCTTCAAGAAAAACGTCGAAAGCATCACCACCTCATCCTGCTGCCCAACGGCTGCACATCGACGCCCCAAGCGTTCCCCTGATAGAAAGAACCCGAAATAGTCAAAGCCTGCCGTATAAGGCTAAAACTGAAAGCTTGAACCAAATAAACTGAAGGAAGATAACTGAAACGAGGGAGCTCAGCCAGCGTGGGAAGCAAAACGTCACTCCTCCGTATCCATGCTGCTGTCAGTTCTCGATCCGTGCGCAGGGGTGTGTGGCTGTTTCTGGCTCCTGGCCTTGAGAGAAGACAGGTAGCCTGCCTTCTCGAGCTTCCTGGCGTTCTTGGAGATCACCCCCAAGGAGTGCTGGACGCACTGCGCCAACTTGCTGCAGTGGTAGATGGCCCAGATCTTGTACTGGGGAGCGACATCCCGGTAGCCGATGATCCGGTAAGACTCGCGAAGAAAAGGCAGGTAGAGCTGGAGCGACATCCTGAAGGGCAACGATCGGGAGGGGCACTGACACATAGGGGAGAAACATCGACCTGGAGTCGGCGATACGTCGCCAATGGATCGGCGATAGGCCCCTGATAGCGAATACGCAAGCTCCTGGGCGGGGTGGGCTATCGGTCCCACATCGGCGCTGAATGGGCGAGTAGGGGTCGATGCATCCTCCCCTGAGCCTTCGGTGGCAACTCATGGAAGCCTCCCATACCATCTTGTCGCCTCTTGCGACTCAACGCCAATCAAAGCTAGTCGACGCTGATCGACGCTACATCGACGCTAAATCGACTCTAGCCAACGCTAAATCGGAGCTATCTAATCGACTCCTAGACGCTCATCGACGCTGAGGACGGAATTAAGAGGGTACACCAGGCTCCCCTGTTTTGCTACCGAGTGAGCCCATCTCGCTCTGGCGTTGCCCATGGCTCGGGCCCGGCGAAAGGGGGGGATAGCAAAGGGGGGGTTGAGAATCACCAGCTCACGTAGCTGATTTTCCCGGCCCCCCGGTGAGGCCGACACCAGCTGCATGCAGCAAATTTCGTACCCCCCCCTTTCCCAATCCCCCCCTTTCGTGCGGCCCGACTGGCATCCAGTCGCACGGCTGCAGATCCGCCTGGGCGCCGGCGCGGGCCCGCAGGCAGCCGACGACGTCCTGGCGCATGAAGCGCCGGACGGCGACGCAGTGGTCCACGAGCAGCTTGAGCGACAGCGCGCCCCGCCCACCTCCGGCGCGCCTCCCAAAGTGAGCAAGGGCGCTCCACGACTCGCAAAGCAACTACTCGCCCATGGCCTGGATCCGCCACGGGAAAATTATGATGCATTCTGGGACGCACAGGGACATACTAATACTACTATGTCCTCCTTGGAGGCGCGCGTCCGACCCGAACATATAGTATATCTGTTTTGTAGTATATCGTTTCCCGAGCGGTGTGGCCAGGAAGCGCCCGCCACGACGCATATACTACAAAAGTTCTCGATGCGCGCGTCGCCCCTGAGGGGGGGCGACGCACATATAGTATAAGTATGCTGGGGTGGCGCCGACATTACCTTGATGCAGACACGTGTCTTTCGGACGTTTGCGAGTAGGCACTTTGCGAGTAGTGGAACGCGCCCGGTGATAAAGGAACGCCTGAGAAAGAGACTTCTCAGACTACGGGGTTACACTTGGAACTTTGCTCGGCGGCAAGCCTGGGGCGGGAAGTGAGAAGGGGCGGGCCTTCTCGCGAGACTCGGAAGTTCCGCGGCCTTCTAAGAAGTGTTATTAGTCTTCCCCGAAGGCACAGAAGACTTCTCAGAGGGCGTGAGGGCTTCTGAGAGGTCCCGCCGCCGTCTGAGAAGGCCTTGTCCTTCTCACTCCCCCCAGTCGCTCGCCGCCGATGTGAAGCGCGAGTGACAGCGTCATGCGACGACCTTTCGCGCGAAGCCGAGCAGACTTGAGGAATCGGCATCGCCCGTCTCAAAAGTCCCTGCCCCTGGGGCCCCATTTGGAACAACACGAACCTCGACCTTCCGGAATGGGTACAGAAGAGACGTTCAGGGTCTCGCCAAGCGTGTCTCCACGCAACAGCGCGTTGGACACGCTGGAGCAGTAGCTGAAGGCGGCGGCCACCATGGCCTCGTCTGCCACCAGCCGGGACTTCAACGAGCGCTCCATCTTGCGCTGCTTGTCTGGGCTCTTGCCAGTCCTCTTCACCACTTCGTCTATGAGCTGCTCCAGGTCCACCTGGCTGAGGACAGAGAGGCGCTCGGGGGGCAGCGCTACAAACTTCTGCAGCAGCTTCACCACCACAGCCTGATCGGTGCGGAGCCAGTCTCCAACATTCATGCTCTGCCAGAGGCTCTCCTGGGTGCCGGCGAACTCCACTAGCATCTTTGGCGTGATAGGTATCGTGGCGTACTCGAAGAGGCAAGCCATCTCGAACTTGCACATGTCGGTGAAGAGTGGCAAGTCCACCGAGGTGGCGAAATCGATCATCCAAAGAGCGTCCGAGGCGTCAATCATGATGTTCGCGGCATTGAGGTCTCCATGAGCTAATCCGACAAGCGGAGCCAACTCCTTTCCTCCTTGGCCTGCCAAACTAATCAACTTATCCTTGATGGCGTCGACTCCCAAATCCTTCATCGATGGCAGTTCCGCGCGAAAGTACTCTTTGTACAACCTCCGCATGGCCCCCTCCGCGGGATATTCTCCTCGGGGCGGCAAGGACGGACAAAGAGACAATCGCAGCTTGCGCGGTGCGTGATGAATTTCTAGACCAGACACCGCTGGCATTGCGACCAGTAGGCCATGTTCCTTCTCCTCCTCGTCTTCCTGCTCCTCCTCTTGCGGGCTGCTTGGGAGGGCTTGATTCCCTCACAGGACTGACGCGCGCCATCAAACCTCGGCGAAGCCCTTGAGGCCCTCGACGCCCAGGAGACCCTGCGACATCCGAGTGATTCCGAGATGCTCCAGGGCGATTCTCCTGGTGCCTGCCCTAGCCTCAAGGCCTCTTCGCCACCAACGGTTCCACCCAGCCCGTTGAGAATAAGCGGCCGGGAAGGCGCGAAGAAAGCATGTGACCCGAGAGGCGGCTCGCTTCCCGAGAGATCCGCGCGACGCGCCCTCGAACAGCATTGAGGTCCCCGATGAGCAGGGTCGGACGAAAGGGGCGGGTAGTATCGGTGGCGACGGTGGGGGGCGCATAGCCCAGGGGCGAGAATTACACGCATTCGCCAAGGAGCCTCGCCGAAGGCATGGACTATCGGCGCCCCTGGATGCATGTACGGTCGGACCTAGGACAGAAGAACATCCTTCAAGAATATGGGACCCCCCGCCAGCCCAAACTTGAGAGCATTCGAAGGTGCCCTCGCCCAGGATGCACAAGAGAACCGAACAAACACGAAGAGCATCAGGGCACCCTCCCCGAACAGACATCGATCTTGTACCTCGGGCCGACCGTATTGCTCTCCCCTGGGCTATTCGCTCTGATCGTCGCCTCCGATAATACAGAGGGTGGGGGTTGAAAACCCGCTCACGAAGCTGACTTGTCTGGCGCATCCCAGGCGCGGGGAGGCGACAAGTATTGGAGGAAGGAGCCTGGCGACGGGGCCGAACACCGCTGCCTACAACAGTTGTCTCTTCTGCGCACTTTCGGGAAAAGGGGGGGAGGAACGCAGAGAAGAATGCTACGCAACGAATATCTCTGCAGTGGCGGGGGCACAAGCCTGCACCTCCTTTGCCAGTCCCCCCGTCGGTAGCAACTCGTGGGAGCCTCCCATACCTTGTTGGCGGCTCTTGCGAATCGACGTTCATTAACGCTACGCAGCGCTAAGTGATGCTAAGTCGACGCTGATCGGCGCTAAATCGATGCGAATCGACGCTAAATATGTTCTGTCTCATCGACTGCCAGAGGCTAGCGCACGCCGATACACGCTAAAGACGAAATTGCGAAGGCACGTAAGGCTTCCATGGTTTGCTACCGAACTTTCCCCAATCCCCCCCTGCGTCCGACCCGAACGGGGCGCCCTTGGAGCGCTCGCGGAGCGCCCTCGAGGCCTGGCGAGGTACCCCGCAGTCCAGCGCCCCCCCCCCCAGCCCACCCGCCCGCCCGCCCCCCCCCCCCCTTACCCTCTCCCCCCCCCCACCAACCTTTGGAGTCCCGAAACGGTGCGGTGACCTCGAAATCTCCAAAGACCTCACCGCACGGTCCGTCAACGGACGGTTTTGGGACCTCAGATGCCCCAAACGCCCGAGACGTCCTCGGAGAACGACCCGAGTCCCAAAACCGTGCGGTGACCCCGAATCCCCACCGACTCACCACACGGTGTGGTCACCGCCCCGTTTGGGGGCTCCCGACAACCCCTTGCAGCCCCCGCCGATCCCCAGCCGCGCTCCCCCGCACGCACCCCCCCCAGCCCCCACGCCCGCCTGCCTGCGACCCCCTCGGCGAACAGCCAAGGAGAAGGAGGAGGCGGAGGAGGAGGAGAAGGGCGAGGAGGAGGGCGAGGAGGAGGTGGAGAAGGGGAGGGCGGAGGAAGAGGGTGTGGATGACGGGGGAAGGTGGAGCGTGAGGTCGGAGGAGAACAAGATCAAGTCCGAGGTAACCTCGACCCCTCCCTCGCCACTGTGCCAAGCAGCGCGTCCCGGCATTCTCGCGCACTCACGGGAAGAGGAAAGGGCTGCATTGGAGCCCCCTCAGGGGCCAGGAGGAAGAGGAGGGAGAGGATAGAGACGAGAGGGAGACGAGGGAGAGGAGGGAGAGGAGGAGGAGGGCCAGGAGGGCCAGGAGGAGGGCCAGGAGGAGGGCCAGGAGGAGAGAGAGCAGGGAGGACGAGGGAGACGAGGAGGCCAGGAGGAAGAGGAGGGAGAGGAGGGAGGGGAGACGAGCGAAGGAACAGCGGGAGGACGAGTACTGGGAGACTGGGATGGGGTGAGGAGGAGGTCGGCGAGAGGGAGCAGAGGGAGTGGAGAGAGAGATGGGGAGGGGAGTGGGTTGAGGGAGTAAGGGCCAGGTGGAGGGGGGCGAGGGGGGAGGAGGAGGAGGGAGGAGGAGGAGGAGGAGGAGGAGGAGGAGAGGAGGAGGAGGAGGAGGCGAGGAATGGAATGGAATGGAATGGACTGGAATGGAATGGAATGGACCCCTTCGTGATGCGAATTGGGTGATGGAGGAGCAGGAGGAGGAGGAGGAGGAGGAGGAGGAGGAGGAGGAGAAGGAGAGGCGAGGCATGGAATGGAATGGAATGGAATGGAATGGAATGGACTGGACTGGACTGGAATGGACTGGACTGGACTGGAATGGAATGGACCCCTTCGTGATGCGAATTGGGTGACGGAGGAGCAGGAGGAGGAGAAGGAGGAGGAGGAGGAGGAGGAAGAGGAGGAGGAGGAGGAGGAGGAGGAGGAGGAGGGAGGCGACTCTTGGCGATCGCCGGCGATGCACGGCACGGTGCATCTGCCGAGCGCCCGCGCCCTCACTTGCCCGGGCCGAAGACGGGCATGAGGGTGTAGGTCTGGCACTCGATCTGCGACACGCCCTCGATCGCCATCAGGCCCTCGACCACGGCCGCCTCCGGGTAGAACTCGACGGCCGCCCAGTCGTCAAAGCCGTCCAGCCCGAGCTTGCAGACTACCTTGAAGTCTTTGCGGTCTCCGCACACTATCCGCTGGACGCTCAGCAGGCCGTGCACCTGCCTCAGGGCGGGGACGACCACCTCGTCGAGCACCCTCTGGCACTCCTGCAGGGACTTCTTGCCGTCCTGGTCGCTCCACTTGCACCGCCACTCGCGCGCGACCTGGTTGTAGGTGACGTTGTCCGTGATGCACTCTGAGTTGTGAGCTGTGCTCTTCCACTCCGCCTCCTGCATGGCTCTGGCCACCAGCACGCCAGACCACGGACGGCTGCCCCGCTTGCCTGATGTGCTGAGTGGCACGGCCACCGCCGGCGCGGGGACGCCAGGCAGACTTGAGCCAACAGGATGCGGAGAAGGAGACGGAGGAGGAGGAGGAGGAGCAGGAGCAGGAGGAGGAGGAACAAGAGGTGGTGACCTCCCAATAGGGAGCCCCCCTTTAGCATTGCTGGGGGAACGGCGGAAGCGGCAATAGCACGGGCCTTGACGGCGGGAGCTGTACGGACACAGCGCGCGTTGAGGATGCATGGATCTCTGCAGGGGGCAAGGAGGAGCTGGAGTGGCAGCAGAAGCTGGAGGAGAATGAGGAGTACCAGGAGGACCAGCAGAGGACCCCTGGCCCTCCCGGGCAAGGAGGTGGCTAGACAAGGCACCCTGAGCTCCAGGAGGGACATTCCGAGCTGCCTCCTGACACAACCTGCCGTGTTCCGCACGTCGCGATCGTCGAACCGCTGGGAACCGTAGGGGTACGACCAGCCGAGCCTCACCACCCAGACACTTTCCCCATCCTCCTTCCCCACGCGGTCCCTGGAGTGTTCCCCCCACCTTCTCCTGCTGCTTCTCTCTCTGCCCATACTTCACCTTTTGCTGCTGCTGCTGCTGCTGCTGCTGCTGCTGTTGCTCCGCACCCTCCTCTTCCTCTACTGGCCCGCCAGATAAAGGGCATGAGTACGAAACTGAAGCGTACAAGGAGGGAATGCAACATAAGCCGCTCGCATATACATATATATATATATATACACACAATGATACGCAACATAATTAATACCAATGAAAACAAGCAAATGGAGAGGGCACTGAAAGCGTGATCCACCACTCTCAGTAGAACCACCCGTACCGATCAGAAGGGGGGCCTTCTGCAAGAAGCCCCTCCTCAGAAGGGACCCGGGCCTCTTAGGAGGAAGACGCTACGTGAAACGATGCGAGCTGCCGTGCACAGAGCGAGGAGGTAAGCAGGGGAAGCTGCATCACCGACCTCGGCAAGGCCTGGACTGCACCTCCCAACGCCACCGCACGTAACACAGTGGAGGGGGTTGGGGGGGGTCGTCGTCGGGTGCACCCGCCCTCCGGAAAGCGGCACGGCCCGCCGCGATTCGCGGAACTGGAGGGGAAGAAAACGGCGACCATGACCAAGACTGAACGCGGAAACGTCGTGCCAATCTTGGTCACAGTCGATCCTGGTCAGCGTCGACTCGTGGATCATCCTTGCGAGTGGGAGACGGCCGACATGGACCATGACCAAGATCGGCACCGACATGATCCCGCGACATCTTGGTCATGGTCTCCGAGTTTATCTCCTCGACTAAAGTCGTGCAGATTCTGCCAGAAGCCAGCGGACACTTCGTTGTCTGAGCGCCAGCGCGAGCAGCGGGGCAGGAAGGCCCCGGGCCTTCCCCAGGGAGCGCTGCGTTGATGAGCCGAAGGGTCCGCCTGGTCGAGGTTCATAAAACAATGCCCGTGGCACGTGGAGCAATGCCAGATCAACACGCAGCTCAATGGGTGCCTCCCCCAAACGTGTCAATCGAGCACGCAGGTAAGAAAACGAGCAACTCCGAACTGCCCAGGGGCCAACCAAACGAGCGCACATTTGCGGGATGCACACAGCCCCGTGTGGAAACTGTATGTGGAATGTAAACGTTGCACGTCCGATAGGGCGTGCACGAGGCGATACCAAAGAAAAGAAGATGGATGGGGAGGGGCTGGAGGAAAACGACGACGAAGAGGAAGGATGCTCAGAGAGGAGGGGAAAGATAATGTGTGTGAGGACGAGGGCGAGGACACAAAGATGGCGGATCATCATCATCATCATCATCATCATCATCATCATCATCATCATCATCATCATCATCATCATCATCATCATCATCATCATCATCATCATCATCATCATCAGCAGCAGCAACATCATCAGCATCACCGCTATCCTCATCATCATCCTCATCAGCATCATCAGCATCAGCATCATTAGCATCATAAACATCAACATCAGCATCAGCATCAGCATCAGCATCAGCATCAGCATCATCATCATCATCATCATCATCATCATCATCATCATCATCATCATCATCATCATCATCATCATCCGCATCATCATCATCAGCAGCATCATCATCAGCATCATCAACATCATCAGCATCATCATCATCAGCATCATCATCATCCACAGCATCATCATCATCACCATCATCAACATAATCATCATTATCATCATCATCCTGCGCCTCCTCTTCCTCCTTGTCGTGTTGCTCCCAGCTCCCCATCCTCCCTCCTCTTTCTTCCCTCCTCCCCATGCTCTTCCTTCTCCGCCTCCTTCTACTAGAACTACTCGCCCCCTTCTTTCCAATCTTCGCACCCAGGCTGCAAATTCTACTGCTTTCCTAACGGCGGGGGGCTAAAGACTGGGCCCTGGTCGCTGTCGACTGGGCTGTGGCTACCGCCCTGGCTGGCTGTGACCTAGCCCTACCTGACGACACAGGTTTGCGACGATTCTGCTCAAACGGACTAACTTCGGTAAGAGCTGCGACTGCCCTGCCTGCCGCTGGAGACCAGGCTCTGGCTGCTGGCGGAGGCGGAGCTGGGCTGCTGCTGTCGCGGCGCAGGCGTTGCTGCTGTGCTGCCAGCGCTGGAGACTGGGCCCCGTCTGCCGCTGGCGGCGAAGCCAGGCTGTCGCCGTCGCGGAGCGGCAGCTGCTGGTCCTGCTGCGCGCCCGCCACGCTGGGCTGTGCCCAGCCGGCTGCTGTTGGCGGCTGGCGCGCCTCTTCTTCTTCCTCCTCCTCCTCCCCGTCCGCTTTCTCTTCCCCGGGTGACTGGCCTTTCTGTTGATCTGGGTTCGGGGGAGGAGCTGAGAGGGCTGCTGGAGGCCAGCGCGCCTCCTCCTCCTCCTCCCCCTCCCCGTCCTCGTTGTGCGCCCGCGGCCGCTGCTCCGTGTCCTCGTGCAGCAGCCCCTGGGGGCATCGAGGCTCCTGCGGACCCGGATCTGCCGGGAGGGCCGCGGGCACTTCTGCAGCTGGGGCCACGCCGTCGTCGATGTCGCGCTGCGGTGCCTCCTGCTTCGGCGGCCCCTGGGGGGCCTGCGGCACCGACGGTGCGTGGGGGCCTGCCGGAGCTGCATCCGCAGAGCTGCCGCCCTCGCCGAGCTGCCCTTCCTGCCGCTGCCCCCGTGGAGGCTGCTGCTCTGGCGCCTCTGCAGCCGAGGCCTCGGGGGGGCCTGCAGAGGGCGGCGCCGCAGCATCGCTGCCGCACGGCTGCCCCTCGTCCTGCTCCGCCAACGTCGCCTGTGTCGGGCCCAGGCCATCTCCGCCGTCGGGCCGCGGCTCCTCCTGGCGCGGCACGTGCAGCGCCGCAGCGGCAGGGACCTCGGGAGCCGAGGCTGCGCCGCCCGTGCCGTTGCCCTGCTGCCCCTCGGGGCCCTCCAGCTGTGGCTTCCGCGGCGACGACTGCCGCGGTTCCGCCGCCGCGGGCACCGCCTGGGGGGTACCCGCGCCGTCGCCGCCGTCTGGCCGCCGCTCCTCCAGCCGCTGCGCTGGCTGGCTGCTGCGGCTGCTGCTGCTGCTGCCGCTGCTGCTGCCACGGCTGCGGCTGCTGCTGCGGGCGGGCGGGCGCTGCTGCTGCGCCCGCGGCGCTGCTGCCGAGGGAGCGGGGCCGTCGCCGCTGCCCTGACACGGCCCCTGCAGCTGCGCAGGCCCCGGCTGCGCAGGAGGCTGCTGCAGCGCTGGCGGCGACCCCGCTGCTTGCTCAGGGGAGCTGTCGGGCAGCCACCTCAGCCAGCAGCCTTCTCGGAACTGGCAGCGCCGCGGCCTTCTCGCCTTCGGGTCGACGTACACGCCCACGCCGTGCTGCTTGCCACCCAGCCACTGGCCTGTGTACGACCTGCCGTCGGGCCACGTAAACTTGCCGTCGCCAGCCTTGCGGTCCTCCGCGAAAGAGCCCTCGTAGGTGCGCCCGTCGGGCCAGCGCATGCTCCCCGCGCCGCTCATCTGGTTGCCCCGCCATTCGCCCTCGTAGACGCGGCCGTCCGCGAACGAGTAGGCGCCACTGCCCTCGAAACGATCGTCGACGAACTGGCCAGTGAACGTGGACCCGTCGTAGCAGGCGAATCGCCCCTGGCCTGACTTCTTCCCCTCAGAGTAGGCGCCCCTGAAGAAGGACCCGTCCGCCCAGGTCTCCTGCCCGAGGCCGGCCTTCGCGTCCTGGCTCCACTCCCCGTCGTACGAGGAGCCGTCCGCGTGCTCGTACTTCCCCTTCCCGTCGGCCTTGTCTTCGCGCCACTGCCCCTCGTAGCGGTCCCCGTTGCTCTGCACGCACCTGCCGGCGCCGTGCGCCAAGCCGTCCCGCAGCTGCCCCTCGTAGGTGCTCCCGTCCAGCCTCACCACGGACCCATGGCCGTGCCAGACGCTGCCCAGCCACTGCCCCGAATAGACCACGCCGTCCTCCAGCGTCACCGCGGCACGCTCCTCGCAGCCGGGCGGGTCCATGGGCAGCGCCCCCTCCAGGCTGAGGGGGGGCACGGCGACCGCATACCTCTCCTCGCTGATGAGGAGCAACGAGAGGGGGGGACTGGCATAATTAGGGGGAGACGCATCGGCCTGGAATCGGCGACGCATCGCCGATAGATCGGCGATAGGCCCCTGGTAGTGAATCCGAACGTTCCTGGGCAGGTTGGGGCTGTCGAGCACCTATCGGCGATCCATGGGCGATTGGGGGTCGATGCACCGCCCCCCATGCCCATCCCCCCCTATCATTGCCCCTGCGCTGAGGGGTGGCCGCAGCTCGTCCTGCGCCGCATCGCCGACGCAGGGGGCGCACCTGAAGTTGGCGGCGAGCGATGGGGGGAAGTGAGAAGGGGCGGGCCTTCTCAGAAAGCTCGGAAGTCCCCGGCCTCCTGAGAAGTTGTCGAAGCCTTACCCGACGACGCAGAACACTTCTCAGAAGGCGCGAGGGCTTCTGAGAAGTCTCGCCGCCTTCTGAGAAGGCCTTCTCCTTCTCATTTCCAGTAGAGCCCTGAATCGAATCGACAAGTCGGATGGGCGATCGACATGAACTGGATCGACGGATATCGACCGGCAGCCGAGTCGGGAAAAATCGAATCGGCAGACATCGGCAGGCTTGAAGGCCTCCAGTGAGAAACCAGATTCCAGATCGGAATCCGCAATCGAATCGAATTGGAATCGGAATCCATCGAAATCGAATCGAATCGAACCGGCGGTATCGGAATGAGCCTTGCCTGATGGGCCCATTTCCCACCACCACTACCATAGGTAGGAGAGGGAGGAGGAGGAGGAGGAGGAGGAGGAGGAGGAGGAGGAGGAGGAGGAGAAGGAGGAGGAGGAGGAGGAGGAGGAGGAGGAGGAGGAGCTCCTCATCCCCCTCCCTCCCCCGTCCTACCTCTGGTAGCGGTGGTGGGTGGAACGTCTGCCCACCACTGCACTTCCCCCCATTCGCCCGCCGCTGCTGAAGGCATCCAGCAGCATGCGGCGCCCTTCCCGCGGGCGAGGCGCCTGGCCCCGCCGGCGCACGGGCGCCGGGCGCGAGGGCGCGGTGCCACGGCTGCGGGCGCCATCGCCCGAGCAGAGGGCCGTGCTCGGGCCGGCACGAGCGGCGATGGGAGTACGGTGGGGGGATTTGAGGGGCGAATGCTCCACCACCACCAACACCACCAGATGCAGGCCGGGGGAGAAGGGAGGATGAGGAGGTCCTCCTCCTCCTCCTCCTCCTCCTCCTCCTCCTCCTCCTCCGCCTCCTCCTCCTCCTCCTCCTCCTCCTCCTCCTCCTCCTCTTCCTCCTCCTCCCCCTGTCCTCGTCCTCCTCCTGCTCCTCCTCTTCCTCCTCCTCCTCCTCCTCCTGCTCCTCCTACTCCTACTCCCTCTCCTACATATGGTAGTGGTGGTGGGAAATGGGCCCATCAGAATTGGATCAGGAACCCTTAGATAAGGAATCCAGGGTCTTGAGGCCGCTGGAACTCCAATCGAGGCGTGGCCATAGATGTCACCGCCGCCCTCATCAGATGAGGAATCCTCCATGGTCTGCAGCATCCTGGGCGCATTCCTGAACCAACGCCCCGACCCAGGGAAGCCCAGCGGGAGCCGAAGGGAAGCTTCGACGGGCCTCTCCAGGAGGCTCCGGACAGCTCGAAAGCCCCGAAAAGCACACATGGCCCGTTCAGGAAACCCTGAATTGGCGGCGCGCACAGTGGGGTGGAGGGAGGGGGGTGCGCCGGCCTTACATCTATAGATTCGGCCCGCGCCTTCTAAGAAACAGGGGTGCTTCTAAGAAGCCCTCCCCCCATCCCCCCTCTGCGCGTGGCTGACTGAACACGAACATGTTGCCATCTCTAGGAGGGCCGATGTTTGCTTCCGCCAGCTTCCGCCGGCCCTTCGCCTGCGAAGGTGCACCGCTTTACTCCCGCCGCCCTCCCGCCACCCTTTCCGCCGAGGAAGAGATGCCAACTCCTTCGACCCTCCGAGGCGAAGCCGTTTCTGGAGCGCCCCCTCGTGGAGACGAGAAGAGCCCCGCACGGCCCCGAGAGAGGCCCCGAGGAGGCTCCGCGGCCCGAGGAGCCCCCAAGACGGCCACGAGAGCGCCCACGAAGGCCCCCGGGAGTTGGAGGTCGTGGGGGGGGCAGCATTGCTTCCAGGGCCAGATCCCAATGCGCTCGGCCGGCGCGCTTGATCCGGCAGAAGCACTCCCTGCGACCCCCATCGCGAGAAGCTCTGATCCCAGGATTGCCCTTACCGACGCTTGGGCTGCTCAATTTTGCCTTCACCCTACGAGCATTCCCCCCTCCTCCGTCGCCCCAGAGACACAGATCGCGCTCGCTGCTCCTCAGCGAGCCTCCACCCGGGAGGGCCCCAATAGTTGCCGCCGCCCCAAAACAACTCTTGTGCGGGCACGGGCGCGTCGAGGCCACAGCACAGCCATGCCACGGCCCACGAGGCGCCCCGCACGAGAGATCCGCGCGCCCTCCCTCCTCGCCTCCCTCCCTCCCTTCCTCCCTCCCCCTGTCGGCCCTCCTCCCTCCTCCCTCCTCCCCCTGTCGAACCCTCCCTCCCTCCTCGCCTCCCTCCCTCCTCCCCCTGTCATCCCTCCCTCCCTCCTCGCCTCCCTCCCTCCTCGCCTCCCTCCCTCCTCCCTCCCTCCCCGCAGCCTCCCTCCCCGTCGTCCCCACCCCGACCCACCGCCTCCTCCCCGCGAGCTGCAACTGGCGAGCGGCGTGTCAGGTCAGGGGGCAGCCCTCCAGAGCCGGCCCCCTTCGCCTCTGCGCTGCCGCTGCCTCCCTCGGCAGCGAGGCTGTGCAGGAGCGTGCCTAGACGGCGAGCAGCCGATTCTGCGACCGCCACGCAGGCAACACCAACCACGTCGACACTTTCTCAGCTCGCTCGCGCTCACATGGCTTCATGACTGTTATCGCGCGCAGGACGGAGACAGGGAAGAGGAGCCACAGGGGAAACCAAAAGGTACCGATGCAGCTACTCCCTGGACCTCTCCTGGGGTGCGCTCTGACCAGAATTGCGAGGCGAATACAGCGGTGGCGACGAGGGCCTCCCAGGAGGTAAAAGAGAGAGAGAGAGAGAGAAAAAAAAAAAAAAAAAAAACAAAAAAAAAAAAAAACGGGTGCAGGGTAGAGGTACGGGTACCTTTTCCTCCTCGAAGTCTCTCCATACCCGCCTCAAACCCGACCCAGGACCTTATCCAGGAGCCATCCTGTCAGCGTGCTTGCGCCCGACCACAAAGCGGGACGGCGCGGGCCCTCCCGGCCGGCGGCCAGAAAAACTTTCCTCTCCGCCTGCAGACAAGCAAGACCGTGGGACTCCACGGTGGCCCGGGGAGGTGGTTCCGCCCGCTCTCATCCCTCCTCGTCCATCTCCATCTCCTCCTCCTCCTCCTCCTCCTCCTCCTCCTCCTCCTTCTCCTCCTCCTCCTCCTCCTCCTCCAACTCCTCCTCCTCCTCCTCCTCCGCCTCCTCCTCCTCCTCCTCCTCCCTCTCCTCCTCCTCCTCCTCCTCCTCCTCCTCCTCCTCCTCCTCCTCCTCCTCCTCCTCCATCTCCATCTCCTCCTCCTCCTCCTCTCTCCTCCTCCTCCTCCTCCCTCCTCCTCCTCCTCCTCCTCCTCCTCCTCTACTACTACTACTACTACTACTACTACTACTACTCTACTACTACTACTACTACTACTACTACTACTATTACTACTACTACCTACTAACTACTACTACTACTCTACTACCTACTACTCCTACTCTCTCCTCCTCCTCCTCCTCCTCCTCCTCCTCCTCCTCCTCCTCCTCCTCCTCCTCCTCCTCCTCCTCCTCCTCCTCCTCCTCTCCTCCTCCTCCTCCTCCTCCTCCTCCCCCTCCTCCCTCCTCCCTCCTCCTCCTCCTCCTCCTCCTCTCCTCCTCCCTCCCTACCCTCCCTCCTCCCTCCCTCCCCCTCCCTCCCTCCCTGCCTCCCCTCCCTGCCTCCCTGCCTCCCCTCCCTGCCTCCCTGCCTCCTGCCTCCCTGCCTCCCTGCTCCCTCCCTCCCCTCCCTCCCTCCCTCCCTCCCTCCCTCCCCCTCCCTCCTCCTTCCTCCCCCTCCCTCTTCCCCTCCTCCCTCCTCCTCCCTCCTCCCTCCTCCCTCCTCCTCCTCCCCTCCTCCTCCTCCTCCTCCCTCCTCCCTCCTCCCTCCTCCTCCTCCTCCCTCCTCCTCCTCCTCTCCTCCTCCTCCTCCCTCCTCCTCTCCTCCTCCTCTTCCTCCTACTCTCCCTCCCTCCTCCTCCTCCTACTCCTCCCTACTCTCCTCCTCTTCTCCTCCTCCTCCTCCTCCTCCTCCTCCTCCTCCTCCTCCTCCTCCTCCTCCTCCGTGTTTGCGCCCGCCCGGTCTCCTTTGGCGGTGTACAGGTTGAATGGGCCTGGCTTACCCTTGAGCGTGTACCTGCAGGAGAGATCAACGACGGGAGGGCTCGCCCGCGCAACAAAGGACGATGAGGAGGACGACATCTGGTCCCTGGAGGTCCCTTTGAGGCCCCCAGAAGCCCCTGGGATCCGAGAAGGATCCCCAATGTCGCAAAATCAAACTCGAAGCCTCGATCCTTGCTCCGATATCGACGACAAAGACGACAACGACGACGCCGACGACGAGGATGAGGACGATGACGACAAGGACGATGACGACGACGACGATGACGACGACGACGACGACGAGGACCACGACGACGACGAGGACCACGACGACGACGACGATACGACGAGAACGACGACGCCGACGACGACGCCGACCCCGACGCCGACGCCGACGCCGACGTCGACGCCGACGAAGACGACGACGACGACGACGACGAGGACGAGGCCAAGGACGACGACGAGGACGCCGACGAGGACGAGAACGAGGACGACGACCACCAGGACGACGACGACGACGACGACGACGACGACGACGCCGACGCCGACGCCGACGCCGGCGAGGACGTCAGCGACGACGAGGACGAGGACGAGGCCAAGGACGACGACGAGGACGACGACGAGGACGAGAACGAGGACAACGACGACGACGACGACGAGAACGACGACGACGACGACGACGACGACGACGACGACGACGACGACGACGACGACGACAAGAACGACGACAACGACGACGACGACGACAAGAATGACGACAACGACGACGACGACGACGACGACGACGACGACGACGACGACGACGACGACGACGACGACGACGACGACGACGACGGCGGCGGCGGCGGCGGCGGCGGCGGCGGCGGCGGCGGTTGCGGCGGTTGCGGCGGTGTCGTCGGCGGCGGCAGTGGCGATATCGCGCTGGGTACCAGCCCCAGAGGAGCGAGGTGCCCTCGGATCGGTGCAGGCCCTGGCGGGAAGCGGGCTTCGAACGGAGGGGGCGGACGGAGAGGGAGGGGAGGGGGCGAGGAGGGGGGGGGAGGAAGGGGGAGGGGGGGGAGGGACGGACGGGGGGAGGAGAGGGAGAGAGAAGGGGGGATAGGGCGAGGGAGAAGGAGAAGGGGGGGGAGGAGAAGGAGGAGACGGGGGGAGGGGGCGAGGAGGGAAGGAGGATGAGGGGGAGGGAGGGAGGAGGAGAGGGAGGGGGGGACGTGCAGGAGGAGAGGGGGGGAGGGGGCGGCAAGGGAGGGAGGGAGGAGCGAGGGGCAGGGCGGAGGGAGGAGGAGACGGAGAGAGGGGACAGGGGGAGGAGAGGAAGGGAGGGAGGGGGGGGGCGGGGAGTGGGCGGGAGGGGGGCGGGGAGGGGCGAGGAAGGGCGGGGAGGGGGGGAGGGGGCGGGGGGGGCGGGGAGGGGCGGGGAGGGGGCGGGAAGTGGGGGGGAACGGTGCTTGACGAAAAAATCGGCGCCTGCAGCGACCTTCTCCCCGCGGCCCCTCCCTCTTATCCGCAACTGCTGGGGCTAAGGTGCGGTGAGGGCATGGCATCAGGAACCGCTGGACAAGGAATCCGGGGTGCGGAAGACAGTGGACCACCAACTGAGGCTTGGCCACGAGTCTCTATCACCGCTGCCCTCATCAGATAAGGAATCCCCCAGGGCCCGAAGCCCGACCAACGCCCCGAACGCGTTGGGCGTGGCTTAATGGGGGGGTCAAAAATGGGGGGGTCAGAAAAGGTCCCCTTTCGTGCCCCTTTCGGGCCCCTCCAGAGCCCCAGGGGGCGCGTTTAGGTACCGTTTGGGTACCTTTTCGGACCACCCTCGCCGCCCCCCCTATTTATGACCCCCCCATTACGCAGCGCCCAAACGCGGGGGGGGGGGCTGGCTCCGGGGGGGGTATGGGTGGAACATCGAGCTGGAATCGGCGATTCATCGCCGATGGATCGGCGACAGGCCCCCGATAACGTAACTTCGCACGGTCCGACTGGGCGGGCTGGGCTCTCGGGCCCACACTCGGCGGCGCACGGGCGATGGGGGGTCGATGCATATCCCCCCCCCTCCTCCTGCGCAGATCCCCCCCAAAGGTTGCGCCGAAGAGGAGGGAGGGATCAAGACCACCTCGCGCCGCAAAAAAATAGCCCGGCGCGAAGGACCCAACCATATGCAGTCGTGATTACAGCAATTGTGAATATCTTCTTCGGTGGCGCTCCCTATGGAGCCACGAACCCTGTGAGGGATGTGCCGAAATGGGTGCGGCGGACGCATGTGGACGGTGGCACTGGGGCCTTCGGTGGAGCTCCCGAAGGGGCCACGAAACGTGTGAGGGGGGTGCCGCAATGGGTGTGGAGGACGCATGCGGGCGGTGGCACTGGAGCCTTCGGTGGAGCTCCCTATGGGGCCGCGAAACGTGTGAGGGGTGTGCCGAAATGGGTGTGGAGTGCGGATACGGGCGCTGGCACTGGAGCGTTCGGTGGAGCTCCCTATGGGGCCACGAAACGTGTGAGAGGTGTGCCGGCATGGGTGTGGAGTGACGATAACGGCGATGATGATGGCGATGATGGTGATGATGACGATGATGCTGATGATGCTGATGATGATGCTGATGATGCGAAGAGGGGGGAGGGGGAGGAGGAGAGGAGACGCGGGGCGCTGTCTCTTCAAAACAAAGACCCGACACCACAGGATGGTTGGAAAAACCACGGCGGAAGGCCTTGGGTCATTTCCGACCTCCGAGGGCATTCCGGCGCTTCTCGACGGCCCCGGGGCCTGGTGAGGGCTCTCAGAGGCCGAAGGCCTGCGAAGGACGACGAGACGAAGTGGGTGTCTCGGGGGCGGCCAAGAGGGGGGCGTCCAAGAGGAGGGGGAGGGCGCAATCATGGCGGGCGGCACGCGCGCGGCCCGGGGGGAGGCTGGGGACGTGTTGCGATAAGAAGACGCGCCATGAGATCTGGGGAAACACCACGGACCCCGCCATGATATCCACCGCACCCCGGTCATCACCCGAGTTTCCGGCCTTGTCGCCCTTCCGCAGCGAGGACACCACCCCGCCAGGGCCGAACGTCTCGGCGATGACGCTGTTGACGTTGCCGAACGGCCGGTTCTCCGCCGCCGCGGCGCTCGAGCTCACGCCGAGGAGGGCCTGCTCACTCTCGTAGAGCAGGAGGTCCTCGAGGGCAGATTCGCCGACTGGAAGACGACGACGAGGACGACGACGACGACGACGACGACGACGACGACGACGACGACCACGACGACGACGACGATGCAGAACGCATACGCCTGGCCCTACGACGAGGACGGCCCTACGACGGCTGGACGACGGTGAGCAGGAGAACTGGGAGACGGCGAAGACGACGGCGGCCAAACCACGCCAGACGAAAACGATTATGACAACGACGACCAGACGACGTCCGGGCGACGACGACGACGACGACGAAGACGAAGAAGGCGATGACCGACGACGACCGACGACGACCAGACGACAACCAGACGACGGCCAGACGACAGCGACGAGAGCGCCGACGGTGGCCACGACGACGACGCTGGCGACCGAGGGCGACGACGCCACCTTGAAGGTGGACAGCAGGTTCGACGACGAGGAGCCCTGCGCCAGCTCCGGGTTGTTCCAGCAGGCGCCCGCGAGCTCGAGGCGCATGGCGCCAAACTCCTAGCGGGGAGGGGAGGGGAATGGAGCGGGCCTGCTCCCACTCCTCCTGCGAACGCAAGGAAAATCGAGACACACCCCCTGACGCACTTTTCACCACGAGCGCCGAGAGCTCCTCCTCCTCCTCCTCCTCCTCCTCCTCCTCCTCCTTCTCATCTCCTTTCCCTATAATACAGCCAAGCTGCTATTATTGAGGAGCGCCAGAGAAGGAACGTAGCCTTTCTCTGCCCCGAAGGCGCCTGAGCCCTCGAGGAGCGTAAGAGGAACAACCATGGAAGGATCTGAGGATCAGCGGGTCATGTCCGAACCCGACCTGTTCCTCGTTTCAGCGTCTTGGCTGTCACCCGTCCCTATCGCACCACCAGACGTGCCCGTAGGCCAGGCCAGGCATCTTGCTTGAGACTTCACTGCCAAGCATCACCCCGAAGCTTGGATCCCCTAACAACCACACGGATGGAGGGCCGGTCGTTCTCATGATGTGGCCCTCGCTCAGCACACGGATGGAGGGCCAGTCGTGTTCAAAACACGATTGTCGCCTGAGAGCCGCCCAGATTCGTTTCACGTGTTTCCAGCATGGACACGGATGGAGGAGGCACGTTGTCAACATGGGGAGGGTCGCACGAGACTCCCCAAAGCAATCAGACCATATGAGTGAGCATTCGCAGCAGCTACACGGATGGAGGATGTCCTGGTCAAAGGGAGGGTCTCGCCTGGACAGGAAGATTAAAAGTGTGCGGCCGCTACACGGATGCCGGGCGTTTCGGCTTCAAGGCGGCGCTGTCGCCGGGCACCTCCTCGAGAGGCAAAGGCCTGCCTTGACAGATCCACGCCGGCTCGAAGGGTGGAGGGCGCTTTTCCTCAGAGCGGAGTCCCCGCCTGAACTGCGGGCCTGCGGGGCGCGCGTCTCTCAGGGGAAGAACGGCGCTTCGCGCAGCGACGGGGAGAGCATGCAGGGACTGCTGGGGAGGGGGCCTGGGATGGGAAGGACTACTTTGCAGCACCGTTGATACAGCTTGGGTCTACGCTGGTCCTTCTCAAGGCCTCTCTCGGTCTGGCTGGGGAGTCGTGTGGCGCAGTGATCAAGGGAGAACGTTAGCTAGGCTGTTCTGCCCGCTTGGGGGATTCCACTCTGAGACCAGCGTGGCCGCCGAGTTTGCAGCCCCAGCGAGTGCAGCTTCCATTCTGGATGGTGAGGCTGAATTTTTCTCTGACTGCCAAGTTGTTGTAGATGAATTTTCCAAAAACGCTCGGGACCGTGTGCATCCGAACCGGCCTCACAGTGGCCTGGTGATGCAGACGGACGCATCCTCCCAGGGTCTTCTCAGTGGTGTTTCCAAGGTTCGGGCCCACCAGGAAGACGACGGGGTCCTCCCGATGGCCGATCGTCTGCACATTATTGGGAACAACGCTGCAGATATACCTGCGAAGGAGGGTGCACTGATGCACCCCAGGATGTCTGAAGCCGAATCTTCTGGCATTCACTTTTCGTGCTCTGTTGCTCGTGCTGTGACAAAGCTGGCTGCTCAGATCATGGAGAGATGGCCTCGCACGGATCTCGAGGGGGTCTCTCGTGTCGAGCCCCTGCCCCCGAAGGTTAAGGATCCGAGGCCACCGCAGGGTCGGGCGCTTCTGGCAGTGTCATCTTTGCCTGCGGGGTTCCCGATCCGTGGCGAAGCCAGCAACAGGTTTTTGCAATCGCCTTTTGCGCGTCGACCCCGCAAGCTGCAGGAGCTCGAGCACCGATGCCTCGTGGTAGACTTCAGCGACAACAGTTCCGCTTGCGTCTTCCAGGCATGTGGGGCTTTCACGACTGGAGGGCAGGTGAGGCGGCTCGCCAAGAAATGAGACGGCTGTTCGCCTGCTCGTAGTCAAGCTTGGTCGAGATTGTGCAAAGGTCTCCACCCCGATCATAAGCGGGTCGGGGAAACTGCCGATGTCGAGACTGTTTGCCCCCTGTGAGGGGGTCTGTGGCGGTGGATGTCAAAAGAGGCATCCTGCTCCTCCTCCTCCTCCTCCTCCTTCTCCTCCTCATTATCATCACCCTGCTGCTCCTCCTCCTCCTCCTCCTCCTCCTCCTCCTCCTCCTCCTCTTCCTCCTCCTCCTCCTCCTCCTCGTCCTCCTCCTCCTCCGTCTCCTCCTCCTCCTCCTCCTCCTCCTCCTCCTCCTCCTCCTCCTCCTCCTCCTCCTCCTCCCCCCTCCTGCTCCTCCGCCTCCGCTTCATCGCACGCGGCTGCCTGTGAGTCACCGCGGGCACTGGCCGGCAGGCTGGCTCAGCTCCTCCTCATTCTCCTCCTCCGGCTCCCCCTCCTTCTCCTCCTCCAGCGGGTACGCGCAAGGTCCGAACCAAACCACAAGCCCGAAGACTTGTTTTGAGACCGTGGGAAAATGTGTCTGGCCTTCTTGTGAAGCACCACCCTTGTCTCTGGCCTGTGGATCATCCAGCCCAAAGAAGGAATGAAGAATCTGTGTTCGGGCCTTGCGGGTCGTTCCTCCTCCTCTTCCTCCTCCTCCTCGCCTCCTCGTCCTCCCCCTCCTCGCCCTCGTACTCCTCCGCCCGCATCATCCCGACCAAGGAGCTGCCCACGACCTCTGCTGTGGCGGTGGTGCACCACAGCTGGTGCGCCTGCAGAAGGGGGCCGCGCGATCTGCCCGCGGTACTGCAGGTCGACCTCCTGGCTGGCGGGACCGACATGGCCGCAGCTCCCGCGGTCTCCCCGCGAGCCCCCGGACGTGTCGCAGCCCAAGGCCGAAGCGATCATCCAGCACGTCGGCGCGCAGGCGGTGGCCCTTTCCTCGGCGGCCCAGCTCGCCACGCGGGCCCTCGACGCGGCGCCGCGCCTCGACGACCCTGGCAACCTGGGGGCGCCAGTCGAGACGCGCTGGGCGGTGGGCGACGGCTGCGTGGATGTGAACGGCCATCAGCCTCGACGAGCTGGGCCCATCGTCTTCTGCAAGGTGTGCGTGTCCCCGTCGGGTGCGGGGACATCCCGCACGCTGCAGGCGCCGTGCCTTCGGCTGCCAGATGCCGAGGGCCGCGGCGAGCGCACCTGCCTGTCCAACTTGCGCTCGCGGCTTAAGAAGTTGCAGCCGATAGGCATCCCGAGGCGGGTGCTCCCTTGTCGTGGAAGAGTCGGCCAGCTGATCGGGTGAGCCTGGCGGCGGCGGTGACCACAGCACACAACACGCAACACACAACACACACAGAACACACAACACACAACACACAATACACACAACCCACACAACACGCAACACACAACACAAAACACACAACACACAACACATAACACACAACACACACCACACAACACACAAACACAACACAAAACACAAAACACAAACCACACCACACAACACACAACACACAACACATGCACAACGCACGACACAAAACACAACACACAGCACACAACACACAACACACACACACACACACACACGCGCACACAAACACCCGCACACACACACACACACACACACACACACACACACGCACGCACACGCACGTGCGCAAACACACACACACACACACGCGCACGCACACACACACACACACACACACACACACACACACACACACACACACGCCAAGTGTAGCACGATCCCCTGTGAAGGCGACCACAGCGCCAGCGCGAACCACGCACGGCGCTAGTGTGTTGTGTGCGTTTGTGTATGAATGTGTTCATTCGTTCGTTCGCTCGTTCGTTCGTTCGTTGCCCGCCACAGGCGGGACCGTCACATCCTCGCACCAGGCTCACGACAGGCCGCCCTCCGAGCGAGACATGCCAATGACGGTGACTGAGGGGGAGGTGCACTGGTGGGGCACGCTCCACTGTGCGGACACCCAACCACACCGAACAAGCACACAACCCCGCACCGACACGCAGCCTTCTAGAACTCCCAACCACAAGGACAGGTCCCTCTCTGGAACTGGAACGCCCAGCCGCAGCCATCATGCGTCCCAACACACAAGCGCGAGCCAGCTCCCACGACGCAGCCGGGCAGGCGTGCGTGCTTTTCGCCGCGGTGTCCCGCTCCGCGTGGCGCGATGGGGTAACACCCCTCCGCGCGACACCGCACAAGGGCTCGCTTGAGCATATGGGCGCACGGGATGGCGAGGGTGCGCGTACCATTGAGCCAACATGGGGGGTGGGCACGGGAAAGGAAAAGGGAAGGCGGGAGGGACGAGGAACTGGATATTGGAGTCAGAGACGGGTGCAAGTAGCCACCACCCGAATAATTGATGGCCTTGGGCCCGGCACGGCGGGTACAGGGGCGGAGCCTAGACAGGTTTATGGCAAGTCACCGACGACAACGAAGGCGACACTCCCTCCTGGACGATACGAGTTAATGTGCTCCGCCAAAACTCCACGTGCCGCAGCAGCCCGGCGGGTTCAGAGGGGTCGCAACGCTGAAGGCGTTCTTTGTCAATCCGCAGCCTCTGCAAAAGACACCGTGAATCGGGCAGCCAGACCGCAACCAGAAGGGGCGCGGTACGGGCAAGGTCCAAGAACTCGAGGCGGAGGCGCTCGTGCAGTGGCCGCGAGTCGACGGGGAGGCTCGCCTCGCGATTGCTGCGGGGGCATGCTGGCAGGAGCGGCGCGGAGGGACGGGACTAGAGCCGATGCTCTGGACACGACAGCACAGCACAGCACAGCACAGCGCAGCACAAGACAGCACAAACAGCACAACACAGCACAACACGGCACAGTACAACACAGCACAGCACAACACAGCACATCACAGCACAACACGACACAGCACAACACAGCAGCGCACATCACAGCACGCGTCATTTGGCGTGTGTGTGTGTACGCGTGTGTGTATGTGCGAGCAAGTGTGAGTGCAAATGCGTGTAAATGTGTGTAAGTGTATGTGAGTGTGTGTAAGTGTGTGAGAGTGCGTGTAAGTGTGTGTAAGTGTGTATGTAAGTGTATGCAAGTGTGTGTAAGTGTGTGTAAGTGTGTGTCAAGTGTGTAAGTGTGTGTAAGTGTGTAAGTGTGTGTCAGTGTGTGAGTGTGTGTAAGTGTGTGTGAATGTGTCTGTATGCATGTGTGTCTGTGTGTCCGTGTGTCTGTGCGTCTGTGCGTCTGTGTGTCTGTGGTCTGTGTGGCTGTGTGTGTCTGTGTGTGTGGTTGTGTGTGTGTTTGTGTGTGGTGTGTCTGTGGTGTGTGTGATCTGTGTGGTGTGTGTGGTGTGTGTGGTGTGTGTGGTGTGTGTGTGGTGTGTGGTGTGTGTGTGGTGTGTGTGTGTTGTGTGGTGTGTGTGGTGTGTGTGTGGTGTGTGTGGTGTGTGTGGTGTGTCTGGTGTGTCTGGTGTGTGTGAGTGTGAGTGTGAGTGTGAGTGTGAGTGTGAGCGTGAGCGTGAGTGTGAGTGTGAGTGTGAGTGTGAATGTGTGTGTGAGTGGTGTGAGTGTGAGTGTGAGTGTGAGTGTGAGTGTGAGTGTGAGTGTGAGTGTGCATGTGAGTGTGAGTGTGAGTGCGAGTGTGAATGTGCGTGTGCGTGCGTGCGTGCGTGCGTGGGTGCGTGCGTGTTTACGTGAGTGCGTGCGTGCGTGCGTGCGCGTGCGCGTGCGCGTGCGCGTGCGAGTGTGAGTGTGAGTGTGAGTGTGAGTGTGAGTGTGAGTGCGAGTGTGAATGTGTGAATGTGTGAATGTGTGAATGTGTGAATGTGTGAATGTGTGAATGTGTGAGTGTGAGTGTGAGTGTGAGTGTGAGTGTGAGTGTGAGTGTCTGTATTTGTTTCTCTGTGTCTGTATGTGTTTCTCTGTGTCTCTGTGTGTGCCTGTGTGTCTGTTTGTCTGTGTCTGTGTGTCTGTGTGTCTGTGTGTCTGTGTGTGGTGTGTGTGGTGTGTGTGTGTGCCCGCAGCTACTGCGTCGGCTACCTCTTCGACGTCCTGAGCTTGCTGGTGTTTGGGCTTCCTCGCGGTCGGCCTGGTGTTCGACGCCCACGCTGCAAGGAAGGCTGTCGGCCGTCGTCGATCGTGGGGGTGGAAGCTAGGTCCTGAGGCCTCGCGCCCCCCCCTAATGCTCGCCATCGGCTTAGTCATTGCTCTGGCCTCCTCGTCCCCCTCATCTGGTGGACGGGAGCAGGTTTTTGCATCAGCTGGTTCGAGCAGCTGGTTTTAGCAACAAACAAGGACGTGCCCCGAGGAGCAAACTAGTTCGACTGGTTAAAGATGAGTAGACTCGCGTCGTAGGCCCAGGCATGGGTGCTGTGCAAGGCATGCCTCTGGCTAGTGGGAGTGGCTTCTGGGCCCCTGCTAGCCAGGGGCTGTCATGCGCGACCCCCTTCCAGAGCCTCAGGCCCGCCCCGCGTGGGGCCTGCCAGCGAAGCGCTGGCCGCCGCGCCACAGCTCCCGAGGCCCCCTCTGCAAACGCTGTCGTGTTTTGCCTTATCAGGGGTGTGAGCACCCCAAGAGAATGAAATCTGGCGACAAGAGCCCAGGCGCAGAACATGTAGTTTGTGAAACGTGACTTGTGGTGTTCGCATGGAAGACAGACAGACTCCTCCCTCCTTCTGTTCCGCCTTCTCATCCTCTTCTCACTTTATACTCCTCCTCCTCCTCCTCCTCATTATCCCCCTCCTTCGCTTTCTCTGCCTTCTCCTCCTTCTCCTCCTCCTCGTCCTTCTCCTCCTCTTCCTCCTCCTCCTTTTCCTCCTCGGCCACCGGCCGGCTGACTGGCTCAGCTCTTCCTCCTCCTCCTCCTCCTCCTCCTCCTGCTCCTCCTCCTGCTCCTCCTCATCCTCCGCCTCCTCCTCCTTTTCCTCCTCGGGCACCGGCCGGCTGACTGGCTCAGCTCTTCTTCCTCCGCCTCCTCCTCCTCCTCATCCTCCTCCTCCTCCTCCTCCCTCCTCCCCCCATATCTCCTCCACAGCTTCACGGATGGAGGGCGGGTCGCTTTAAAATGTCGCTCTGGCCTCAGCGCCGCGCACATTCGTTCTAACAACTTGCAAGAGCTTCACGGATTGAGGGCGGGTCGTTTTCAAAGTGTGGTTCTCGCCTTAGCGCCGCGAAATGTGGCTCTCGCCTTAGCGCCGCGAACATCTGCTTTTAATATTTGCAAGAGTTTCACGGATTGAGGACTGCTGCTTTTCAAAATGTGGCTCTCGCTTTTGCGCCGCGCACATTTGTTTTAAACATTTGCAAGTTGTTCGCGGAATCCCATGATCAACGTACCAGAAATGGCGTTTGGGAAGGATTCAGGACGATGCGGGCGCAACAATTATTTCGATTCGCTGTGTCGAAACCACAAGCATGGCATTCTGGCACGATTCCGGATCGTCACGACGCAGCAGTCAGGTTGAGACGTGGCGTTGAAATCCCGAGAGCAATGTTTGAGCACGCTTCAGGATCTTCAAACGGTTGTCTTCAGACGACGCAGTTCCCTCCATGGAAATAAACCGTTGTAGTGGCCCACGAAGAGGGAACTTGGAGGGAGGGTTCATTCCAACATCGTTGATGACTCTTGGGTTTACACTGGTCCTCCTCCTCCTCGTCCTCCTACTCCTCCACCCCCTTCTCCTCCTCCTTCTCCTCCTCCTATTCCTCCTCCTCCTCCTCCTCCTCCTCCTCCTCCTCCTGATCAGCATCATCATCATCATCATCATCATCATCATCATCATCATCATCATCATCATCATCATCATCATCATCATCATCAGCATCATCATCAGCATCATCATCAGCATCATCATCATCAGAGAGAGCGTGATCCACCGCCGCTTTACTGTGGAAAATTGCCGCTCTTTTCCTCCGGAACCCGGGGATCCCCCCCCCACCCTCCCAAAATCCCCCCCCCCTGCTGGACCCCCCCCCCTTCCCCCGGCAAAACCCCCCCCTCTCCCCTAACCCCCCCCCCCCCCTCGAACTCGAAAACCGGGGGGGTCACTACCGGTTTCGAACCCCCCCCCCCCCAAAAACCGGAGTGGGGTCACTACCGGTTCGAACCACTGAGCTGTCCCACTGTTCCCACCACTGTCCCCCACTGTCCCCACCACTGTCCCCACTGTACCTCTGTCCCATTGTCCCACCGCCGTCCTCGCCACCGCCTTCACCACTGTGCCCACCACCACTGTACCCTCCGCTGTCCTACTGTTTCCACCACATTCCCACTGTCCCCACACCACTGTCCCCACCACCACCGTTCCCACCACTGTCCCACTGTCCCCACTGCTCCCACCATTGTCCTCACCATTGTCCCCACCACTACCGTCCCCACCACTGTCCCACTGTCCCCACCACTGTCCCGCTGTCCCCTCACCACTGTCCCCACCACCACCGTCCCCACCACTGTCCGCACCCCCCCTCGGTTTTCGAGGGGGGGGGGGGGGGGTTCGAACCGGTAGTGACCCCCCCGGTTTTCGAGTTCGAGCGGGGGGGGGGGGTCGAACCGGTAGTGACCCCCCCCTTTTCATGATGAACTGGGGGGGGGGGTGAGGGGTTCGAACCGGTAGTGACTCCCCCCGGTTTTCCGGAGGGGGGGGGGAGGGGTTCGGGTAGTGACCCCCCCCGGTTTTCCGCCAGCAGCGGTAGAACACGCTCTTTCCATCATCACCATCATGATCAACATCATCATCGTCAACAGCATCATCAGCATCAGCATCAGCAGCATCATCATCGGCATCATCAGCATCGGCATCATCATCCTCATCACCATCACCATCATCATCATCATCATCATCATCATCATCATCATCATCACCATCATCATCATCATCATCATCATCATCATCATCATCATCATCATCATCATCATCATCATCATCATCATCACAATCATCATCATCATCATCATCATCATCATCATCATCATCATCATCATCATCATCATCATCATCACCAGCATCATCATCCGCAGCATCATCATCAGCAGCAGTAGCATCTTCATCGTCAGCATCAGTAACATCAGCATGATCGTTATCAGCATCATCATAAGCAGCACCAGTGATCTCCTCATCACAATCATCGTCACCAGCATACCCATCACCAATTCAAAGGAGCATCATCACCAGCATAATCTGCATCAGCATCATCAGCAGCATCGTCAGCAGCATCATCATCATCATCATCCTCAGCATCCTCATCATTATCAGCATCATCATCAGCATCAACATCAGCATCATCAACATCAGCACCACCACCATCGTCATCATCATCATCATCATCATCATCATCATCATCATCCTCATCATTATCATCGTCCTCACCTTCCTCGTCCTCATCCTCACCCTCACCTCGTCATCAGCATCATCATCAGCATCATCAGCATCACCATCAGCAGCATCATCACCTTCATCATCCTGCCCATCATCAGCATCAGTATCAAAATCATTATCATCATCAGCAGCATCACCATCATCAGCAGCAGCATCATCATCATCATCATCGTCATAAGCATCACCATCAGCAGCAGCAATATCCTCATCACAGTCATGGTCAGCATCATCATCGACATCAGCATCAGTCTCATCATCACCATTATCATCAACATCATCATAATCAGCATCATCATCATCAGCATCAGCAGCATCATCATCATCCGCTTCCTCCGCCTCCTCCTTCACCCCCTCCTCCACCTTCTCCTCCTCCTCCACCTCCCCCTCCCCCTCCCCCTCCTCCTCCTCCTCCTCCTCCTCCTCCTCCTCCTCGTTCTCCTCCTCGTTCTCCTCCTTCTCGACGTTGTCGTCGTCGTCCTCCTCCTCCTTCTTCGCCTCCCCCTCCTCCTCCTTCTCCTCCTCCTCCTCATCTTCTTCCTCCTCCGCCTCACTTCTTTTTCGTTACAAATAACTCCCTGGTCGCACCCCGAGGCTGGTCGAAGGGGCGGGCCGGACGTTCTGCATAAAACTTCCTCGCCATTTATGATCCTGAAGTTCAAAAATTTGCAGCAGCTTCACGGATGGAGGGCGGGTGGATTTCAAAATGCGGTTTTCGCCTTAACGCCGCACACAATCGTCTTAAACAACTGCAGAAGCTTCCCGGATTGAGGGCGGGTGGTGTTAGAACTGTGGCTTTCGCCTTAAAGCCACGCACATTCGTGTTAAACATTCGCAAGAGCTTCACGGATTGAGGGCAGGTCGTTTTCAAAGTGTGGCTCCCGCTTAGGTTCCGCGCACATGAGTGGTAAAATGTTGTTGGCGAGAGCGGGTCGTTTTCAAAATGTGGCTCTCGCCTGAGTGTCGCACACATTCGGGCTGATGGCGGGTGGTTTTCAAAATGCGGCTCTCGCCCTAGCGCCGCGAACTTTCGTTTTAGAACAATCCAGAAGATTCACGTGTACTCATGGCTGATGTACCAGAAGCGGACTTCTGGAACGGTTCAGGATTGTCAGGGCGCAACACTTACGTTGATTCGCGGCGTGGAAGTCCCAGGAATGGTGTTTTGGACCGGTTCAGGATCGCCAAAGCGTACAAGTCAGTTTAACTCGTGGCGTTGAAATCCCGAGAACGATGTCTTGGCACGCCTCAGGATTTCAACACGTTTCTCCACCAACGGGGCAACATTCTCAGTGGACATGAACCCTTGTATACCCTTGTAAGGGGCCTATGAAAAGTGAGCTAGGAAAAATGATGTATTTCAACACCGTTGATGGGTCTTGTGCTTACACTGGTCCAACTATTCCTCCACTCCTCCTCATCAGTCTCCTCCTCCTCCTCCTCCACCTCCTCCTCTTCCGCTTATCCTACTCCTCCGCGTCCTCCTTCTCCTCCTCCTCCTCCTCCTCTTCCTCCTCCTCCTCCTCGTCAACCCACTCCTCCTTCTCCTTCTCCTGCTCCTTCTCCTCCTCCTCCTCCTCCTCCTCCCCCTCCTCCTCCTCCTCCTCCCCCTCCTCCTCCTCCTCCTCCTGCTCCTTCTTCTCCTCCTCCTCCTCCTCCTCCTCCTCCTCCTCTTCATCCTTCTCCTCCTCCTCCCTTCTCCTCCTCCCCCTCGTCAGCCTCCTCCTCCTCGTCCTCCTCGCCCTACTCTTCCTTGTCATCATTGGTGGAATCAGTTACTTGCCTTCGCAGGCGGGCGCCGTCAGCGGCGGTCTGGACGCGGCTCGGAAGGCAGGCCAGGACGGACCCCGTGGTAGGGGTCCCGAGACTGGTTTCATTGGGTGCGGGCGAGGGGGGGAGGGGCGTTCTCAGAAGGGAGCGCGGGCTTCTGAGGAGCTCTCTTCGATCTGGGGTGGGTGGACCGAACCCCACATAACAGAGCACACTTTGATGAAAAGAATCTGGGACCAAACCCGGCAGGCGCAGGCCCGCAACAAATGCGGCCGCAACCCCTCTCGATAACCGACAGGGCAGCGAATCACGAATCGACTTGGCGGGGCGCGGCGTGGATCAACCGCCGATTAGCAGGCAGGGCAGCTTCGAAGTCGCCCTCTGCCTTCTTAGAAAGTGATCCCTACCGGCGCCACCCCCCTATTTTGGGCGCCCGAGTTACCCCTGATGATTCGGGGCTCTGGACGCCCGAGTTATCCGGGGTAACTCGGGTCCGGGGTAACTCGGGTTCGGATCCCCGAAAAAGGAACCCGAGTTAGCCCTGACCCGAGTTACCCCTGATGATTCGGGGCTCTGGACGCCCGAGTTATCCGGGGTAACTCGGGTCCGGGGTAACTCGGGTTCGGATCCCCGAAAAAGAACCCGAGTTAGCCCTGAACCCGAGTTACCCCTGTGATTCGGGGCTCTGGGCGCCCAAGTTATCCGGGGTAACTCGGTCCGGGGACTCGGGTTCGAATTCCCGAAAAAGGAACCCGAGTTAGCCCTGACCCGAATTACCCCTGATGATTCGGGGCTCTGACGCCCGAGTTATCCGGGGTAAATCGGGTCCGGGTAACTCGGGTTCGGATCCCCGAAAAGGAACCCGAGTTAGCCCTGACCCGAGTTACCCCTGATGATTCGGGGCTCTGGGCGCCCGAGTTATCCGGGGTAACTCGGGTCCGGGGTGACTCGGGTTCGGATCCCCGAAAAACGGACCCGAGTTAGCCCTGACCCGAGTTACCCCTGGTGATTCGGGGCTCTGACTATTCGCAGCGCCAGCTCCTCGCTGTCGGAGAACACCGGGTCGCCCAGGATGCGCGCGGCGCGGTCCGGCAGGGCCGCGAAGACGTTGACCGACTTCTGGAAGAGGAGAGGAGGGAAGGATCGGATGCGTCGCGTGCGCCAAGAAAAAGGGGGCCAGGGGTCCTCCTCCTCCTCCTCCTCCTCCTCCTCCTCCTCCTCCACCTCGTCCTCCTCCTCCTCCTCCTCCTCCTCCTCCTCCTCCTCCTCCTCCTCCTTCTCGTCCTCTCCCTTTTCACTGCTCCTGCCCTGCCCCTGGGCGGGCGGCGGGCCTGGCGGTGGCGCTGCCGCGCCACGCAGTGGCCGGGCAGCGTGGCGCATCATGGTCCACGGCATGTGCGCGGACGAGAGGGGGGGGCATGAGACGCATTGAAATCAGAAGAGGACCATGAAACCCGCCGACCCATTGAGGGTCTCTCGGCGTGTGAGATTCCCCCCTCCACAATCCCCCTCCAGCCCGGCCCGAACGCGCCATGGAGGGTAAACGGCCCCAAAACGGGCCAAGAGGGCCCCAAAGGGCTCCCAAAACGATCCACGAAGGCCCCGAATTGCCTAAGGACCGTTCCAAGACGCCAGAGATGCCCCAAATGGCCTCCAAGAGGCCCCCAACGGGGTCCTGACATCGTTGCGAACGGCAGCCAGAAGCTCCTGATATGGCCCCAAGATCAGATCCTGACTTTCCTCTTCCTCGTGATTCTCCTGATCCTCCTCCTGATCCTCCTCCTCCTCCTCCTCCTTCTCCTCCTCCTCCTCCTCCACCTCCTCCTCTTCCTCCTCCTCCTCCTCCTTCTCCTCCTCCTCCTCCTCCCCATCTTCCTGCTCCTCCTCCTCCTCCTCCTCCCCTCCTCCTCCTCCTTCCTCCTCCTCCTCCTCCTCCTCCTCTCGTCCTCCCTCCTCCTCCTCCTCATCCTCATCCTCTTCCTCCTCCTCCTCCTTCCTCCTCCTCCTACTCCTCCTCCTCCTCCTCCTCCTCCCTCCCTATTCCCCTCCCCCGCCTCCTCCTTTTCCTCCTCCTCCTCCTCCTCCGTTTCCCTCTTCTTCCCCTCTCCTTCATCTCCTTCCCCTTTCGTAGCACTTGCCTTACCATAATCATCGTCCTCCCTGTCAGTCTCTCCCCATCCAGGCCCACGTTCCACGGAATTATGTAAATGTAGCGCCATTGCAGACTGGATCTCCAAATTGGTCACCCGATCGGGTGTCATCTGCGTGAATTGCGCGTCAGGGTGTCGTGTCTCTCGGCGCGCGCGACATTGCCACCCACTACGGGGAATCCCCACTTCGGCAATCCCACAAGACCTCTGGGCGAAGGTGGTCTAGAGCGGTTTCTCTTCCAACACCCATACTTCCCGTTCGGGGAGAGGTTTACCCCTCCCCCTACCCACTCCCCTGGACCTGGAGGTGGGGGGGGGGGTGCGCGAGGCTTGGGGGCGTCCAGGATGGCCCAAAATGGTTCCAAGTGGGCCTCGAAAAGCCCAAGATGACCTCCAAGATGGCTCAAGATAGCCTACGATGGCTCCAGATGGCCCCCAATATGTTCCAAGATTCCCCAAGACGGCTCCAAAACGGCTCAAATTGGCCGTGGAACCCCTTAAGGAGCAGCCAAGAAACCAAAATCAGTCAAAAAACATAGAAAACGTCACCGAGTGCGGCCTTCTCGCCTTTTTGCTTTCGATGGGCCCCCGAGGCCCCAAAACAGCTCCAATGAGCCAATGAGGGCCCCTCAGAGCCCCAAGAGAAGCCCAAGAGAGCCCTAAGACGGCCCCAAGAGCGCCCACGAGCGCTCCAAGAGCGCTCCAAAAAGGGTCTGGGAGGCGATTGTAAGCACCCTGGAGGGGCAAGGCTAATTAGGCACCCCCCTTTGTTAAGCGATCTCGTCCAGTATTGTGCCAAGAGCGCCTCCAAGGCTCCAAAGAGCGCCCCAAGAGGGCCCCAACAGGCGCCAAGGAGGCCCCAAGATGCCCCCACGATGTTCCCAAGAGACTCCCACAAGACCCCCCAGAGGATCCAAGAGGCTCTCTGAAGCACCAAAGAGGCCCCCGGGACCACCACGAGGCACCCTCTGCATGCTCCCCCACATCCCTGATCAGGGCAACTCGTGTGGCCATCGTTGCTTGATGGGCTGGTGTGGATTTTTCCGTCGCGGCCGCAAGCGGAGGCGCACGCGTCGTCCGAAGTGAGCCCAGGCTACGAGCCAATCTAATTACCTAAGCGCGCGAGCTAACGGCCACCGGAGCTGCCGCCGACGGTCGCCGAGCGACGCCGTTTTCTGGCGTGGATACGCGGAGCGTCAATAATTTGTTGGCACGTGCCGCTGCGCTGCTACGCCTGCCAACTGCGCGCCGTGAACCCGAGGTCCTTGCAGTCTGCGCACACCGCGCGTTCCTGTTTCGTCTTTCGGCGGCATTGCACTTGTCCCTTTGTTCAGTCATGTGTCCGAGCAAGTTCCCCCGTTCGCTTCGCACGTCAGCGGTTTTGCTTTCGCTGCTGCTTCCTGTTTGCGATTATTTGCCTCGCGCGTCAACATATTACCTTCAAACTATCCCCGGTTCCGTTGCGTTTCTGCTGCGCTTCCTAAAGATCTGCCTTCTCTTCGAAAACTCGACAGGCACTTGTCGCTCGAACGCCGCACAATGCCAAAAGCTCTTTTGTTCCACTTCGCGTTGCCACGGCGCGGATTCCGCTGCGCCTTGGCATCGTAGCACTTCGCGTGAACACGTCGCACACTACATTGTCCGAATAATTTCCGGGCCGTCCGCGTCACCAGCGTCTCCGTTGCCCTGGTCGCCACCATACCGGGTCGGGCCACCACCTTCCTATGTCGCTGCGCATGTTTTTCACGTACTGCACCATGTCTCGCTCGCGTTTTTCATGCCCGCCGCGCACGCCTTACAAAATACGTGCCCGTCTTTCTTCTGCAACCCGTACTGCACAACGCCTCTAGAAGAAGCCTCCGCCGGCACTGGTCTCACTGGTCTCGCGGACTTAGTTCCGCCTCCCTCCCTTCTCACTTCACGTCCTGTCCCCAGAGCACCTGCATCAGCTTCTTCTTGCCTACCACATTGCCTCCGTTGCACGGCTTCCGATCATAACACCGACAGATCAATAAGCTGTTTCGCCTTCGCACACAGGTGATGGCAACGTAACTTGTCATCCAACTCACGCGGTGCCCTCTTCCAAGGTCCACTATGATTGCTCGCATTGTTCGTGCTTGCGCGGCGCGAGCTGTTGCCGCCAACGACGGTGTGATCATGAACTGCGTGGGCTTGACACTCAATACCAAATGTTCCCGATACCCGACCAAGAACCACGGAAACCCGAAAAAATCTGCAATACAGGTGTAGGGGTCGGCGGATGTGGCGCAAGCCTGTAAAACCTGGGAGATTCTATGGCCTCGACCAGCAAATCAGAGATAAAAGGGAATTGCATATAAATGTGTATGCATGTATGCAAAGATGTGCACACCTCCATGTATCATATATATTTATATACACACGTACATACGTATGAAAATATATACGGACATACATATATAGTAGGTGTACATAGATGTGTGGATGTAGATGTGTGTATATGTACACATGTGCTCCCAATCAGTGTTTGTACTGGAGGGGCACTCGGGGATACTGAAGAATATGGCGAAAGTCCGGGGCCGATTTCGGCAGGCGACTGGGTTCCCAGGTTCCAAGTGCTGTGTTCCTGACATCCAGGCTCCTGGTTCCGGGCCGATTGCGGTGGGCGGCTGGGTTCCCTGGTTCCTGGTTCCAGAATTCATGGCAGCGGCTGGGTTCCCAGGTTCCCGATTGCTGAGTCTGGGGTCCCCGGCAGTGGCAAGTTTGGTGGGTTTCTGCAGGCTTCCTGGCTCCGGTTTATGGATTCTTGGCAGCGAGAGGTTTTTGTGTTCTGGATGCCTTGGTTGTGGTCAAGCGCCTGATTCTTCGATCGTAAAATGAACAGGGGCCAGAAAGTTGCGAGCAGATTTGACCAAAGGGGCTGGAAAGAGAACGAGAGAGAGAGAGAGAGACAGACGTAGATATACGTAGAGAAAAAGGGGGAGAGAAAGAGTATGTGCAACCACTGCTAGATATAAAGTTGGAATCTAGCTGGAGAGGTCAAAGCTAAAGGGCACTGTCTACGAAGTACAGCTATTATGTGTGTATATAGGTATATACATGGAGAGAGAGTGCATACCAGAGGGCACAGGGCGAAGTTGAGCATGGCGAGAGAAGGAGAGAGAGAGAGAGAGGGAAAGCGAGAGATAGAGCGAGAAATTGAGAAATAAAGAAAGAGAGAGAGAGAGAGAGAAATCAAACAAATTACAAGGACAAGAGAGAGGGGGAGAAAAAGACCACGCACACACGCACACACACACACACTGAATAGATGCATACATGGCTCGAATATACAACTATACGTGGGTGTCTACGGTTGAGGGCAGATCTGGGACAAGAGTACAGAGCGAGGTTTGGTGGCATAGTAAGTAAACAGAGACAACAGAGCGAGGTGTGAGAGCGAGTTGTGCTGGCATGTATACAAAGGATATACACAAAGGGGAAGAAGAGAGGGTGACAGCGAGAAAGAGATCGAGAGAGAGGTAAGGGAGAAAGAGATATGAAGAGCGGAGGCGTGGAATGCATGCAAAACTTCCCAGCAATCCACTGATTGGGTTTCCTCACTGAGATCGATTTATCTATACGCACAAATGCATAAACACACATATGTATATGTGTGTACGTATACACATACACATACATACATACATACATACATACATACATACATACATGCATACATACATACATGCATGCAAACATGCATACATACATAGACGCACACACACACCTACAGACATACATACATATATATATATATATATATATATATATGCACATGCATACAGACATACACACATACACACATACACACATACGTACGTACGTACGTACATACATACATACAGACATGCAGACCTCCATACATACGCACGCGTATAGATTCACACCCGTGATCCTCACCTCCCTCGCGAAAGCCGCCCCCGATGGTAGGAGGCGTTCGGCCTTTTGGGGCTGAGGGGGGGGACACAAATAACTCAAACGTATGTGGTTTCGCCGGGCCTCGGCGGGCGACGGTTACATCCTTTCCAGGGGCTCCCAAGGGCGGACGGTAGGGGGGCCGTGAGGTCATTGTTGGATGACGCTCCCGGACAGGTCTGGGGGGGCGAGCTGGAGGGGGGGGCAACAGTTGGAGGTGGATGCACCAGCAGGCGGACAAGGAGGAAGAGCAGCAGGAGAGGAGGAGGAGGAGGGGGAGGAGGAGGAGGAGGAGGAGGAGGATTGGTGGATCTGTGACTGGCGGGGGTTCAGGATCACACGGGCATGCTTTGAGCTCGCCGCCCAGATTTTACTAAGGGAGCCTGCAAGCATAGTCAGAGGCATGCTGACTGGACTCTGTCCGCAGCATACCCACAGGCTGCAAGCCGGGGTGTTGCGCACGTTGCAGTCCAAGTCTCCTTTCCCAAGACAGCCATTTTAACTTGAACCATGCAGCACGCCTACGCAGTGTTGCAGCATGCCTCGACCAACCGTGGTGGTGGGAGGGCGGAGTTACCCCTGGGGGAGGAGGCTCTCGGAGGCTTAGCTTACCAGTTCGGCTGTGCCCACAGTGATCTGGCACGAACACTTGGACCACCTTCGTTTACTGTGCATGTGTATATCAATCCCTCTTGTTCGGTATTTTCCATGTGTTCTTCAGGTTATAAGTGTCTTGTTGTCCTCCTTTCCCGTTCAGTCGACGGCTACATTATTATGTGACCGCCCGGGTTGCTCTTCTCTCCCCGTCTTTTAGCACTTCCTGCTCTTCACGCGCCGTCAACTCGATGTGCGTCGTGCTTCGCGAGGTCGGAACCCTTGCTTTGCTGAATTACCAGAAGAACGCAACAGCCATGATGCGTATGTGTGTGTATGGCCAACGTGACAGGAGGAGGTGGTGGAGAGGGATGGCGAAACAAAAGGAAGAGGAAAAGGAGGAGGAGGAGGAGCAGCAGCGGCGCGCAGCGAGCAGGACGAGGAGGAAAAGGACGAGCAAGGGGAGGAAGAGGAGGAGGAGGAGGAGGATAAGGATAAGGATGAGGCCCTTGGTGGTCCACGGTCGGCGAACTAGGTTATTGGCAGGGACCGATGGGGAACAGTATGGATGCGGGCATCTGCGCCCCCCTGTGGTTCCAATGGTCGCCTGGCGCGACGGCCGCGTCTTCAACTGGGACGTCGGCCGAGCGCCGTTCGCAGGGTGACCCCGCCGAAGGGGCATGAAACAGAGGAAGCGAACGACCGATGCTCGTGCGCCGAGCCGTTTCACCTCCCCCCCCTCTCACCTCCCCCCCCCTTCCCCGCACCCAACCCAACTAAGCAGGCGGCGGCTGCGGCCCTGGGGCACGGATGTCGCCCCGTTGCCCCACTTCCATCTGGAGAAGAGATAGCAAAAGAGAATGCGGCGAGAGCTCGATATGGAAAGGCGGCACCACACTCGCCGCTGCGAGGAAAGGCTGGAGCCCTCGCAACTGCGAGGATGGAAATACGAGGGGTCGAGGGCGCCTGGCGGCCAGCGGTGTCGGGACTAGGGCACCCTCAGGTCATATCAGGCCATCTGGTCTTAGCCAAGCGCCCAGCCTGCCATTTTCGCGACCCCGCGGCCCTCCACGCGAAGATCGCCGCGGGTGTCACGTGGGATCTTAGGGCGTGGCTCACGAGCAAACTGAACAACAATACACTGATCGCGCTCCTCCCATCCCCACAAGACCGCAGAGAGGGACAAGCATGGTGCGCGCGAGTGGTGCTTCTGTCTGCGTGCTCAGGCCTGGACGCTCGCAGCGACGGGCAGCGGCATCTCACCATAGCCCCAGCCGCCCTCGGTGCGAGCCCACTTGGTGCAGACGTGGTCGAGCCCGTCCGGGGCCGACTGCGGCACGGTTGTCGTCGGCGCTGCTCGCCGAGAACATGCGAGCGCTTCCAGTCGTCCGCGTCACAGTATCAATATGCAGCTTGGGAGTCTCCACGGTTTGGACACGCTCCATCTCTTCGTAGTATCGTTGCTCGCCGGGCTCTGCAATCCTGCCTCTCTCGCTGGCGGTGCAGCACGCGCAATGCTGTGTCGGAGTGGCTGTGTACTGCTGCGTACGTGTTCGTCGTGCTCTGCGTCATGCCGCGCGCCGTTGCCAGGCTGCCCTCCATAGGGCCGCAGACGATGTCGTTCTCGCCCTCGCGGTCGCGCATCTGCGGCGACACCGCCATCGTATGGGCCCTCGGACTGGTGAGACTGCGCCCCCCCCGGAGCATCGGCCGGGCCCGCGCCGCTGTCGGCCGCGCTGGCATAAGCTGCAGGCTTGATCGCACAGCAGCTGTGAACAATGGCTGCCGCTGAGGGCTCTGAAGTTCTGCCCCAAAATCCCCACGGAGAGGGCGGACCGATGCGGCGTTCGAGTCGCCTTTTTGGTCGCTCCACTGGCTGAAGAGCGCTCTCGATCGCCTCGGTTACGTCGAAGCCAGTTGAGGGCCGAGCGGGGAGGGCGAGGTCGCACCGAGGTAGGACCACATAGACAGACGCACGTTGTAGATATAGGCGCGGGCTTGCATTATAAACCTCTGCCACCACGTACGCGACACATCCACGGTGCAATGTAGCACTGGCACAGGGCACCCCTGCACCACCGAGCAGTTTCCGCCTTGGGCAACTGGTCAGTCGAGGTGACCGCACAATGGCTCCAGATTCGGCCGCCCGGCGCCGCGCGCCTTGGACCGCTGGCCAGTCGAGGTGACCGCAGAATGGCCCCGCAGCCGTCGGGGACCATTATCTGTTTCGCAGTGTAGGTGGTGGTGCATAGTCACACGCACACGCCATGATACTGCCGTTACCGCAGTCGCAGGCTCCTCGCTCGAATTAGGCTTGCTTGGCTGGCCCCGCGCGAGGAGGTCGGGGCCTCGGCGCCACCTGAACAATAACATGCAGGAGGGACGTGGGGAAGCGCAAGTACGCGGGTAGTGGTGGATGGTGGGTCGGGGCGGGTAGTCTCGCTCATCGCTGGCAGGGGGCGGCGGCAGAGGTCGCGCGCCATCTGCCGCCGCGGGCGTGCCAGATCAGACGTAGTCGGATGGCAGGGCCGCTCGATAGCAGTTAGCCAGACGCAAGAAACCCGACACATCACCCCCATGCGGCGCTGGGCCTGTCGCCGAAGACTCGCCATCCGAACTGGGCCCGCGCCCACTCGATGGGAGACAATGTGACAATGCCATCTCTCGCGCGCGGAGGCCCCGAGGGCGGCCGCTGCCGGGGCGCCGGCGGCGGGGGCCGAACATGGGCTGCATCTTACGCATGCGGCGCTTTGACGGAGCGCCCGAGCGCCGTCTGCGGGCCCGCCCCCGCGAGCTCCCCCCCGCCGAGGTGAGCCAGGCCCAGACCGGATGCGCAGCGGAACATCTCAGCGCGGAGCCCCAGCAGCTGCTCGCACTGCTCCTCGTTCGGCGTCGTCGCGAAGCAACGCTGCACCTTCGCGAAGCGGTCGTTGTCGCCGTGCTCGTCGCCCTCCTCGTAGGTCTCCTGCGCGAGGCGCTGCAGGGGCGTCTCGTCGATGGGCGCGGGGCCCCAAGAAGTCGCCGGCTGCGCTGTGAAATCCTGCGCGGTCGGGAGACTCTGCCGGCGAGGCTTCGACGGGGGGGCGCCCCTCGCCATCTGCTGCGCGACCCCCTCCACGAACGCCGGCGCCGCGCGGCCGCGCAGTGATCCGAGGCCGCGGCCTCTCCGTTCTCGCTCGCGCGGCGGCCGCGCTCTTGCCCCGTCGCGATGGCCGACTGGGCCGCTGAACCCATCAACGGGGCGAGCCAGAACTCGAGCGCGACGCGGCTGACCCTGCGAATTTTCGCCGAGTTCGCCAGCGCGGGCTCTTGGAGCGACTCGATGCAAACGGCCAGGTCGTTACCATTGTCTCCCCCACTCCGGCCCCGGCCTCAAGTCCAGAGGCGGTGGGCGGCCCTGGCGGCGCAGTCGACGGCGGCCTTCCGACCCGCGAATGCGCTTCGGCACCCTCGGCATCGGTTGGCGACGACGAGGGAAACGGCCAGGGCGCGAACGTCGCGTCGTTCACGTCTGCGGCCCGCCAGGGCCGCATCGGTCGAGAAGCGCCGGCCGCGCGTAGTCCCCGACCCCCTCGTCTTCGCAAGTAACACGGTCGCACCAATAAGGTCAGAGTTCCTCCTCCTCCTCCAGCTCCTCCCCCTCCTCCTTGTCCTTCTCGGCCTCCCCCTCCATTTCCCTGGCAAGTAGGCCCCGGTAACGTTCGCGGCCGCAAAACGCGCGCGGGTCGGTCGCATTCCACGCGCAGCAGTCGGGCAGGGGTGGCAAGTACCTTCATGCCTACTTTGAACTGCGAGGCCGACGGGCCCGAATTCGGGGCGATCCAATATCCACCCTCGACGCGCGCGATGTCGATGGGAAGCATTGAGCTTCGAGGTGCAAAATACCGCCGCCACGACTGCGCCATGCCCCGCCGGGTGCACTACCCGCGCCCGGCGATCAGCGCAGTCGGCGCACTCGCAAAGCCACCGCTGCCCGCTTGAATCTCCGTTGCCGAAAGATCTGCTGCGTCGCGTCACAGATGACGCCGCCGCCCCCCCGCCCCCAGTTCAGCCCGCCCCCCTGCCGAGGTACCGGAATAAAGTGGAAGCCAATCCACAAGTAACCTGCCACAAGAAGCCCAACCCTGAGACCCTGGGGCGCCCATCGTCTTTTGGCGCGGGAACGCCACGCTGTCCGCAGCAAAACCATCGGAACCCAAGACGCCCAGGGCACCCTGGAGGCAAGCAGGGCGTTTCATGGCATGGCCTCCACTGCACTTACCGATCATGCTGTCTAGCGCGTGTTGATGCGCGGGCGTCGCCACGAGGGCCGCGCGCCCTCTGGGGCCCGCTCCCCTCACAAAGGCAACGAACATGAGCCGCTCGATCCTGCGCGGGGCACCGGAAGTCCAGAACGCGCATGCCACGCTGTCGCCACGCAACGCCGACGGCCGCGACGCGGCGCGCAATCTCCCCCTGGATACCTTGGCCCGCGGGAAGGTACGGGCCTGAAACCCGCATTGCCCGCAGCGCCAAAATCTTGGAGCCGTCTGCTTCGTCGGAGGGCCCTCATTTTGCCACGGCTGCCTGCCCCTTTATGAGCTGTTCTACGCGGTTGGATCTGCTGCGGCTGAATCCCATCCACCAGCGCGCAGCGTCGTCGCAAGCAGCCCTGTAGCGCCGTCGACCTGCTCTTCGACAACCTGCACTGCGGCGCCTTCCTGAATATTTCGCGCGCGCGTGCAAGGTCGCGGGTTCTTCCAGCCCGCTGGATTGAGTGTCGCGAAAGTGTCCGAAGGAATCGGCTCGTTCGTTGCCCCGCTACTTCGCAACGCGGGTTGCGTGCGTAGTTCAACTAGCGGCGGCAACGTGCGAAGCCCATTTGGGCTCCGCTCATGCTCTCAGCTTCTGCAACCCCATCCGCTGCATCTAGCGCAGGGGTGGACTTGTCGATGACTGCCATGGCGCAGCGCTAGCTCTGAGCGCCGACTGTTCGCATGCCCTGGGTCGCTGGAGGGCGCGGCTGGTCGCGGCGATCTACCGTCGTCGTTGGCAGCGGTAGTAGAGACGCCTCTTTGGGCTGCTCGCCACTGGGAACTGCGTGCGCAGAGAATCAAATTTTCGCGACAGCGATAGGAGGCCTCCAGGGGCCCATGGCAGGTGGTCAATGGCCTCGCCTCGTTAACGGATGCCTGAGTGCCAGGCCAGGCCGAACGAGTCTCAGACGTGGAGGATGCGCTTGTCCAGCATTCCCGATGCGTCGCCGTTCTCCAGTGCTGCGAAAGTCTGGGGGCGGCGCTGATCTACAAAGGCGGCCTGAGTGGCGCGACGCAGTGTAGGAGATGTCGTTTGTCCTGCAATCGGTAACGCACCCAGTCGAGAGTAGAGATTTCGCCCCAACTGTGCACGGTCGAAACTCTCATGATGCAATTGCTCGCTCGTGCTCGCGACCTCCCTCGCTCGTCAACGCCGTACATCCAGGCCAACATATCTTCATAAACACCGCACGGCCCTATCGAAATGTCGAAATGTCCCAAACGTCGTGTAATGCGCCAAAGCCTCCGCGTCCTCCCTCTTCTCTGCCAGTTTCACGATCTTTCTCCCCACCATCTCGCTCAGCTCGTTGGGGTCTTGGAGGTTTACAGAGGCTCTAGTAGAAGCCATGTGAGCTCGGTAAGGGGTCCCCCAAGGTGGCCACGCTCGCCTCTTGCAAGCGCGTCTGCAATACTTCACCGCGGCCTGGCAGTTGGCCTCGACGCGGGCCCTCAGCTCTCCATCCGCTGGGGGCGGGCCGATGTGGTTGGTTGCGTACTCATATTACTCTTGATGCTCCAGTCCCCGATCCATCAGGGCCGCAGCGACGCCGCCGTCCAAAGCTGGGCGCGCCAGTTACTGCACAGGCCAGTATGTCCGCGGTGTGAGGTAACACCGCACTTTGGGCGCACATCAGCAGAGCCTCGTACTTCACAGGCCCACAGATAGGCTCGACTATCTTGGCGCGTCGGCTCCTCTCAAGAGTTCAACGAGCCTGTTTCAAGGTGGCTGTGATCTCTAGAAGGTCGGCTTGGTTTCGGTCGTGCTCCCACCGTCGTCGGTTCCGGGTTGGCCCTGGAGTCGACTCGCACGGCGTCGACCCAGGAGGTCGAGGCGGTGGCTTCCTGCAAGGGCGTATATCGGGTCATCTTCGTTGTGATGTGCCCAACACTCCTGCTGTGCTAGCCGAGAGTGCTGCCTCCCATGTCCCCTGCACCACCGCCTCCATTGCGTCTGGCGCCTGCAACAGCTCGGCCCGCGTGTGGCCGTTTTGTTGAGGCCGTCCATCAGGGCATCGCGACACAGTCCCTGATGCTGGCGAGTTCCAGCGTGGGACGGGGGGGGTCGTGGGATGAGGAGGCGAGGGCGATGAAGAGGCTGATAGGGAGGTGATCCCAGCAACTTCGCACCTTGATGTTATGCAGTCGTTTGCCTGAGCACTTTGGATGCGACACATCTCTGGGCCAGGGGTAATGCACCTGTAGGAATAGCTATGTGGTCAACGCGGCTTGCGTATCCCGAGTGGCCGTAACAAAAAGACCCTGTGCCGTGGTAGGTGGCAGTGGTACTTATGCCGCTAGTGTTGCATAGAATACGGAAGCTCGTGCCATTGTAGTTATCCACTGCCTTTCCTTTCGGACCGCTGCTAAGCGAGCCGCTCGGGTGCTATAGCTTGATGCTGCAGTCTCTCTCTCTCTCTCTATCCCCGCCCCTCTGCCTCACACGCGCCCGTCCAGCAAAAGTTCCTCGGCCACCATCTGCGGTGTGTGGAGATCTGCCCTCGCAACAGACCAGACGGCATTGCAGATACCATCAGATTGGATATTTGGGGTCAGCAGGTGCCTGATTTGGACTACTCCAACAACCAGCGCTGCCAATCCCGCAGCAGCGGCCCCCTTGCTGGCGACTAGGGCCCCGTAGATGTCTATGTAGCCCGAATCAGTTGTTGAGGTCCCCAACTATCTCTGGCGTGGTACGGCAGCCTAGCTCGTCGATCTGGGTCTCTTGCTGCTGACTGATGCCGTTGGCCAGCTGGACGCAATACTGTTCTGCGGTGGAGACACAGCAGCACACACATAGAGAGCGTAGTGATAGGGTGGTGTAGCCAAGCGTGTTCCTGCCACGCGGCCCTGTAGGTAGATGTGTGGTAGGCCCATTTCACGGATCGCCTTCTCGTCAATCCGACGACAGATCAGGATCGACACCCCGCAAGATGTGCCAACCCAATTCAAATTGGGGGTCCCTATCTGCAGAAGGATGCAGAGGGATATGGCCGGGGAGGTGGTTACGTTGAACTGGTTCTGGTGCCGCCCAAGTCCGAGTTCCGCTGAGTGGTAGTATATCACAAGACCGTACTTCACAGCTAATGTCTTCCAGGCGCTCGAAACTGGCCACCTCCATCGAATTGTACTCGCATGCCCGCATGTCCGTCACAGGTGGTAGCACGAGCAGCAAGACATGAGAGGTCCCCCTTACCCCCAAAGCCTGGGAGTGCGGTGCAATCTGCCTGAGGAAGAGGTGTGCGGTCGGATTCGCTGGGTGACTGCTTCATACCCTTAGAAGGCAGCTGGGAGTATGA
>CAUYUJ010001326.1:0-17500 GCA_963575745.1 Prorocentrum cordatum
ACTACCACTACCCCCACCGCTACTACTACAACTACTGCTACTACCACGACTACCACTACTACTACTACTACTACTACTACTACTACTACTACTACTACTACTACTACTACTACTACTACTACTACTACTTGTTGCAGCCCTCATCCACACGGGGACCACCAGCAGCAAGCGGAGCCACAAACAGAATAGTGAGCACGGACGCGCATACATTCACACATGTTGCACTTCTCCCCATCAACCCTGGGGGGATCCGAACTCCCCAGGGAGCCCAGTCTGGCCAGTTTGGAGGAGAGGGGGTCTACTCAGATGGTGGCGGGGGGTGTCCAGACGGTGCCGTGGACCATGATTTCTGGACGGCCCCAAGTGGTCTCCAGACGGCCCAAGACCGCTTTAAAATGGCCCAAGGTGGCCGTAAGAAGACCAAAGACGGCCTCCAGATTAAATGACCCAAGGTGGCCCCTGGACAGCCCCAAGGTGGCCCAAGGCCCAAGAGGCTCCGAAAAAATGCCCAAGAGGGCTCCAAAAGCATCCCACGGAGGACCTCCAGAAACAGAAAACATTGAGTTCAGCGTTCTCGCCGACTTGGACTTACGGCAGCCAAAGATGGCCCGAGAGGCCTCCGAGTTGGCGCCATAAAGGCCACGAAAGTCCCAAGGAGACCCCAAGGTGGACCAAGAAGGCCCCAAGGTGGACCAAGAAGAGAAGCACGACGGGCATAATGTTTGCAGGCGTTTCCCCTCCACAAAGCCGACGCACATCTGGCTCCAAGACGTGCGACTCAAGACCGCCGTGCGAGCTGGGAATGCTACACGAGACGTCGCCGAGAGCGCAGACGCCACTGCTCACAACTTCGGAACTCCGGAGTCCCGGTGCAGACCCCAGGGGGGTGCGGCCCGCAGCGGGAAAAACGATCCAGTGGACGGGGTCGAGACCTGGAGGGCCCCCGGGTCGCAAGCTGACCACGGCGTCGGAGGTCTGCGGAGGAGGATAGGGGAACAGAAAGTGACATAAACATAAAAACTCGGAGATCCGCGCGGATTTCTCGGATCCGCGCTGGACCCCCATGGCGGCGCCTCTGGCGCCGCTTCTGTCGCGCTCCGCGCGCCAGGGAGGGGGTTCCAGCGCGGATCCGAGAAATCCGCGCGGACCTCCGAGTTGTTATGTTTATGTCACTTGTTGTTCCCCTAGAAGACCCTCCCCCGTGTCTCCGGTGCGTGTGCGGTTCCTCGCTGCTGGGAGGTAGCTTCAGGTATGGCGGACCAGGTTGATCGTACTCGCTTGATGCTGGTGCCGGCACGAGGGCCGCGGCGAGAGGCGCCTGCAGGCATGGCCCCGTCCTCTCCCTCCTCCTCCTCCTCCTCCTCCACCTCCTCCTTCTCCTCTCTCCTCCCTCCTCCTCCTCCTCCTCCTCCTCCTCCTCCCCTCCTCCCTCCTCCTCCTCCTCCTCCTCTCGTCCTCCTCCTCCTCCTCCTCCTCCTCCTCCTCCTCCTCCGCCTCCTCCTCCTCCTCCTCCTCCTCCTCCTCCCTCCTCTTCCCCACTCCTCCTCCTCTCCCTTTTCCCCACTCCTCCGCACTCCGTCGCACGATCCACTCCGCATGGGGCTCGGCGGAGAGGGCCCACTCTCGCGAGTGAGGACGGACATGGTCCAACGCTTGCGCAGGACTCGCCGACGTCGAATCAAATGCCACCTACTCCTCCTCCTCCTCCTCCTCCTCCTCCTCTTCTCCTCCTCCTCCTCCTCTTCCTCCTCCTCCTCCCTCCTCCTCCTCCTCCTCCTCCTCTCCTCCTCCTCCTCCTCCTCCTCCTCCTCCTCCTGCTCCTCCTCCTCCTACTGTTCCATTTATTCATGATCCTCGTCATCTATCTCTGCTTCGTCGCACCACCACCACCATCACCACCATGCCGGCAATGTGGACCAAGCATTTTGCTTGAAAAGATGCTCGCAACTTACGGTCCTTCAGTTTGATATCAGTGCCCAGGAGATGCAAGTATTCGAAGGCGGGCGTTGTATAAGGAAGCATTGGATAAGGAATCCAGGGTCTGGAGGCCGGTGGAACTCCAATCGTGGATCGGCCATGGATATCACCACCGCCCTCACTGGATCTAGGAATCCGCCAGGGTCTGGCGCCTCCTGGGACTATTCCAAAGCAAACGCCCATTTGGGCTGAAAAAATGTTCGCGAAACTTTGATATAAGTACCCAAGAGATGCACGTGTTCGAAGGCGGGCCGTTTTCAATGTGTGGTTTTCACATTCGCGCCGCACACGCTTGTATTCTGATGCCCTGAAAGCTGCACGGATGGAGGCCGAGCCATTCTCGAATGCTGCACAGTCCTGGACGACGCGCACGCTCGCTGCTGTATTCCCGACAGTTCCACCGACGGAGGGCAAGTCTCTCTCTTTCTTTCTCTCTCTCTCTCTCTCTCTCTCTGTCTCTCTCTCTCTCTCTGTCTCTCTCTCTCTCTCTCTCTCTCTCTCTCTCTCCCTCTCGCCTTACAACTCCAGCCTTCGCCTCGCAAACGCACGTCCTTAAAGTCCACGACGGGTGCACGTGTGGAGCACGGGCCCCTGTCCAAATGCTGCTATCGCTCCCGCCCCGCTGGAGCTCGTCTCACCATGTTCTAGCCGCTACAACGGTGGAGGGCGGTGTTCTTTAATGTCGTTCTCGCTTCAGATAGATTCAAATTTACACTGCATAACGTGAGTTTCACAGATGGCTGGCTCTCATGCGTACCACTTACCGCAGTTCAACGATCCGGACTTTGGTACTTCTCGTATTCACACATATACGAGGGTGGTATATTGTCAAGCCGTGGCCCTTGCCTGAATGGCAGGTGAATTGGGTGTTGGTTTTTGAACGGGGCGGTCCCCGTAGTGAGAACGAGAACCTCTAGAGGATTCATGATGAGAGAGAGGGAGGGAGAGACAGCCCATCGAGGTGTCAGGAGCGCTCCTACACCTCCGGCCTTGTGCCGGGCTGTGGAAAACATTATGCCGTCATCGGGCGTCTGTCCACCGATTGTGCCGTCCGCCTTGCTTTCTCGCAGCCGGCACCCTATGCCACGGCGCCCAGATGCGCGCTCTTCCACTCCAACGGCTGTCTGCGCAGACGGAGATCTTGTCGGCAACGGCCTTTTTCGCCTTCCTGAAGAGCGCGGTCCAATCCTCAACTCCGAACTTGGTGGTAAGGTCTTCGCTGATGTGAGTGGCCCGCTTGATGTGAGAGACCCACGATTCATCTGCTTGGCGTCCAACTCGTACCATTTTACGCAGCATGCTGCGCTGTGTCGTACGAAGATTCCTCTCTTGATCCACGGTTAGAATCCAAGTTCTGGTTGCATACATCACGGTTGCAGTGACGCAAGCATGGAACAAACGCATGCGATGCCGGAGAGGTAGACGTCGCTGGCATTGGATGTTTTTCAAGCGGGAGAATGTTGCCCAACCAGCAAAATCTCGATGCGTGAGCTCTGTCTCGTGATACATATCCAAATTAAACTTCCTGCCCAAGTACTTCTCTGACTCCCCTTGCTGTAGGACGCGAACGTCATGCCCCATGCATCTCACGGTGGACGGTCGCGGAACAGCGTATGTGAGAATCGCAGTTTTCCCCACGTGCACCTTCAGACCGTATTTGTTCGCTTCCGTCTCCAGGTTCAAGATCATTCTGGCCACGTTCCTCTTGTTTGTGCACAGCAAGAGGACGTCGTCTGCAAAGCGGAGGTTCGTCAGGGGCAGGTCCGGGGACCCTATGATGATGCCGTAGTGCGGCCCCGTGCGGCGCTCGTTCAGGCTCTCCCAGCGCGCCTTCAGTTTCCTCAAGATAGCCTCCATCACGACCACGAAAAATTAGGAGCTGATAGGATCGCCCTGCTTGACCCCGCGTGAGATTTCAAACTGCCTGCTCCTTGTTCCAGCCATTACTGTGGCCCCTCGCTTCGCGTAGAGCCTTTCAGGATGTTGATGTAAGCGTGCGGAACACCTTGCTCTCGCAGTGCCGCCCACAGCGCGTCGTGCCCCACCGTGTCGAATGCCTTTTCGAAGTCCACCATGCCGACCCAGAGCTCTACTTGTAGCCCCTGCTGCCCTCGAGAAGGTAAGTCGTGCACAGCAAGTGGTCCACCGTGCTGAAGCAATGCCTGTACGCCGCCCGGTCGACCGACTGTCCACGAGCAATGACCCCGCGAAGCCTCCCGCAGAGCACCCGGCTGAACAATTTGTACAGTATTGAAAGGATTGCGATTGGGCGGTAGTTTGAAGGTAACGTTGGCTCTCCTTCCTTGTGCAGCACAATAATTCGCGAAGAGAACCAATCTTCCGGGATGTCCTGGGCTGGGTTCAAGATTGCGTTGAAAATCTCCAGCACGAGGTCCCGCAGCAGGCGGCACTCGACCTTCAACATCTCAACGCATATGCCAGAATCGTCCCTGGACTTGCCGTTCTTGGTCTGCCGGAGGGCGTCGTCCAGCCCGTCGGCGGTAAGTAAAATCTGGCACTCTGTCGTTGCCAACCTGCTTATACACGCTTTCTCTGCTGCATGCCCGCGTTGTCTCGTAAGGTTCTCGTTGAAATTCGCGAAGACCTCCGCAATGGCCTGCTTGTCGTTGTGCGTAGTCCCGTCCTGGCTCTTCATATCGTGCCTTTTCTTATATTTGCCAGTCAAAGAAGTGAGTCGCTTGATGCCACGAAAATCGCGGAGAACACAATCGATCTTCCTCAGGCGCTCTACTGCTTGCCTTTCCCTGATCAGCTTCTGCACGGCCTTGCCCAGCTCCACGCGCTTCTTCTTCATCTCCTGGGGCGCCAGACCAGAAGAACGCAGATCCCTTCTTTGCTTGATCAGCGATTGTATCTGGACGTCTGTGTAGGAACCCTGATGAGTATTAGAACTTGCATTTGGATTATCTTGCATATCTTTCTGCGCGGTTTCCCTCATTCACCGGTTAGCGTGGACAACTTTTTCAGCTGCGTCGCAAGGGCCCCAATCGACGTCATCAAAGGCGGCTCGCAATGCAGTAACATAAGCTGACCCCGGTTTCCACGAACCACGTCTGCGTTTCCTCCCCCTTCCCCTCGGCGCGCTGGGTCTGGGCATGATGAGGGACCTTGGGAAGGGACCTTGGGAAGGGATGTAGTATTTGTTGAAGGCGAGGAGAGGGGAACGCGACCACAGAGCTTCACCCGACTCGGCCTCGCCGCTGTGCAAACCAAAAAACCGCAAGGCAACGAACAGCAACGCGAAACCTGAGAGGAATACGACTCCAGAAAGCAACACGACACCGCCGAGCAGCACGACGACGACGAGCAGCAACGCGACATCAGAGAGCAACACGACGCCGGCACCGCGACGACGACGGACAGCAATACGATGCCGGCAAGCGCCTCTCCACAGGACGGGCCACCAGAAAGGCGCAGCAGATCAGGACGCCGCGGAGTTCGGCGGTTGTTTGGCAGACGCGAGCCTCGGATGCAGAGGCCGCTCGCCAGCCAGCTGCCGCTAGGGTTGCCCTGAAGCAGTGGCGGAGTCTGCATGCGGGTTGCCGATGAGCTGGAGGATGAATTGCACCACCCTGCTGCGTAAGCGGATGGGTGGCTGGGTTCCCTGTCGGAGGTCTCGGCCTACAACTGCGGCGTTGGATCGCTGGCCGCTGGTGGGTGGCTACGGCGTGCCCCGTGCGAGCGAGCTTGCATCAGCCACGTTGTGCCCAGCCGCTGCGACCGACGCGACCCGCCCATAGCTGCAGTCTCTCTTCGCTTCCTTACCCCGTCCTGCCTCCTCTCTCTCGCCTTCCCTTCCTCCCTCCAACTTCCTGTCGATCAAGACATTGACCGAATGTGTTTCGGTATGCTTTGTGGGCGCTCGTTATGACTGACCCGTGCTCCGTCGATTACACGGTCAGTCACGGCCCTGGCCTGGGTCCAGGCTTGCATTGTACGCAAACGTTCTGAGTATCACTACCTGTGCTCTGGCTGTGTGCATCTTAGTCGCCTTCCACTTCCTCATCCTTAGTCCCTTTGTCTGATAAATCCGCCACCGTGCCCCCTGGCATGTTGTGCATGGTAGAATGCTAAGTGTTGTCTGGAAGGGTTCGTGTAATTTTCTAAAAAGGCCACCCCCCCTCGGGAAGCGCCCAACCGCTTGCAGCACACTTTCTCCCCGAGGCCACAATCCGTTGCAAAATGCGACGGACTCGCGGTCCCGTCTCACAGCTTCCTCCAAGACGCCCCATGTTCGTTCCAAGACGGCCCACGTTGGCATCAAGACGGCCCCAGATGGCTTCAAGACGGCCCACGAAGCCTTCGAGGCGTCCCAAGAGAGCCCCAAGAACCGTCCCAAGAGGGCCTTGAGAGCAAAACCAACGATTTTACATAGGTGTGCCACTGCTTTTTCAGATTCTCCCCTTTTCGAGCTTCCGACGCCCCAAGACGACCCAACAGGCCACCGGGACTGCCCCAAGAGGACCCAAAGACAGTCCAAGAGGGCTCCAAGACGGCCCACGAAACGCCAAAGAATGCCCAAGATGGCCCTAAGAAGCGGCCCGAGAGGGTGAACACGAACCAAGAATTCAAGGATTCTGCCCCAGGAAAACCCAGGAGGCCCCAAGAGGGCCAACCCACAAAAGGGCCCTGAAAGGCGAAAACCATCGACTTCCAGGAGCTGTTTTCAAAGGTTGCTGGGGTGCTCGCCTTTTCGAGCTTCCGATGCTTCAAAACGCCCCAAGAGGCCCCCAAGACTCCCCCGAGACAGCCCAAAGGGCCCCCAGGAGAGGTCCAAGAAGGCCCAGAAGAGGGCTGGGGCGCCCACCCAAGAGTCTGCCCCAAGAAATGGTCCGACTTCAACAAGAAAAGGCCCAAGAGCGGGAACACAACCCAGAATTCGAGCCTTCTATCCAAAGAGGCCACTTTTGCCCTCTCGAAAAGTTGCCACCCAGAGCGCTGCGCTGGCACGATGGCGGGACTGCCAGGGGCGGCAGGATAATCCTCCCTGTCGAACTCCAGAACGCGTCGCAAGAGCAGGCCTGGCGTTTCGCATGACTTTCTCACCGTTCACGATCCTGAAACATTCAATGTGCAACAGCTTCGAAAATGGAGAGCGGGTGGCATTCAAAGTATGGCTCTCGCGCTAGCGCCGCGCACCGTCGCCTCAGAACTCCGCAGCAGCTTCGCAACGGGAGGGCGGCCCCTTTTTCAAAATGTGGTTTTCGCCTCTCCGCGCCGCGCGCAATCGTCGCACAACTTCGCAATGGTTTCATGGATTCCGGAAATTGAAGTCACCAGAATGGCGGTGTTCTGGCGTGGTTAAAGACTGCGAAACCGCAACAATCATGAGATTCGCGGCGCTCCAATCCCAGGAATGGTGTCCTGGCGCGGTCTAGAACTGTCAGGACGCAACAAAAATAATGTTGATTCGCGGTGTTCAAATCCCAGGACTGGTGTTTCAGCACGATTGACGATTCATGCGCCAGCGCAACGCGCGGGGGGAGCGCGCTAGGGCGGGGGCGGCGCCAGCATGGCCCCTACGCCGGGCGCCGACGCCAAGGGCGCGAGGCGCGCCCAGGGCGACGGGAGGCGCCCGCAGAAGGAGCCAGAGGGCGACGCCCAGGGCACAGGACATGCCCAGGGCGAAACTGCAAAGGCACAGGCGACGCCGCAGGAGCCAGGAGGGCGCTAGGCGAAGAGAACGGCGAGGGCGGCCAAGAAGGCAGAGGAAGCCCGGCGCTAGCGCGAGGAGGACGAGGGCGAGGCAGAGAGGAGCGCGAGGCAGCTTGGAGGTGGCGGCCGGGCGAGGTCACTCGGCGGCGGTCAGCGCGAGAAGGGGCAGCCTGCCCAGGAGGAGGGCGCACGGCGCAGCCAGGGACAAGGCCGAGCCGGCCGCAGCGCTCATCACGAGCAGAGGTGCGCCGTTTGGCCCCTTCCGTTTTCGGCCCACGGCCGAGAAAGACGAGGAGCTAGAGGAGGAGCGGGCCCAGCAGCACCACGCCCAATACCACCAGTGCACGGTGCAACGCCGCAACGACCACGACGACCACGATCGCAACAACCGAGACCAGCATCGACACCACGGCGAGCGACCCAGAGGACGGGATGGGGGCGCCCGCGTGGCCAGCCCAGGCGGACCTCGCCAGGAGGCGCCACAGGAGGCAGGCGAGGAGGAGAGTCCGCCACGCCGGGCGGCTTTTGCCCACAAGGGCGTTCGCCGAGCCCGCCGGCGAGCCGAGCGGTAAGACCTCGAGGACGCGATCGCCGAGCACAACCTGCTCGTGGAGCGGGCGGCAGCCTTCGAGCGGCGCCGCGCTTTTCGGGCCGAGGGGTTCGACAGAAGGTGGGCGGAGGGCGGGTGCCGAAGAGGCGGCCGGGGGCGAGGCGCCGCGCGACGCGCGGCAGCAGCCGAGGCAACACCAGCACCAGCGCGCAAAGGAGAGGCTGCGAGAGGAGGCAGACAGCGACACGACGGCCCGACGACCGACCCTAGGAGGGCAGAGCCGCAAGCCCGCACCGACGACAGGATGCCGACAGGGAGATGGCGCGGGCGGGCATCGGCGAGGGCGCGCTGCCCATCAGCATAGAGCAGCTCCGCCACGAGCGCCACGAGCAGCCCATCGCGAAACAATGCCAGCACAACAAGCTGCTGCACCACCACCGCCACCAACAGGACCGCGACCACAACCACAACGACGACGGCGACAAGCAGCACAACGACTACGACCAGCAGCACCACAGCAACGCCGCCGCGCGGAGGATCGCAGAGAGAACGCATATCGGGCGAATCCGCGCCAGTGCCCGCTGAGGCAGAGACGCCGCCCCGGGAGCTCTTCCGGCCCCCAAGCCGCTCCCTCAGAGCCACTTCCTTGCGCCGTGTTCGGGCAGGCGCCCGAGCAGGAGGTCGCCGCCGCAGCTTGCGCGATGTGCCAGGAGCTGCTGGACAACTCACTGGCGCAGCGGCCCGGAGGCAGCCCTGTGCCACACTGCCACCACGGAGCTTGCCTGGCCCAGTTCTGCCCCCCTGCGCCCTGGACTCGCTCGCCTGCGGCACGCCGGCGGCGACTCCAGCCGCGTGGAAGAAGCGAAGCGCTCGCTCTGCAACCACGGGTGGGGCGACGGCCCGAACTCCGCCGCGCGGCTCTCGCGGAGTTGACAGTGCGCCTCCAGCGCCGCGACGGGCCCCCTCCCAGAGGCGCCAGTGCCCAGTCTGCTGGAACCACGCCGGCGCGACGAGCAGCGAGGAGGAGGAAGACCCGCACGCAGGGAGGCCGCTTGTGCTCCAAGAGGGGCCCGCGCTGCACGCGATCGCCAGGCGCCCGCGCCACCCGGAGCGACCTTTGCGCTGGCGGCACTCGCGCGGTCCCAGCGGTCTGGCGGGAAGCTGGGACTGTCGCAACGCCCGCCACCGATTCGACTGCGACGACGTTGCCCCGCTGGGTAGCGACGACCCGCCACCACAGAGAGAGAGAGAGGCCGCGGCAGTGTTCCTGCGGCCGACAAGAACAGGTCGAGTGGGTCGCCCAGGCAAGTGGGGCCGCGGGAGGGCCGCGGAGGTGGTAAGGCGATTGACTCCACGAGGGCTGCGCCGCAACAGCGCTACCGGTGCCACGGGCCACAGAGCGCGAACGGCCGTCGGAGCCAGGAGCAGGCGGCGGGGTCCGCAGCACCACCACAACGACGACCACTGGCACCAGCAGCAGCAGCAGCACCACCACCACCACCACCATGACACCCTGCACCACCACTTCCACCACCACGACCACGACCAGCACCACCACGACGACGGCGACCAGCAGCAAAACCACTAGAACCAGCGGCACCACCAGCACAACGACGACATGCAACACCACCACCACCACCACCACGACGACGACGGCGGCCAGCAGCCAAACGACAACGACCAGCAGCGCCACCAGCACTGCGACGACATGCAATGCATCACCACCACCAGCAGAACCACGACGACGACGCCCAGCACCACGACCGCCACCACCACGAACGCGACTGCTTCACTGGGTGGGCCCCGCTGGAAGCCCCGCTGCAAACTCCCACCAACTCGGACTTCCACGCGCCCTTGCTGCCGGAGGCGGCTGGACCTGCGGAGCAGTGGAGCGCGCACCGCCTCGCGCAAGACTGGCGGCAGCCGACGGTGGAGGCACTGCGGCAGTCAGAGCCTGCCCCCGCAGAGCAGCTCGCCCAGGGGCTCGAGCTCGCGGGTGCCCGCCCTGGGGCCGCGCACGCCGCGATCGCAGCTGGCGGCGGTGAACGCCCTGGACACGCGCGCGCGGCGCCCTTTGTCGGGGCCCTGACGGACAGCGCCGGTTACATCGAGAATCAGAAGCAAGACCTCCGACTGGAAATGTTTGGTGGCGCCGTTCTGGCGCGAGGAGTGGACCGGCACGCCGACGAGATCCGCGCCCCGGCGAGGAGGGCGGCGGCCGCGCCGCTGGGCCAAGAGCCGACAGAAGAGAAAAGACCGCTGGAGAGGGCAGGTGGAGAAACGCCACCACAAGATGCAGAGGACGAGGCACCAGAGGAGGCAGAGGAAGAGGCGGCGGAGGCAGAGGAGGCGGAGGAGGGGGAGGAATCCCAAGCATCGGCAGTAACGACGCAGGAGGGAGCAACAGGCAGCACCAGCCAGAGCGAGGAGGACACGGCGGGCAGCACCTCCGACAGCGCTGGCCAGCTCCGCGGAGACGAGAGCGCTGGGCGAGGGCAACCCCGCGCCGCGCCTGCGGTTCCGCCCCAGAGGCCCCCGGAGCGCCGGCCCGCCCGCGGCGGAAGATTTCGCTTGACGCGGCATCGCTTCTCCAGACCAGCGCACCCAGAGACCCGCGTACAGACGCACCAGCGGGCGCCAGCGGGCGCGCGAGGGCCGCTCTGCAACCCGCTGCGCACAGGCCTGCAACTGATCAGCGAGGGAAGGGCAGACGCAGCGGGAGCAACGAGGAGGCAGTGGAAGATTTTCCCTTTGCTTCCACGGCTGCCTCTGAGGAGAGAGGCGGGGCAGCAGAAGCTCCCCAGGGAGCAGCGCTGAGAGAGATTTGCCTGCTCCGAGGCTGGTGACAGGGCGCAGCTGCTTGCCGGAGCGCGACCGGGCTTGCCGCGCAGGCCGGGGCAAGAGAGGGGCAGAGCGCCAAACAAGAACGAAGAACCCCGCCGCTGCTGCGAGAGGGCCCGCGAAGTGATCTGCCTCGGCGAGGTCTCAGCGGCACGCCCAGCTCCCTGACAGCCAGCGCGGGAGCCCCGGGCACGCAAGCCACGCTGAACGACAGCGGCGCCGAGGGGGGGGGGCGGTCGGGGCCCGGCCGCGCGCGATAGCACCCTCGCCTGGGCCAGCTTGCATGCATGCCGACTTGCCGCGCCGCCGCTCGGGGGAAGCAGCGGCGGCGCGGCGAGAGAGGAGGCGACGCGCGCGCAAGGCGAGCACAGGAGCAACGCCCCAGGGGGAGGCACGCGAGGCAGCGCCGCAAAGGAAGGAGGGAGGCAAAGGAGGCGTCGGGGGCACCCGCACAGGCGGACCCCGCCAGGAGAGGGGAGGAAGAGGAGACGGCGGGAGCAACCGCACAGGCGGACCCCGCCACGAAAGGAGCGGCACGGCGGAGCTCCCGCCTGACCCTGGCCCTCCACCAGGCCTGCGGGAGGTAGTGGGCGGGCGTCGCTGCGCTTCGGAGGCCCACGCGAGGAAGAGCAGCCAGCTCAGGCAGGGGCCCACTTCGATCAGGAGTGAGTCGTTCGGGCCCCTCTTTTTTCGGCGGGCCGCCGAAGCAGAGGCAGAGGAAGAGCAGGACCAGCAACACCGAGGACAACACACGCACACCAAGCGGCACCGCAACGACAACAACCATGACAACTGGAAGCAGCATCGACACCACGACGCGCAGGGAGTCACGCGCACAGGGCGCACCCACGGCCTTCGCCAAGAGGGGCCACTCGAGGCAAGAGACGCTGGACAGGCGCCGTGCCGGGCAGCTTTCGCTCGCAAGGGCTTTCGACGGGCTCGCCGACGAGCCGCGAGACAAGACCTAGAGGACGCGATCGCCGAGCACGTCGCGATCATGAAGCAGGCGACGGCCTTTCACCACCGGCGCGCGTTCTTGACAGAGAGGCACGGCAGAAGGTTTGTCCAGGCAGCGCAAGAGGCGGCAGAGGGTCAGGCGCCGCGCGACGAGGACCAGCTGCCGCAGCAACGCCCCGACCAGAGCAACTTGACTCTGCACCCTTGGCGGCCGCGTTACGGTCAGGCCCCGCGCCGACCGCGCAAGAAAACCGAGGCTGACGAGGAGATGGCGCGGGTGGGGCTACTCGGGGAGCGCGCCCGCTTTGGCCCGGCGCCACGCGCACCACCGCAAGCGCACCCACCAGCACCACAACGAGCAACAAGCAACCTCACAACAAGCACCGCAAAAAGCACCGCGCCAAGCACACCACCTCAAGCGCACCCACCACCACCACAACAAGCACCCACCTCCACAACAAGCGCCCTGGAGGGGGGCGGGTGCTCCCAGCTCCGGCGCCCGCACCGGCGACAGGACGCTGACCGAGAGATGGCGCAGGCGGGTGGCGGGAAAGTCGCGCCGCTCATAACCAGAGCGTACTTCCGCCACGGGTGCCCCGAGAGCAGGCAGCACCGCAGCGACTAGAGCGACGGCGGCCAGCACCACGAGCAGCAGCAAAACGACTACGACGAGCAGCACCACCACGACGACAAGCATCGACAGCAGCAACACCACCACAACTACCACCAGCACCAGCGGCAGCAACGCCACCGCGACCAGCTGTTGCATCACCGCGACGACTGGCAGCAGCAGCACCACCACCACCACGACCACCAGCACCAACAGCAGCACCGCAACCACCACGACGACACCCTGCACCACCACCGCCACCACCGCGAGGACAACGGGCACCAGCGGCAACACCGTCACCGCGACCAGCTGCAGCAGCACCACCACGACGACCAGCAGCAGCAGCAGCAGCAACAACCACCGCGACCACGGACGGCAAGCCCTTCACAGCAACAGCAGCAGCAGCAGCCGCAGCAACGGCAACGACAGCAGCAGGCACCGAGGCAGCGGCCAGGACGACCGCAGCCAGCAGGGCCCCCCGCCAACCCAGACGGCCATTCCAGCCGTCTGGCCGCCATCCCGCCAGCCCCTTCCGAGGGAGGGGGCTGGCGGCAGCTGCAGCCCGTGCCCCCCGGGGGAAGAGCCCCATTCCCACGGTAGGACTCCCCTGGGGCCAGTTCCCCATCAGGGTTCGCGCGGCTCCGCTGCGGTCCCCGGTGGCGCCCCGACTTGCGCAGCAAGCCCGCAGGAGCAACGCGAGAACATGTTCGACCACAAGAGGCGGTACGACTCCGATCAGGGGCGCCGCGAGCAGCAGCACAACGACGACGAGAAGCAGCAACATCAGCAGCAACACCACCACCACGACAAGCATCACCAGCGGCAGCGTCGCCACCGCGACCAGCTGCAGCGGCACCACCACGACGACCAGAAGCAGCAGCACCACCACCACCACCGCCACCACGACCAGCAGCAGCAGCAGCAGCAGCAGCAACAGAAGCATGGCAATCACCACGACGACACCCTGCGACAGCGACCAGCAGAAACACCAACGCCACCGCCAAGACAGCGACCAGCAGCAGCACCGCGACAGCGACTGGCAGCGCCGCCACCAGCACAAGCGCCAGCACAAGCACCGCCACCACCACGACAGGAGCAGTGCGCTCTGGCGAGGACTCCGCGGGAGGCGCTCTACGGCTACCGCGGACAACGGGTCGGCGAAGCCAGCCACCCAGGCCTCCCTGGGCCAGCCGACGACCCGCCGGGCACGCCGGAACGCAGATGGGGGAGTCTGCCCCGGTCCTAGCGCTCGCGGAGACGCCGCCGCACATGCTGTCGGCGCCGGAAAGGTTCGCCACGCCAGACTCGCGAGCGGGCGCGCGGTCGGCCTCACCACCACCACCGCCACCGCAGCTGAACCACTTCGACAGCGTTTTCGGCGCCGTGCCTGCAGGTCCTCCTGGGGCAGAAGTTAAGGCAGTGGGACTTTTCGGGCCTCTTCCGGCCGCCAGCAGCCCTGCGCCTTGCGGGGGAAGCAGCAGAACGCGGGCCAGCCGAGGGGCAGTCGCAGCCGCCGCAACAACAGCATGGGGTGGAGCCAGACGCCAGAGCTCGTTGCGAGGCAGCAGCAGCGGCAGCAGGAGCGGCAGCAGAGCGGGAGGCGCCCGAACGACCGCCAGCGCCACCAGGCGAGTCCAACACCTGCGTCGTGTGCCAGGAGGAGATCACGCAAGACGGGACAGGCAGGGACACAACAGCACAAGAGGCATGCTGCGGCGTTCACTTCCACTTGGGCTGCCGCGCTGACTTGGCCCGCCACCTGGGCGAAGCCACAACTTGCCCGCAGCGCCGAGCCAGACTTTCGACCACGGCTGAGCCACGGGCGCGGCGCGCGGCGCAGGGCGTGGACATAGACCTACCGCCGCCCCCAGCCCACAGCACCAGCGCCCAGGCCGCCCCAGGCTACAATGGGTTTCGGAGTTACGCGCGGGGCGAAGAACCACCACCACCCGAACCTCCGTTACTCCGAGCGCTCTGCTGCCGACGCCTCGGCCCACCGCCCGAATTCTCCGAAGTGCCAGACCGCCGCATGGAGTGGCCCCCAGAGATCGCAGCACGAAACACCAGCGGGAGGATCACACAGTGGCTGGAGTCATGGCTTTGCCGGCGCTGCGGGGCGCGCTGCGGTCTCGACGCGATCGTGCCTCCGAGCGGCCAACAGATGCGCGCGAGGTGCCTGGGGCTGGGCACGTGGGCCGCGGAAGCCTGCACGGCCGAAGGCGAATGGAGGTGCGGTCGTTGCGAACGAGACGCATGGACGAGAGAAGCGCCTGCCACCCCGAGCCCCACCACGAGCCCCCCCGCCAGGGCCAGAGCGGGCCGCCGCGAGGCCGCCACAGCACAGCCTTTTCGCTGGCTGAGCCCCGCCGCAAGCGCCCCTCCAGGCACGCACCAACTCGGCGGTGCACGTGCCCCTACTGCTGGCAGCTGCCGGGCTTCTAGACCCAAGCGAAGGGGCGCAGTGGAGAGAGCACCGCCTCACGCAGGCTTGGTGGCAGCCGACGGTCGAGACGCTGCGGCTTGCTGAACCTGTGCCAACGGGGCCCTTCGTCCAGATGCTCGCGTACACCGACGCCCGGCACGGGGAAGTACCAGCAGTGCTCGCTGCAGACGGAGGAGAACGCCGAGAGCATTTATCTTGCGCACCAGTCGCCCAGGCCGTGGCGCACAGCAGCACGGGCTACATACAGCCGCTGGTGCAAGACCTCATCCTCGAAGCGTTCGGCGGCCTGGTGCTCGCGAGGGGCGTGGACGCACGCACGGAGGAACTGCGCAGCCCCGCGGCGTGGGCGGCGGCCGAGCCGCACCCGCCCCTGCCGCCGCCGCAGGCGCCCCCAAGGTCAGAACCGAACGACGGCGCGAGCGGAGGAGGCGCCAGAGGAGGAAGGAACGCCCGAGGAGGCCGAGGACGAAGAGGTGGCAGAGCAGGCAGAGGAGGCGGCGGGGGGGGAGAAGGCCCCGGCAACGACGGCGGGGACGAGGGCAGCGACGACGGCCAGGCCGACAGAGCACACCCATGCCCGAGCCCAGACCCGCACGGGCCACCACAAGCGCCCGCCCCCGCAGCGGCGGGAGCCCCCAGGGCCGAAGGGGCAGGGGAGGAGGAAGGGGGGGAGGGCGACGGCGGAGGGGCAACACAGGGGCCGGGAGGCCGACGCCCTCCCCAGAGGGAAGCGCTACGCAGGGCAGAGAGAGAGGCGCTGGACGGGGCGGACTTGCAGGCAGCTCTGAGGCAGCGGGTGGCCACACTGCGGAGCGCGCCAGCATTCCTCCGAGGACCCCTGCGTAACGCGCTGCGCCAAGCGCTCAGGAAGATCCACGCAGGGGAGGCCAACGAAGCAAGCCAGCTCCGAGGCTGGAAGCTCCTCTTCCTGATCCCACGCATGCTGCTGAGCAAGGACCCCGGCGCCCGAAGGGTGCCCAAAGAACAGCTGATGGAACGGTTTGCCCGATTCGAGGCGGGCGACTGGGCGCCCCTGCTAGCCTCCCAAGCCCGAAGGCGTCGCGGAGGAGACCGCGGGCGGCCGCCGGCAGGGAGCGACGAGGAGCTTTCCCAGCGCTGCGCGAGGGCGCACGCCTTGGCACAGCAAGGCGAAGTCTCGGCGGCGCGCCAGGCCCTCACGGCCAGCACGATCGCGCCAGGAACCGAGGCCACGCTGGCGGAGCTGCGGGACCCAGCACGACGGCTCGCCGAACCGCGGGAGCCGCTGAGAGCGGACCTGGCAGCGTTGGCCCCGGAGCCCCTCTTCCTCGAGTCCGACAAGCTCCTCCGCAACCTCCGCGGCTGCCGCAGGGGCGCCGCCCCAGGCCCGTCGGGCTTGACCGGCAACCACCTGCAAACGCTACTGGAAGACGAGCAAGCCTGCGGCTTACTGCACCACGCGGCGACGAGGATGGCGCAGGCAAGGCTACCAGGACCAGTGGCGGAAGCTTTGCGCCTGGGGCAGCTCACGGCGCCTACCAAGCCAAACGGGAGGGTGAGGGGCATCGTGACGGGAGACGTGCTGAGGAGGCTGGTGGCCCGCTGCGTAGCCCAACAGATCAACGAGGAGGTGGAGGCAGCAACAGCGCCATTTCAGTTCGCCCTATCCACCAGAGCGGGCACGGAATGCGTGGCGCACCTCATCCAGAGCTTGACGCAGGCCAACCCAGAGGCGACAGTGCTCTCCATCGACGGCATTGGCGCGTTCGACCTCATGTCGCGCAACGCCATGCTCCAGGGGTTGGAAGGCCTCCCGGCCGCGAGCTCAGCGCTACCCTTCTGCAGAATGTTCTACGCGCCCCGCTCGCAATACCTCTGGACCGACCAGCACGGGGACGCCCACGTGGTGGAGCAGGCAGAAGGCGGTGAGCAGGGCGATCCCCTGATGCCCGCGCTGTTCGCCCTGGGCCAACACCCTGCCCTGCAAGAGGTGCAAGCCCACTTGCTTCCGGGGGAGCATCTCTTCGCATTCTTGGGCGACATATACGTGGTGTCAGCCCCAGCTCGATCGCGAGAAGTTTGCGAAATGGTCCGCAGCGCACCCCAGAGGCACTGCGGCATCGGAGTCAACATGGGCAAGACGACGGTCTGGAACGCAGCAGGAGTGGAGCCACCAGGAATCCGAGAGCTAGGCACCGAGCAAGACCGCGTGTGGGTCGGAGACGCAGCCGCACTGCCACGCGAGCAGGGCTTGGTGGTCCTCGGCACGCCCATCGGGCACGAAGGATTCGTCCGCCACTACACGCGCTCCCTGCTGGCAGACCACCGCGTTCTCCTGCACCGACTGAGCCAAGTTGGTGACCTCCAGACCGCCTGGCTGCTCCTGAGCATGTGCGCCAACCCGCGGGCCAATTTCTATTTGCGCACCATGGCACCTGAGGACACGCTCGAGTTCGCGGCGGCCCAC
>CAUYUJ010001326.1:22500-102508 GCA_963575745.1 Prorocentrum cordatum
GGCGAGGCGCAGCGACGTCGCAGGTTTGTTCAAGGGCAAGAGGGGGGAGGACTCAGCCCTCCAACGCCACAACCCTCTGCCCAGCGACCTGCGGCGGCGAGCGCGGCGGCCAGCGGCAGCAGGCCCGATGGCGAGGCGCGGCGGCCGGCGGCCGACTGCCGGCAGGCGGCGACGGGCCAGGCGCCGCGGCGAAGCGCGGCCGCCGGCGGCGGCGCCGCCGCGCGGAGGGCGAAATAAGCAGCGCCGCCAGCGCCGCCCCGAGGCCGCGCGCGAACGCTGCTGAGGGCGGCGGCGGCGACGGGCCCGGCGGCGCGGCGCTGCGAAGAGCGGCCAGCCGGCGACTGGCGGCGACAGGCCGTGCGCCGCGGCGCGAGGCGCAGGCTGGCAGCGGGCCAACGACACCTGAGCGGGCTGCCCCGGGCTGTGGGAACGGCCCGCCCGCGGCGGCAAGGCGGCTAGCTGTCGAGAGGTTCGGAATTGCCCCAGCTTCGGCCGAAAACCACCCGCTCCTTTGGGGCGTGCCCCCGGCCCGCACTCACCGCGAGCGCGCGGGGGGTCCGCACTGGCCGCAAGGGAGCGGGGCAGCCTGGGTGTAAGGAAGGGGCAGGGGGCGGGGGGAGGGGACAAAAAAAAAAAAAAAAAAACTGCGTGGAGCTCCCCATGTGGGCATATACTCGCATGGACCTGTCCGCCGTGAACGTCTAGGCGCAAGAGCTTTCGAATATTAAAGGGCTTCAGTTGTGACGGTTTGGACATCAATCTAACTGCGAATGAATTGGAGTGTGAATGCGCCTCAGTACTACGAGCGCCTCTCTGTGCATGAGCCTGGGGCCTCCTGGGGCATCCTGAAACCTACTGCGGCTTCCGGGGCTCTCCAGGAGTCTTGGGACCTCCTGGGACCTCCTAGGAAGGCTTCGTGCACCAGAAAAGACGCAATCTATAGCAACAGACGTACAGAAAACATTGCAGATTAGAGCCACAGGAAAAGTGCAATCTTCAGGAACACGCGTAAAACACAAAGGATTCGTGCCCCAGGAGACGCCCAATACATAGAAACATGATTGAAACACTTAGGATTGTGTACACAGGCGAAGGACCATCTATAGACACACACGGAGAACATCAAAGAATCGTGCTCCAGGTGAAGCCCAATCGATTGGAGGATACGTAAAACACATGGGATTGGAGCTACTCCTGTTGCCTTCTGGGGCCTCCTGCTCCTGGGGCCTCTCGGCGCCTCCTGTTGCCTTCCGAGGCCTCCTGGCGCTTCCTGTTGCCTCCTGGGGCCTCCTGTGGTTTCCTGAGGCCTTCTGGAGCTGCCTGGAGCCTCCTGGAGCCTCTTGAGACATCCTGTGGCCTCTTGAGTCTTTCTGTGGCCTCCTGGTGCCTCCTGGGACCTGCTGTGGTCTCCTGGGGCCTCCTGAGCCTGCTGGAGCCTCCTGTGGCATCCTGAGAAGAATCTCAGCCCACGAGCCTGGCCACCAAAACAAGCAAACCAATCGAGACATCCTCAAAATCTGGCCCACCTAGGGGGTGAAAATGAGCGCCTCGCTCGAGACATCCTCCAAATCTGCCCCGAAAGCGAAGGATGTTGAGCCCAGAAACAAGCAAACCGCCTGAGACATCCCCACAAAATCGCCGCGAACGAGCTCGTGTGACCACCCCTGGCGGTTCCCCTTAGAGGTGCTGCGCCCACGAGCCTGGCCACCAAAACAAGCAAACCGATCGAGACATCCTCAAAATCTGGCCCACCTAGGGAGTGAAAATGAGCGCCTCGCTCGAGACATCCTCCAAATCTGCCCCGAAAGCGGAGGATGTTGAGCCCAGAAACAGGCAAACCGCCTGAGACATCCCCACAAAATAGCCGCGAACGAACCCGTGCAATCACCCCTGGCGGCCCCCCTTAGGGGTGCTGAAACGAGCGCCCCACCTGAGACATCCTCACAATCTGCTCTCCAAGCGAAGGACGTTGAGCCTGGAAACAGACAAACCGCCTGAGACATCCCCACAAAATGACCGCGAACGAACCCGTTCAGTCACCCCTGGCGGCTCGCCTTCGGGGTGCTGAAACGAGCGCCCCACCTGAGACATCCTCCAAATCTGATGTGTGTTGAGTCAGTCTGCGTATGAGTAGGTCTGAGTATAAGTGTGCCTGAATAGGAAGAAGTCTGTGTATGAGTAAGTCTGTGTATGAGTAAGTCTGGGTATGAGTAGGTCTGTGTATGAGAAAGTCTGTGTATGTGTACGTCTGGGTATGAGTAAGTCTGAGTAGGACTACTACTGTGTATGAGTAAGTCTGAGGAGGGGGGGGGGGGAGGGAGAGGAGGAGGAAGAGTGAGTAGGAGGCGTCCAAGTAATAACAAGAACCCCATCTTAGGATATCGGGGAAAACTGAGAGAGGCGCCGCCTCCTGAGCCGCCCACGCGCCGCCGAAAGCCTGGCCGGCCTAGCAGCGGACCGCTTCCTCACGAACGCGCGCAAGAGTTGACACAGCACTGCGCCAGGCCCGGCGGGGAGGACGGGAAAGCACTTGCAGACGCTGCTGGGCGACAAACACTGCTGCGACCTCCTGCACAAAGCCGCCACGCTTTCCTCGCGAGGGTGGACGCTCCCGGCCCTCCAGCCAGGCAAGCTCACAGCGCTGCGCACGAGCAGCAGGAGGGTCTGGGGCATCGTGACAAGCGACGCGTTAAGGAAGCTGGTGGCCTGCACGCTTGCGCAGCCGCTCGGCGAACAGGTGGCGCAGGGGATGGCCCCATTTTTAAGTTCGCCTTGTCGACCCGGGCAGGCACAAGAAAGCGCGGTGCACCTAAGGCACTGCCTCACCCAGGACGCCCCTGCAGCAGAGTGCTGTCCACAGGTAGAATTGGCACGCTCGACCCCACGTCTCCAAACGCAACGCTTGAAGGCCTGGCAAACCCGGACAGGGGCAGCGCGCTGCTCCCCTGTTTGCTGCCTCCTCAAACACGACGGGTCGCAGTACTGGGGGCGCGACAAAAAAAAAGAGCAAGGGCACGCGGTCGAGACCCGCTCCTGCCAGCGGCGTCCGCCTTGGGATAACACCCAGCCCTGCAGCAGGCCCCCGCACTGCCCAAGCACAGGGACGGCCTCTTCGTCTTTGTCTCTCTCGACGACGTGTACATGGTCACCACCCCTGACAGGGCGAGGTCCCTCTTCAACGCCACGTGGGCGGCCCTCCAGACGCACTGCCACATCAGCGCGGACATGGAGAACGCGAGTCTGGAACAAGGGAGGGCAGGAACCGCCGGGTGTGGAAGAGCTGGGCACGGCAGAGGGCGGGGCGGGGGTCGGAGGAAAAGACAGCCCGCCAAAGCCCAGGGCCTGGTCACACTGAGCGCTCCCGTCGGCCACAGCGCGTTCATCGCGCAGCACCTTGAGGGCATCGTGCTAAAGAGAAACCACCCCTCGGGGATGTCTTTGTGGCTCCGGCAGAGCCTGCGCGCCAACACCCGAGCTAACTTCTTCCTGGAGCGCGGGCTCTCGAGGACATGACCGCTTTCGCTGCGGCCCGCGACGACATCCGAGCCACCGCGCTCGCCGACCTGCTCGACCTCCCACGGGGGACCGAAGCAGAAGGCACGTCACCCAGCCAGCGCTGCCAACTACTGCTATGCATGCGAGGGCGCGGCTTGAGGTACGCAGCCAGGACGGTGCTGGCGTCCTGGCAGGCGGTCTGCTCCACGAACGCTGCCTCCAGCGGACGGACCAGATCTGCAGGGCGCTGAGCGAAATGCACCAAGTCCCGCGGCCGGCCGCCCCCAGGTGCCTCCAGCAAGCCAGCGGGCCGAGGCAGCACGTCGCAGCGCACGGCTTTGCCACGCCGGACTGGCATGATCTCGCGCACGGCGCCTGGCCGCCGCCGACGCACGAGCAGGAGCACGGCGAAGGGGCGCACGGCTGGCTGCTCTGGTCTGCCACAGCCCTCGAAAACGCAACCCGAGCGTAGCTTCTTGACACTCTCGCTCGAGCAGCCCGCGCCCTCCTCATCTCCCAAGGAGTGGACCGGGCAAAGGACGGCCCGTCACAGCGTTGCCCACGATTGGGGGTTTCGAGATGCCGCCAACAGGATTCAGGCTCCTGCTTCTCTGGCGCGTGCGACTTGCTCTACCCTTCGCAGCGAACGCGCGCAGACGCAGAGGCAGACTGGACGCAAGAGGCGACGACAGAGCAGCATGCCCTAAGGCCGGGCTTCTCAAGACGAGACCCACCGCTCTAAACAAGGCAGCCACCCGCATCTGCCAGGTAGCCTGGGGCTGAGTCGCAAAGAACCAGCTCTTGCGAGATCGGAAGGTGGACGGCATCGACCCCGCGACTGCTGCTGCTGCTGCTGCTGCTGCTGCTGCTGCTGCTGCTGCTGCTGCTGCTGCTGCTGTTGCTGCTGCTGCTGCTGCTGCTGCTGCTGCTGCTGCTGCTGCTGCTGCTGCTGCTGCTGCTGCTGCGGCTGCGATTGCTGCTGCTGCTGCTGCTGCTGCTGCTGCTGCTGCTGCTGCTGCTGCTGCTGCTGCTGCTGCTGCTGCTGCTGCTGCTGCTGCTTGCTGCTGCTTGCTGCTGCTGCTGCTGCTTGCTGCTTGCTGCTGCGATTGCTGCTGCGATTGCTGCTGCGATTGCTGCTGCTGATTGCTGCTGCTGCTGCGATTGCTGCTGCGCGATTGCTGCTGCGATTGCTGCTGCGATTGCTGCTGCGATTGCTGCTGCGATTGCTGCTGCTTGCTGCTGCTGCTGCTGCTGCTGCTGCTGCTGCTGCTGCTGCTGCTGCTGCTGCTGCTGCTGCTGCTGCTGCTGCTGCTGCTGCTGCTGCTGCTGCTGCTGCTGCTGCTGCTGCTGCTGCTGCTTGCAACGCGACAGCGAAACAACGACGGCCGAGGGCTCGAGGGCTCGAGGGCTCGAGGGCTCGAGGGCTCGAGGGCTCGAGGGCTCGAGGGCTCGCGCGCGCCCAGGGGCCCGCGAGCGCGCGCGTCGGGGGCTCGCGCGCGATGGGGCCCTCGCCCGGGCACGCTGGCCGGCACTTGCAAGCCGACTTGCTGCACGGCCGCGCTGGGGAAACGGCGGCAGACGGCAGGCGCCGAGGACGAGGAAGAGGAGAACGAGGAAGCGGCGCAGCAGGAGCCCGGCGCCTCAGGCAGACGAGCAACACGCACACGGGAAGGCGGCGAAGGAGGAGACGGAGGGCACCTGAGGACGGAGAGGGAGGGCGAAGGAGGCGAGCGAGAGCGCCCCCCAAGGAGGCAGAGGAACCTGGGCGCCAAGAAGAGGAGGCAGAAGAGGGCGGAGAAAAGAGAACTGATGAGGCTGAGGAGGCTGAGGAGGCTGAGGAGGAAGGACGGGGGAGGCGCGCCGGAACGCCTGAGGAGGCAGAGGAGGGTGGGCGCGAGGACAGGGACGAGGAGGCCGAGGAAGGCGACGAGACGGCGCAGACGCGGCCGAGGGGCAGCAAAGGCGGCAGAGGCAGAAAGGCCTTGGCGAGCTGCAGGCGCCAGCTCCCCGGAGACCCAGGGCCGCCCCCAGGCCTCTGGACGCGCGTGCAGCGCAGGACCAGGAGAAGGGCTCGAAGGGGCCAGGAGGAGCGACGCTGGCAGCAGCTCCAACCAAGGCTCGGGCGGCAGGCAGCACAGAGACCGCCGACGGCGAGAAGACAGAGGAGCACCAGGGAAGCAGAGGACGAGTAAGAGAGGCAGGAGGACGAGGAGAAGAATGCGGCAGCAGCGCCGCCACGCCAAGAGGAGACGCAGCAGGGCACTGGGCGCGGTGCCGCCTTGCGAATGCAGCGCATTCGGTGGATCTCCCTATGGGGCCACGGTCCTCGTGAGGGATGTGCCGGAATGGGCGCGGTGCGGGCATGCGAACGCAGCGACTGAGGCCTTCGGTGGAGCTCCGTATGGGGCCACGATCATGGTGAGGGGTGTGCCGATGAGTGTGGTGCCGCCATGCGAACACAGCCACCTGGGCCTTCAGTGGAGACCCCTATGGGGCCACCACGACCATGGGAAGGGGTGTGCCGAAATGGGCGCGGTGCCGCCATTCGAACATAGCTACTGGGACCTTCGGTGGAGATCTCCATGGGTCCACGATCATGGTGAGAAATATGCCGATGAATGTGGTGCCGCCATGCGAAGCTGCCACCCGGGCCTTCGGTGGAGATCCCTATGCGGCCAACACGACCATGGTAAGGAGTGTGCCGAAATGGGCGCATTGCCGCCATTTGAACGTAGCCACTGGGACCTTCGGTCGAGATCTCCATGGGGCCACGGTCCTCGTGAGGGGTGTGCCGAAACGAATGTGCCGCCATGCGAGTGCAGCCACTGAGGCCTTCGATGGAGCTCTGGGGTCACGATCCTCGTGAGGGGGTGTGCCGACATGGGCGCCATGCCGCCTTGCGAGTGCAACTTCTCGGGCACTCGGTGGAGCTCCCTATGGGGCCACGATCCTGGTGAGGGGTGTGTCAACATGGATGCGGTGCCGGCATGCGAACGTTGGCACCGTGGCCTCCCATATCATCTTGATTCATCCCCCTTTCCTCGTCCTCCTCCTCCTCCTCCTACTCCTCTGCTTCCTCTGCCTCCGTCTTTTCCAATTCGTCCTTCTCCTGCTCATCCTCGTGCCTGTCCTCCACTTCGTTCGCTGCCTACATAAGTTCTGAGTCCTCCCTCCCCCCCTGCCCCCCAGGGCCCACTTGAGACTGACCTCACGACGAGCTCAGACTGGCACCATCTTTCGGAGGACCCATACTTCGACATTGCCGTTTCGATCGCAGTGGCAGGATGGCCCACTGCATGAGACAGCTCCTTTATACTGAATGATATGTGCGCGATGTGTTTTGCGCGGTGAGACGAGGATTCCTGAAGCGCACCTCGAAAGAGATGGTTCGGTGGCAACTCATGGGGCCTCCAATACTATATTGTAGGCTCTTGCGAACCGACGCTCAACAAAACCCATCGACGTTCATCGACGCCACATCGACGCCTCGCCGATTCTGAACTGGCGCTATCTCATCAAGTACCGGACGCTAGTCGACGCCAACGCAATTCGAAGGCGGAATTACGAAGGTGTACAAGGCTCCCATGGCTTGCTGCCGAAAACAAGGGGAGGCGTGGGAGAAGGAGCCTGCGGCGAGCCCTGGCGCACGCCGCAGGTGGGCAAGCGCCTGCGCAGCAGGCGCTGCGAAGGCCGCGGGCAGCTCTGCGCTGCCGCGCCTCGCTGCCCCAGAAGGAGACGAGGAGCGAGAGCCGCGCCTCCCAGGGCCACGCTGGAGCAGTGGCCGATGCTGTGAGCGCACGACGACATGCAACCCCAACGGGCAGATCGGCTCCACGCTGGGTCAAAATCCACCAGCCCCCTGGTGGGGCCATCGGGCTGCGAGGCTGCTCCCTGTGCCAATTCCAATCTTCAGTTTCCAATGTTCTCATCCTGCTCCCTGTCTTCTACTGTAAGCTGTTACTGTCCGCGCGAGAGGCGGGGAAAGCGAACACCAGCCTGGCCACCGTCTCCTTTCCTCGGGTTCTCAGGACTCCTTGAACTCGCGCCCCCGAGGCTATGATCCTTCCAAAATTGCACCCGATTCGCGCCCCCGAGGCCAGAATCCCCGTGTACAGTACACGCGACTCGCACTGACAATTGCACCAGGCTGCTTTTTGAAATGCACAAAATTCTTGATCCCGAGGCCAGAATCCCTTGCAAATACGGCAGGTACGCGCTCCCGAGGCCAGAAGCCTTTATCAATTACACCATATTCGCGCTCTCGAGGCCAGAATCCTTTTGCACATTACGCGTGATTCGCGCTCCCGATGCCAGGACCCCTTGCCAATGTCACTAGAGTCGCGCTGAGAACGTTCCAACAATGCAGCAACATGATAATTAGGAAGCCCAAACATAAAAAGATGGTTTGCTGATTCCTATCCGTCCCCGCATGATATTCCCAGATGACTTCAAGATGGCGCCCAGGCACCCCGACACGACCCTGATATCCTCAATTCTGATAGAGAGGGGGCCGTCGGCAGAGGGCGAAACCCTTACGGATGCTGCCCGACAGCTTGGCTGGCCAAGAGCCGTGTCACTCTGGCCATGCCGCCTGCCGTCTCGCAAACGAGGGCAAAATCACTGCTGGCAAATGCGACACAAGGGGCGGACGAAAAGGGTGAGTAGCAAATATAAAAAGGGTGCCAAAGAGAGGAGTCAATCCTCGCATATCCTGTGGATGCGGCACCGATCCGATCGTGAGATTAAGGGCCCTCCCCGCACCGCTCCCTCCCCAGATCCTCCTCGTCCTCCCTGTTCCGCTCGCTCACGGTATAGGGTCGCCCGTACGGCGGAGGACTGCAGGGCAGACTCTGTCTCCTTACAAACTGTGTCCCAACCGTTGCTCTGGGCCGAGGCTGCGCTTGAACCCTGGGCCAGCGCAGCCCTCGGCAACTCCGATGATCTGCAAACGCCCTCGGCTCCTCCTCGCTCCGCCCGAGGGGCAGGAGTACGGAGATGGAGGAAGTAGCGGCGAGGACAGCAACTAAACAAAAATCGTGTGGTCTCCCGGCGTGAGTCTCAGAGACCGCTTCGGACCCACAGTGTTGGCCAGCCACCAACTGTAACTTCGAGGATGGAGAGGAGGAGCAGCGGCAGCCGAGGGAGCAGCAAGAGGGGAGGGAGCTGGGGGCGAGGGGGACGACGAAGGGCGCGCTCAGAGCGGCGGCGCGCTGGCGCCCGCCCAGGCTTCACCGCGCCTCCTCTGGGGGGGGGGGGCATGCTGCGGAAACATGTCCACAGGAATGCGGGAGAGCACAGGTCCACTCGCCAGAGTTTGAGGGCCCCGCGAGGGTAGTGGAGGTGGAGGCGACGAGCACTCCCAGGCTGAGAGCCGAATCACGAAGAACGCAATGGCAGCCTTCCAAGGCCACGGTCGAACTTACGACAGGTTCGTGTCCTGACGACTTCGGCGCTGGCTTCTGAAAGCCTGGGTTGCTCGACATTGAGCCATCGCAGCTTCCCGATAGCGTGGGTCCATCGATGTCGGCCGACTCATGACACCAACGGCGTTCAACCTTGAACGCCCGCGCCAGCACCGCCGCCCGTCGATACGCTGGACAATTAAAACCATCCCCACCCCCACCAGAGAAAACCTTGGCCTCGCCCGCCGAGATCCCTCCTGGGCGGGAAGGGCACCGTCTCTTCTCGGTTTCGCGGCACCCTGGTGGGGTATGCTGGGAGAGCCCTCCGAGCTCGGTCCCAGGAACGGTTGGGATGGCCCCGGCGATGCTGATACCACACGATTCTGCCGTGCCTCCACGGGCTCACCGGGGGCCTAGAAATAACAAGACCAACACATAACATAAACAATAATTGTCGGAGGTCCGCGCGGATTTCTCGGCTCGGCGCTTGACCGCCTCCATGGTGCGCGGAGCGCCAGGGGGCTCCAGCGCCGCGCGGACCTCCAAAACGTTCACGTTTGCGTCACTGCTTGGTCCCTGAAGAACGAGCCCGTTTTGGGGTGACCCAAAAGGGGGTCCACAGCCGAAAGGGGGTGGTGCAATATATATATATATATATATATATATACATACATACACTCACGTATATATATATATATATATATATACGTATATATATATACTTGGGGCAATCGTATTCCAAATGCATTGCGCCGGAGAAACATAGTGCAGTGTATTGCAAGTCATGCACTGCACGCGACAGTGCAGAATCTGCGCCCCGAAATGTATGAAACGCCCCAAACGCATTGCAACCCCACAAATCAATCGCACCAAACCTACTGCACCACCCCCCTTGTCGCTGGACCCCCCTTTGGGCCACCCCGAACCTTGGCGCGCCTCGGCCCCTGGCATGGCCCGGAGCCGGCGCGCGCCAAGAGCGGGACCCAGAGCGGGGCCCGCGGAGGCCCGGGGGTGGCGCATGCCTCGGGGACCCGCTGTGCAGCCATCGCACTACACTGTGCGGCAGTTTCGCGTCCGGGCGAACCTGGCGCTGGCTTCTGACACCACGTGGATCGCTTGACCTTGGACGATGGTCGGCTTTTTACGGTCGCCCCATCGTTCCGTCGGAGTTGAATCTGGGCCACCGGCGGCGATCAACCCTGAACGCCCGCGGCGGGGTCGTCGCAGAGTCGACACGACACGAACCAGCCGTAATGAACATGGAATGAGGAACGAATGACCACGAAAAAACACATCCCCAATTCCAAAATCGCAGATTCGCCGAGGATTCGAAGATCGGCCAAAGATTTCGGGGTATGTTTTGCGTTCGTCGTCGTCACCCTGGTAAAACCCTACCCCAAAACCTCCCCCCCCGAAGTCTCGAGGTGTCTGCGTTTTGTTTTGGCCCCCGCGTTTTTGGGAGTGGGCGACTGTTTTGAGCTAGTGAACGAAGGGGCTTTCTGGCCACAGCTAACCTCGGCCACGAGCAAGCCCTCCGACCTAGGTCTGAGAGACGCCCCGGACACCAGGGCACCTCCCGAAGCCCGAGGCTGCCTTGTTGCCTGGAGAGTTCTGCCTGGAAAGGGCTCGCGCGAGGAGGCATCCTTCCTTGAGGGGGCTGTGCACTCGGGTGGTCGCGGGGCTCGGCTCGCCTAGCTCGCTCGCTCCTCGTGCGTTCTGCTGGATTCGGCTCGCGCGCAGGCGCCCTGTTCCAAGGGTCGGGGTCTAGCGCTCCCACCCCCCTCACCCTTCAATGTTCGCGCCTGCTGCAATCCGCTTCCCTTCGGGGCGGTGCGCCTGGCCAGTGCTCCTGGCGACCGTTCCTGGGTCCCCGCGGACCTGGCCAGGCTGGCCTGCAGCTCCATGAGGCACCCCACAAGAGACATAATGTTGCCAGACATTGGAGACACCACCTTTTTGGACGCCCGAAATGGGTACGGAAAGAATGGATACAATGCCCAACAGCAGTTTCTGCTCACTCTGAACAGGACTCGCTGTCGGTGACGCCGCGGCCTGTGTCCATTTGAGACAGAAGGCCGCCTGCCCAACAGCGGCCGCTGTTGGTTTGGGACAACATTTGATGTTGGGCATTGTACCCATTCTTTCCGTACCCATTTCGGGCGTCCAAAACCTTTGACTGTAAGGTAAAACAGATCCTTCCCGACTCCGTCCCGTGGTCACGGCGCAGCGAGGAGGCAGAGCGCCGGACTCTTCCGAGGGCAACGCGGCTCCACAGTGTTGATGCCACCCCTGCGGCAGCAGTGCAGAGGAAATGCGACGCGACGCACAGGACACAGTAGTACCCTGGGTAGGCTGCCGCGGCTGGTTCGTGCCGGGGGAGGCCGAGACGCCTCCAGTTGGGTTCTCCAACACACTGGGGGTGTGGGGCTTTCTCTCTCCCGGGTCCTCTTCTTCCCCGCAATCCTCTGCTGCCTCCTGCGCTGCGACTTGGAGCGCTGCGCTTCCTGCTGGGCAGGCGCCTCCTGCTGGGCAGGCTCTGGGCGGTCGGCATACAGGGCGGCCGGAGCCGACCTGGAGCGCGGCTTCCTCTCCCGCTGCCAGCGCGCCTCGACCTCGTCCACTATGTTGAGGAATGTATGCTTACGCTCGACGGTTCGTGGAACGAAAAGGGAACAAACATAAAAAAATTAGGTCCACGCGGACTTCTGGTATCGGCGCTGGAGCTCCCTGGCGGCGCCTCCAGCGCCACCCCTGGCGCGCTCCGCGCGCCAGGGAGTGGGGTCCAGCGCCGATCCAAGAAATCCGCGCGGACCTCCAAAAGATTATGCTGATACACAAGGGCTCCCAACTTCGCGCTTCGCGCTGCGCGAAGCGCGAAGTGCAATTAACTTCGCGCTCTCGCGCCGCCTTCCAGGGGAGAATGAGAGGATGAGGAGGAATCGGAGCCGAACCGCGAAGCGCGAAGCGCGAAGCGCGAAGCGCGAATCACATCGCGCCCTCGAGGGCGCCCTTGATACACCTCTTCCTTCCTCGAATGGTGCACCCCTGCCACTGCTCCCACACATCTGCAGCGGCCGCGGCGGCGGAGCAGCCACGGGAGCCGCTCGGCATCGGGGAGGCCATGGCGGCCTGCGCCGGCCCCTCTGCTGGCAGGTGCTGGGTCGAGCACTTCCCCAGGGGCAGCCCGCTCGAGGGCAGCCTGCAACAAGGGTGGGCGCGGATACTGATGATGCTGACGTTGGTACACTTAGGTCGGGCCTGCCCCACTACAGGGAGATGTTGGACGAAAAATAAAAAATACTCAAAGATATCCAACAGATGCCCAAAAGTACTCAAAAAAAAAGCCCCAAGACTATTTTTTAACTAGTTTTGAATACTCCCCCTGTAGAGGGACAGGCCCGACTTAATGGTACACCTGTTTGCATGGTAGGGGGCAGGGGGCCGATGGGGTCATGCACGGTCCCTGGGTGCGTGGCCGAAGTGCGGTTCCGCGGTGCGAACTATCGCTCCTGTGGTCAAACTCTCACTCACAAAACTACGTCTTGCTGATCCCGCCCCACCAGTGCCATTGCGTCTTTCAACTGAACTGGTCCCCTTGGCTATCGCACACTGTTCGCTATCAGGGAACATCCTGATGCTCGTACTGAGTCCCTGGACCCCCGGCCACAACAAGAATGGCTCCCACCGTATTACCCCTCGCAATTAATTGAAGAATCTCTCGCTCGAAACTTCCGAGCAACTTACTAAAGAATTGCGCATTCGCATGGGAATTTCTCAATGCGTTTTTCATGTATCGCGCTGTCGCCTTTCAAGAATCGAGCTCTCGCTTGGCACTTCCTCACAATATAGTCGCCCTCTCGCCTGAGACTTCCTGACAATGCGCACAAGAACAGCGATTTCACATCCCGCCCCAGTCAACCCGCCCAATAGGGTCCGGTCGGACGACACGCTCGTCAGTGCTCACCCGCTGGGCCGATTGCTTGGAAACCCGCCCGCCCGACCACATCGTTCGGGTCCGCCCGCCCGAACCATCCATTCGTTAGAGGCCGACCGCCAGACCTGCTGGACCCACCCATTAGAGTCCGCCGCTCGACCCGCCCGTCAGCCGTCAGGGTCCACAAAGTTCACTGTGGAGGCAGAAGCTCCCCGCCTTCTGTCCCGCCCGCCCGACGAGCCCAACAGGGTCCGCCCGCCCGACCTGGTCGCATTACCGTCGCGATGTATCCAAGGAATGGCATGCAGCAGAAGCGTGGGGCCACGTTCATAAGAGAAGATGGCGGGAGTCGAGGTCTTGGGATACACATGTTGAGCGGCACTCGAACAACAAAGAGCGAGATCAACTGAGCGCTGTTGTTCGTAATCCTCGCCCACGACCCACCCGTTGACCCACTGTCGACCAGTCCGCAACCCATCCACCTTGTTTTAAAACTAAGTTGGCGCCTGCGGCGGGCTCACTGTCCGCCGCTGCGCTTCGCTAGATGACAAAAGAACTGCAATGAACTAAAGATATCGGCGCCCGCGGCGGGCCCGTTACATTTGCTTGAGCTGCCGGCACCCCGCCCAAGCACTCTTACCCGAAACTGCGGGGTCTACACACTTTCCATCGTCTGCGCGGGCTGCTCGAAGCAACGCTGTACACCCTCTGGCGGCGTCCACGGCAAATTATGTTGTACGACGTGCCCTCCTGTCCCTGCCCTGCGAGGAGGCCGGGCGTCGCCGCATAGGGGGGGCCAATATCCCGCGTAAGTGTGTGTGTGTGTGTTGTGTGTGTTGTGTGTTACGTGTTGTGTGTTGTGCGCTGTGTGCTGTGTGTGTGTTGTGTGTTGTGCGCGTTGTGAGATGTGTGTGTGTGTGTTCTGGGTGATGTGTGTGTTGTGTTGCGTGTGCGTTGTGTGTGTTGTGTGTTGTGTGTTGTGTGTGAGCGTGTGTCTGTGTGTGTGTCGTGTGCTGTGTGTGTTGTGTATGTTGTGTGCATTGTTTGTGCTGTGTGTGATGTGTGTTGTGTGCGTTGTGTGATGTGTGTGTGTTCTGGGTGATGTGTGTCATTTGTGTTGCGTGTGCGTTGTGTGTTGTGTGTTGTGTATGTTGTGTGGGTGTTGCGTGTGAGCGTGTGTCTGTGTGTGTCTGTGTGTGCTGTGTGTTGTGTGTGTTGTGTATGTTGTGTGCATTGTGTGTTGTGTGTGTTGTGTGTTGCGAGTGTTGCATGTGTCTTGTGTGTATCGTGTGTTGTGTGTTGTATGTTGTGTGCGCGTGGGTGTGTACGTACTTGCGTGCTTGCGAGCGTGTGTGTGTGAGCGTGTGTGCGTGCGCGTGTTCATGCGTGCCTGCCTGTGCGGGTGTGTGTGAGTGCGTGCGTGTGCGTGTGTGTGTGTGTGTATGTGAGTGGTGTGTTGGGTGTTTAGTGTGTTGTGTGCTGTGTGTTGCGTGTGTTGTGTGTTGTATGTGAGCGTGTGTGCTGTGTGTTGAGTGTTGTGTGCGTTATGTGTCTATGGTGTGTGGTGTGTGTGTGTTGTGTGCTGCGTGTGTTGCGTGTGTGTTGTGTGTGGGTCGTTTGTTGTATCTTGTGTGTGATGTGTGTGCGTGGGTGTGTGCGTGCGTGCGTGCGTGCGAGCGTGCGTGCGTGCGTGCGTGCGCGTGTGTGTGTGGTGTGTGTGTGTGCGTGCGTGCGCGCGTGCGAATGTGGGAGAGTGCGTTGTGTGTGTGCGTGCGTGCGTGTGCGTGTGTGTGCTGTATGTGTTGTGTGTGTTGTGTCTTTAGTGTGTTTAGTGTGTTGTGTCTTGTGTGTTGTGTGGTGTGTGTTGTGTGTTGTGTGTTGTGTGTTGTGGTGTAGGCTGTGTGCTGTGTGCTGTGTGTTGTGTGTGATGTGTACTGTGAGGTGTGTGTTGTGTGTTGTGTGTAGCGTGTGTGTGTGTGCTGTGTGCTGTGTGTTGTGCGTTGTGTGTGTTGTGAATGTTGTATGGTGTGGGTGTTGTGTGTTGTGTGTTGTGTGTTGTGTGCTGTGTTATGTGCTGTGTGTTGTGTGTTGTGTGTTGTGTGTTGTGTGTTGTGTTGTATGTGTTGTGTTGTGTGCGTATGCGTGTGCGTGTGCGTGTGCGTGCGCGTGCGCGTGAGCGTGTGCGTGTACGTGCGTGTGTGCGTGTGGTATGTGTATGGGTACGGGTATGGGTATGGGCATGTGTATGGGTGTGGGTGCGGGTGTGGGCGCGGGTCAAGCTAGCCAGCTCGAACGAGTCAAGCATGGCATGCCCATTCTCACCCGCCCTCCCACAACATAAGAAACAGTGATGGCACAACTGGGGGTTGCGCGGGCATTTCAGTGCGAGTGGAGGATACCCCAGGACACCGCATTGACGTCCGCGCGGGATGCGCGCCGCGTCCCATTCCCGCCACGAATTTCGCAACGTCGACGACAAGACTGGCCATGTTGAAAGGAACAACGGACACGTTCCGCCCTCCCACAACATAAGAAACAATGCTGGCGCAACTGGGTGCTGGCGCGTAGTAGTAGTAGTAGTAGTAGTAGTAGTAGTAGTAGTAGTAGTAGTAGTAGTAGTAGTAGCAGTAGTAGTAGTAAGTAGTGGTAGTAGTAGTAGTAGTAGTAGTAGTAGTAGTAGTAGTAGTAGTAGTAGTAGTAGCAGTAGTAGTAGTAGTAGTAGTAGTAGTAGTAGTAGTAGTAGTAGTAGTAGTAGTAGTAGTAGTAGTAGTAGTAGTAGTAGTAGTAGTAGTAGTAGTAGTAGTAGTAGTAGTAGTAGTAGTAGTAGTAGTAGTAGTAGTAGTAGTAGTAGTAGTAGTAGTGGTGGTGGTAGTAGTAGTAGTAGTAGTAGTAGTAGTAGTAGTCGTGGTAGTAGTAGTAGTAGTAGTAGTAGTAGTAGTCGTAGTAGTAGTGGTGGTAGTAGTAGTAGTAGTTGTAGCCGCAGTGGTCGTGCACGTGGTAATTCCACTGGAATGTCCGCAGCAGGAGTAGTAGTGTGGTCCTCGTCGTAGTAGTGTGACAATTTGGAATAGTAGTTGTAGTATCATTTTTGTCGTAGTAGAAGCCGTAGTACTAGTAGTAGTAGTAGTAGTCGTAGGTAGATGGGTAGTAGTAGCAGTAGTCGTAGTTGCGGTAGTAGTCGTAGTCGTAGTAGTAGTAGTAGTAGTAGTAGTAGTAGTAGTAGTAGTAGTAGTAGTAGTAGTAGTAGTAGTCGTAGTAGTCGTAGTATCCGTAGTAGTACTAGTAGAAGTGCTAAAAGTAGTAGAAGAGTCGTGATCGTAGTTATCGTGGTGGTAGTCGTAGAGTAGTCGTAGTAGTAGTAGTAGTAGTAGTAGTAGTAGTAGTAGTAGTAGTAGTCGCAGTAGAAGATGGTAGTAGTAGAAGTAGCAGTAGTAGTAGTAGTAGTAGTAGTAGTAGCAGCGATAGTTGTCGTAGTATGAGTAGTGGCAGTAGTAGTGTAACAGTGGCAGCAGTGGTGATGGTAGCCGGGGTAGTAGTAGCAGTAGTAGTAGTAGTAGTAGTAGTAGTAGTAGTATTCGTAGTAGCAGTAGTAGTCGTAGTATTAGTAGTAGTAGTAGTAGTAGTAGTAGTAGTAGGGTTGCACCTGGTCTTCGTGCCGCTACAAACCTCACCTTCGTGTACGCTTCTTTTGTATCAGGCCTAATAGAACTCCTACCAGGGGAATTACGAAAACCGTAGTTTCAAACCTGGCCTTCGTGTCTTTCGCGCCAATGCCTACCTTCGTGCATTATTCGCTGTAGAGGCTGTAGATTGGATTTGTATTAGAAAGTGAACAAAAACGGCAGTTTTACACCTGTCCTTCGTGTCGACGTCGGATTTGGAGCAACCGCCACTGCCAGCCGCTTCATTTCGGCACAACCCTCTCGAAGATCGTGGGCCTGGCCCTCCGACGCGCGATTCCGGCGCGCACTTCACTAGGATCGTGGCCCTGGTCCAAGTGGGAGCGCTGCCGAAGGCCCACCGACGTCCAATTCCGGCACGCCGCTCACGAGGATCGTGTCCTGGCCCACCTGGGAGCGCTGCCGACGGCCCACCGATGAGCAATATCGGCGCACCCCTCACACGGATCGTAGACCTCGCCACATTTGGATCGCCGCCCGACGCTGAAGTTCGGCACACCTCTCACATGGATCGTGGCCCTGACCCAATGTGGAGCGCTGCCGACGGCCCACCGACGCCCAATGCCGGAACACCCCTCACGAGGATCGTGGCCCTCTGGTCCACTTGAGAGTGGGTTTCATAAGGACGTCGTTCTGGTTTTATTCGGGAAGGCATTATGGTTTTATTCGTTTCTGGTTCGTGATGGTTAGGAGGAGGAGGAGGAGGAGGAGGAGGAGGGGAGGAGGAGGAGGAGGAGGCGGAGGAGGAGGAGGAGGAGAAGGGGGGGGGCGGGGGCGGGGAGGAGGAGGAGGAGAGAGAGGAGGAGGAGGAGGAGGAGGAGGAGGAGGAGGAGGAGGAGGAGGAGGAGGAGGAGGAGGAGGAGGAGGAGGAGGGAGGAGGGGGAGGACGAGGAGAGGAGAGGAGGAGGAGGAGGAGGAGGAGGAGGAGGAGGAGGAGGAGGAGGAGGAGGAGGAGGAGGAGGAGGAGGAGGAGGAGGAAGAAGAGAAGAAGAGGAGGAGGAGGAGGAGGAGGAGGAGGAGGAGGAGGAGGAGGAGGGGGGAGGGGAGGAGGAGGAGGAGGAGGAGAGGAGGAGGAGGTAGGAGGAGGAGGAGGAGGAGGAGGCGGAGGCGGAGGGGGGGGGGGAGGAGAGGAGGAGGAGGAGGAGCGAGGGCGAGGAGGGAGGAGGGGGGAGAGATGGAGGATGGAGGAGGGGGAGGAGGGAGGAGGAGGAGGAGGAGGAGGAAGAGGAATGAGTGGAGGAGGAGGAGGAGGAGGGAGGGGGAGGAAGGAGGAGGAAGAGGAAGATGAGGAGGAGGAGGAGGAGGAGGTGGGGGACGGGCAGGGGGAGGAGGAGGAGGAGGAGGCGGAAGAGGAGGGGAGGAGGAGGAGGAGGGGGAGGAGGAGGATGAGGAAGAGGAAAGCGAACAGGAAAAGAGGAACGCTGTTTTCTCGTTTTCCACAATGGGTTTGCGAACCTCACCTTCGTGTACTATTGGCTCTATAGCCCCTGTATTGTTTTCTTACGAGCGAACGGCGAAATTGTGGGTTTCCGAACCCCTTCTTCGTGTACTATTAGAATCAGTGGGCTTCCGAACCTCATTTTCGTGTACTATTAGCTCTATAGCCCCCTGTATTGTTTTCCTATCAGCGAATGGCGAAATTGTGGGTTTCCGAACTCCTGCTTCGTGTACGATTGAACTCCGACTATTCTATGTTATTCTATTTGGTTTCAACTGATTGTGTGGAACCGAACCCGAACCCGAACCCGAACCCGAACCCGAACCCGAACCCTTACCCTTACCCTTACCCATTCATTATCAGTAGACACGAAGGTGTGGTTTGACCCTAGTAGTAGTAACAGTAGTAGTAGTAGTAGTAGTAGTAGTAGCAGTAGTAGTAGTAGTAGTAGTAGTAGTAGTAGCAGTAGTAGTAGTAGTAGTAGTAGTAGTAGTCGTCGTAGTAGTAGTAGCAGTAGTAGTAGTAGTAGTAGTAGCAGTAGTAGTAGTAGTAGCAGTAGTAGTAGTAGTAGTAGTAGTAGTAGTAGTATCAGTATCAGTAGTAATAGTAGTAGTAGTAGTAGTAGTAGTAGTAGTAGTAGTAGTAGTAGTAGTAGTAGTAGTAGTAGTAGTAGTAGTAGTAGTAGTAGTAGTAGTAGTAGTAGTAGTAGTAGTAGTAGTAGTAGTAGTAGTAGTAGTAGTAGTAGCCCTGAGTCGCCAAAAGGTCTCTCCAAGACGCCCAAGATGGCCTCCAGACGGCCGTAGCGCCAAGAAACCGCGGGGAGACTCAGGAGGCCCTCCAAGAGCCTGGACAAGCAAAAACCTCCCAGGCATTCGTCACCCCAGGGCCTCCTGGAACGAACGGGCGCCCAATGAATTGGCGAACTAAAAACGTGCGCCGAGCCAGAGCGGGAGCGCAACTTCGAAAAAATGTCGCTCGGCATGGGAGGGCCCGCAGCCCGCATGGACGTCCGCGCGCGATGCGCGCCGCGTCCCATTCCTGCCACATATGTCGCACCGTCGGCGACAAGGCAGGCCATGCTGAGAGGAAAAAACGGAGACTTCGTATTGATTTTTTACAGTCAGGATGGGCGGGCCCGGATTGACGGCCGCGCGCGATGCGCGCCGCGTCCCATATGTGCGCCGCGACCCACTGCTGCCACATATTTCGCACCGTCGGCGACAAGGCAGGCCATGCTGAGATGAAAAAGCGAAGGCTTTGTATTGATTTTTTACAGTCAGGATGGGCGGGTCCAAATTGACTGCCGCGCGCGATGTGCGCCGCGTCCCATTCCTGCCACGCTTTTCGCATCGTCGACGACAAAAAAGACAATGTTGAGAAAAAAAACTGCCACTTTGCATTGATTTTTTACAGTTCGGATGGGAGGTCCCGGATTGGGTCGCTATCGGCCGGAATACGACGTAGGTGGGGGTATATTCTAATAAAGAACAAGGATGTGGGCGTGCGTGCGTGCGTGCGTAAGCACATGCGCGCGTGCGCGCGCGCGCGGGCGTGCGTGCGTGCGTGCGCGCGTGCGCGCGTGCGTGCGTGCGTGCGCGCGTGTGTGCGCGTGTGTGCAGGAGATGGTGCTGTCCCCTCGCAAGTGTTGCTGTCGATCCCCCATGGGCCACGCTGCGTGAGCTGGCCTGGTCCGCGCGCTTCCTGCTTGACTTTCCCTACGCTGCCGCGCGCGAGGGCACGACGGCAAAAAGTGTGCACAATAAGGAGCACCTGTCGTGCACCTTCGCACCCCCTTGGGTCCCCGTTCGTGGAACCCTCAATCACCGCCCATTTTTCCTCACCAGTGCAGCACGACACGATGCACACAAGCTTCCCAACTGATGGAAGGGGGTCCCACGGTGCAACAGCTGACGTGCGAGGAGGGGGAGGCACAAGATCAAAGAGGCGCAGCAATGCCGATGATAGAAGAACGAATAATACATAAACACAAACGGTCGGAACTCTGCGCGTAGAGCGCGCCAGGGGCGGCGCCAGAGGCGCCGCCAGGGGGGCGCAAACCGCCGACACTTCATGTTAAAGTTTACACAGCATGTTCCTGCTTCGAATCGAAAGTGCGAGATTCGACTCCCCCACGATCGTTCGCCCCAATAGTAGGCGCTCTCTATTTCGGAGGTTCGCAATTTGTCCGGCGGGTGGGGGAGGGGGGATCTCGGCCTGGGCTGGTACTCAGTGGATCGGCTTTTGAACAAGAAGGAGAAGAGAAGGAGGAGGAGGAGGAAGAGGAGGAGGAGGAGGAGGAAGGACCGGAAGGAGAAGCAAGGGAGGAGAACGGCCAAAACCAGAGGCGCCGCCCACCAGGACGCCGAGCTGGTGAGCGGGGCCCGCGGGGAAGGGATCGGATCAAGCCTCAAGCCCTTCCAGGGTCGACACGCGCTTCGAACACACACGTGAAAGCACGGCGGGACCTGGAAAACCGAGCACGAAAAAAAAAACTCGTCATCTCTTGGGGGACCGATCGGTACTTCCACCCGACGTTCGCCGAGCAAGAGCCGGGCGACCCCCTCCGTCCTCGAAGGCGAGGCGCTTCCTGGAGCCCGCCATCCTTGCTTGCATATTATACATAATACGACTATGAATCGGCGGTGGACAAACCTCCCTTTAGTAAACCTCCCCTTAGTCAAAACGGCCTGGGACCGAATCCGCCAGACCTGGACCCGCAAAAATGACGTCCGCGACGCCCTCTCGCGAACCGAAAACGGCCCATTCCTTATTTGACGTGTCAGGGTAGGAGGTCTGTCCACCCCCGATTTACATATTATACATGATATGAATGTGAATATGCATGTGAACATGAACATGTTTCCAGATTTCGCAATAAAAGGGAGGGGGTCTCATTTCCGTAGGGGGGCCTCTTCCAGGCGGCCTTGGAGGGCCCGGGGGGGGCCTGGGGACGATGTCCTGGAGGGTTCCCCCACGAGGGGGGGGGTCTGAAATGGCTCGTCTTGGAGGGTCCAGACCCCCTCCCTTCCATTACGACATCTGGAGTACGTGTTCCGAGACTCCACGAGCGGGCCTCCTCTGAGCTTCGCTCGACGCCCCTGCCCACGGGGAGGCCGAGCGACGGCCGCAGGGGTCGCGCCCGAGGTCGCCCGCTCGCGGGAAGGCAAGGGCGGCAGGCGACAGGGCCCCCCGCGGGCCCGGGCAGGGGGAGTCCGGGCACGAGGAGGAGGAGGGAGGAGGAGGAGGAGGAGGAGGAGGAGGAGGAGGAGGAGGAGGAGGAAGATCGGGGGCGCCCACGAGGAGGGCGCCCAAGAGGGGGGCATCCAAGAGGGGGGCGCCCGAGAAGGGGGGGGGAGCCACGAGGGGGCGGCGCCCAAGAAAGAGAGGGGGGGTCCAGGAGCGGGGCGCCCAGGCGGGGGGCGTCGAAGACGGCATCTGAGAGGGGGCGTCCAAGAGGCGGGGCGTCCACGAGGGGGGCGCGCCCAAGAGGGAGGGCGTCCAAGAGGAGGGCGCCCCAGAGGGAGGGGCGCCCAAAAGGGATGGGCGTCCAAGTGTAGAAATCAAGCCCCAAGACTACCCGAGATTGCCCAAGACAGCTCCAGCGGCCCCAAAAGGCCCCAAGATGCCCCCAAAATCGGCCACGATGGTCCAACAGTGCCCCAACATGGACCCAAATAGTCCCTCAAGAAGGGCCACAGAGGCCTCAACATAGGCCCAATATTGCCCAAGATTGCCCCACAGGCCCGCAGATACTCCCGAGATGCCCCAAGACAAAAGGGCCTGACACTGTTCATAGCCGTCACAATCAACGTAATCACCAGGAGCGCCGTCGCGAAGACCATCACCAAGGATCATCACCGTCACCATATCCAGCATCACCATCATCGCCAGCATCAACATTGTCGTCGTCACCATCACCAGTACCGTCACCATCACTACAATTTTCCCCATCATCGACGTCGTCATCACCATCGTTGCTGCCGTGGATGTCACGACCACCAACAGGCTGGGCCCCAGTCAAAAAATTGTGTGGAATATGGGCAGCAGAAGGGTGACAAAAGGAGCTGGTTTGATGAGGGATCGACTGCGCGGCTGGAATCGACAGGCAGCTGCAATCTGAAAGGCAGCGCGGGTGAAAGAGAAAAGGCAAAGGGCAAGAGAAGATTTTCTGGGGCCTTTGCTCGGGGGCGTCCAGAGGGGGAAGGGGGGGCGTCCACGAGGAGCAGTCGCAAAGCATGGCCGGGAGCATGCGCACCGACGAAAATGGGGAAGGGACGCATTGAAATCAGAAAAAACGCCATGATAATCGGGAACATGTCATGGCCCTGGCCATGATATCCTCCCCCACTCCCGGCCGCACCCGATTTTCCGAGCCGGAGCGACGCGTGAGTCCCAGGCCACGGAATGAGGCCCAAACGCCAAGTGCGCTAAAACCGCGACGCCAGGATCTCGGGATCGTCGGCGCTGTTGGCGCCGTCGGCGTCGTCGTTGTCATCGGTCGTCACTCGTCGTCGTCGCCTTTCATCCTGAGTCGCTCCGGAGTTACCAGTTTTCCATCCTGGGCCTTTGTTTGACGCCACCGAAGCCCAGCGAGGGACCCCGGATGTCGTAATTTGTTCATGACATGGACCTGGTGGCGACGCCGTCAAGGCGCCCTCGCCGACGCCCGGCATGCAAAAAACTGCGACGCCGGGCTCTGAAGGTCGCGTCGGGGCCGTCGGGTTGCTTGAAAACGTTACGGTCGGGGCCCCAAGACCGTGCGGTGGCGGACCGCGTGGTGACCTTGGAATCCCAAACGACCTCTCCGCTCGGACCGTCGCCGCACGGCCCTGGGACCCCAGACGTGACACCTACCAGGCCACCCCAACCCAACCCAAAGACCCGAATTTGACCCGAATGTCGGGTTGGGGGGGGGCACGGGTTCCATGTGTTTTAAACATGCTCCCCGAACCCCACCCCCACTGCGAATGGAGGGCAAATTGAAGCCTTCGGGTTGGGTTGGGGTGGTTCGGTGGGTGGTGAAGACGTCCTCGGAGAACGGCCCGAGTCCCAAAACCGCGCGGTGCCCCCGAATCCCAACGGACTCACCACGCGGCGCGGTCACCGCACCGCGTGGGGGCCCCGAGGACGGCGACGCGGCCCCACACATCCGACTGCTCCAATTGTTCCGATGCATGGGCCCAAAAGGTCTGGACCACTTCCCGCGGGCCAACTTTCCGTCCCGAGTCGTTGTCCGACGTTCCCGCGAGGCCTGGCGAGGGCTGAACACGGCCCAACAAACACCCGCCGCTCCCATTTTTGGCCGGAGCGTCGGGCCGCGGGCGCCCCGAGCCGGCCGGGAGGGCGCGCAGGAGGAGGATGAGGAGGAGGAGGAGGACGAGGAGGAGGACGAGGAGGACGAGGAGGACGAGGAGGAGGAGGAGGAGGAATGGGGGACTGAGGGCACTGACAATACGGGCACTCCATGGCGCCCCTCGCCGCACGGCGCCACAGAGCTTAATCGCTATCGATAAGCTCGGGCGCCTCCGTCTGAGACCTCGGCCAGGACCTCTCCCACTGCAACTTGGCTACTGAGACGGTCTGTATGCCCCGAAAGCGAAGGAGGCGAGAACTCCCCCCCGCACCAGACTCTCTGGAATCAGGGCCCACGCGACTGCCAGCCAAAACCTGTCTCTCCACAGACTCGCCGCCAGGGCCCCCCGCAGCAACAGCAGCAGCAGCGCCCCCCACAACGCCCAGCTGAGGACCCAAAACAGCGTTCATCGCGAGGGTCGGACCAAAGGCAGGGCCCATTCTGGCTTTGCCATGAGCGCGCCCCAGGCACAACGCCCTCTTCAACTGAGACCGCTGGGTCTTGAGGCCAGGACGCTTGGAACCCTTGCGCGCCTCGCTGAGACCTCGCGCCCAGGCGCGCGCCGAGGCCCCACAAACACTGCATAACAAAAGGTCCGTTAGGTCCTGGCCTTGGTCGACGACAGAGGCCCGCACCAGCGAGTGGCCCCTGACAACCCAGGGGGCACCAGAGGCAGAGATACAGGTATCATCTACATCCCCTGGTTCGGCAGACCCATTCACAGCGGGCGGAGGAGGGGGGCTCGGAGCGGGGCGAGAAGCTCAACCCTCAGAGCCAAGGACCAATCTCCGAAAGGCGGCACACCTACCTTCATCCAACCAGGCCTGAATCAAACCCAGGGGCAAATTCGCATCCAAAACTATGTCCGCAATACCTACGAGATCCTGTGAGTCTGGCTGTTGCAGCTCTCCAAAAACTTCTTGGCATCTACTCTGCCACTTGACAAGGTCCGAAGCTATCCTTTCACACCCAGAGACAAAGTCTAGGTGATCCTGAGGAACGTTCCAGAGGCGCGCTCCATTCTTGGCCGACTTATCCGCGAGAGCGTTGCCTTTAATCAGCCATTCCTCATGATCCGAGGCGGCGGCTCCTAGGCCCCTGCGAGCCTCAACTTCACAAACCGAGGCCAGTCTGCCGATGCCGCTCCACCGATCAACCCACGTGCGACGGTTAGGGTTGGAGGCCGAGAGGGCAAGACTAGAATCCGTAGCACAACCCAGCCTGCCTGAACAGTCTGCGTGGACTTCAGCGGGTGGTCTGATGGCCATTCGCTGAACTTAGAGAGCACTCGGGAACCCCAGTCCCCCCCGTCCCGAGCCGCCTGCCCCGGAGCCGCGTGGAGCGGCACGGCGCCGTGCATGGCGCCGATCAGGCTACCAGCTGGGTCTATCTGAACTACCGACCATCCTGCGAGACTGAAACCCTGAAGGCGGGAGTGGAAGGCCGAGCCGTCCACGAAGACCACGAATGCAAATTCCCACCCAGGGAAGACACCAGCAAGCCGGCGCTGATCCTTCTGAGGCACCTCCTTGCAGGGGAAGCAGAGAAGGGGGGGAAGAGGCATCTGGCCATGATCTCACCAGCTTCCTCTCGCATCTCCTTTACATACTGAGCGGCCTGTATGACATGCCGCGGGCACTCTGCGCGCCTGACATGAAGACACCTGGGGCAGCCATGATAGCGGTAACACAAGGTACCTGTCGTGCCACAGTGGGCGCAGGCATCAGACTGAGCCTTACCCTTGGAGTGCAAACGAGCTTGAGGCCAATGGGGTCCACCGACACGGCTCCGAATGGCATCAGCACGGTGCTGCGACCAGCTGTCATCAAGGTCCTGATTGACGAGACGAGCGATGGGGGGGCCAACTGAGAGGGAAGACCCAGAGCGCTTGGAGTCTCTCCATCGCCGCGATGTCCGCAGCCTGTAGCGCCAGAGGCCTGACAAGATCAACAAAGAATGCAAGGGAGAAGTCAGCAAGCTTGAACCCCCGAAGTCCAGGATGCCAGAGCACATCGGCAGCGGGCAAGGCGCAACCAATCTTGGCGAGAGAGAGCACAGCGGCCTGAGACGGGTCGACCACTCGAGACCAAGGCCTCTCCTTTTCCAGTAGACAGCGCGCTTCCTGCAAGCAAGCCTGCAGCGGGCCAAATCCTAGCAAGACAGACTGCCCACTCAATGCCCAATGCTTGAGCACGCCACAACCCAGGGATCTGCGGTGGCCCCTCTGGGGACGACGCGCAACCTGAGAAAAACCGAAGTGCCTGGTGGAACACGGCCCTCCCCTTCTGAGGGTGGCGAGCCCGAGAGCGGCAAGCTTCGCGTCAGCTATGCCCGCGACAGCCGCCCCACACACCGCCGTCGCCGTAGGCGAGCCCCCCCGGATCGCGCCGACGCTTGCCCCCGCTGTCCCCAAGGCAAAAACTCGCGAAGATACAGAGGCAGCTTTGGCCAATCGTTAGTTTTGCTCCGTGACGCTGCGGGCAGCACCACCGTTGGCATCCGTGCCAAGAACCCTGCCACTGCTGAGCCTTTGCTCAGAGCTGAGGCCCCACCTCTTGTTGGGGTCATCATCTAAGTCCGCCGAGCTAGTCATGTAACCAATTTGTTTTTGTCCCAGTTGACTACCAGCTGTCGGCACTGCAACGCGGCCACTAGATCAGACATGGCTTGTGGGAACTGCTCATGCACGTGTTGACGGCCTCATATGGCTTGCCTCAGCCTCTGGGGGGGGTGCCGGGGTGGCTCTGCCGGGGAAGGGGGGGTGGGGGGCGGGGGGGGGGGTGCGAGTTTCCGGCGGATGCGATTTTTTTGACACCCCTCACAAGGATCGTGGCCTCCGAAGGGGGTCCGAACTCGAGCACCACCCCTCCCGCACCAAGAGGCTCCGAGGAGGCCTCCAATAGGCCCCAAGGGGCGCAGAAGAGGCCCCCAAGAAGCCCCAAGAGGCTCCCAAGAGACCCCCAAGAGGCCCTCTAGTGGCCCCAAGAGGCCCAAGAGGCCCCCAAGAAGCCCCAAGAGGCGCCCAAGAGGCCCCCAGAAGTCCCAGCCAACCACGAGATCCCAACCAGCATCCATGAGGCCTCCGACCCACCACCCACGCACTGTGGCGGGATAGGCCGACGGCCACTGGATAAATGCTGAGTGAGAGGAGGGGAAGGAAAAAGAGAGGAGGGACGAGGGCGAAGGAGGATCACATCAGTCGGAGCGCCCCGGATCGGCGGCACTGGCCGAAGGCCGCTACAATACAGGTATCATCTACCTCCCCTGGTTCGGCAGACCCATTCACAGCGGGCGGAGGAGGGGGGCTCGGAGCGGGGCGAGCAGCTCAACCCTCACAGCCAAGGACCAATCTCCGAAAGGCGGCACACCTTCATCCAACCAGGCCTGAATCAAACCCAAGGCAAATCCGCATCCAAAACTATGTCCGCAATACCTACGAGATCCTGTGAGTCTGGCTGTAGCAGCTCTCCAGAAACTTCTTGGCATCTACTCTGCCACTTGACAAGGTCCGAAGCTATCCTTTCACACCCAGAGACAAAGTCTAGGTGATCCTGAGGAACGTTCCAGAGGCGCGCTCCATTCTTGGCCCACTTATCCGCGAGAGCGTTGCCTTTAATCAGCCATTCCTCATGATCCGAGGCGGCGGCTCCTAGGCCCCTGCGAGCCTCAACTTTACAAACCGAGGCCAGTCTGCCGACGCCGCTCCACCGATCAACCCACGTGCGACGGCGAGGGCTGGAGGCCGAGAGGGCAAGACTAGAATCCGTAGCACAACCTAGCCTGCCTGAACAATCTGCGTGGACTTCCAGCAGGTGGTCTGATGGCCATTCGCTGAACTTAGAGAGCACTCGGGAACCCCAGTCCTCCCCGTCCCGAGCCGCCTGCCCCGGAGCCGCGTGGAGCGGCACGGCGCCGTGCATGGCGCCGATCAGGTTACCAGCTGGGTCGATCTGAACTACAAACCATCCTGCGCGACTGAAACCCTGCAGGCGGGAGTTGAAGGCCGAGCCGCCCACGAAGACCACGCCTGCAAATTCCCACACAGGGAAGACACCAGCAAGCCGGAGCTGATCCTCCTGAGGCACCTCCTTGCAGGGGAAGCAGAGAGAAGGGGGGGAAGAGGCATCTGGCCATGAGCTCACCAGCTTCCTCTCGCATCTCCTTTACATACTGAGCGGCCTGCATGACATGCCGCGGGCACTCTGCGCGCCGGACATGAAGACACCTGGGGCAATCATGATAGCGGTGACACAAGGTACCTTGGAGTGCAAACGAGCATGAGGCCAATGGGGTCCACCGACAAGGCTCCGAATGGCAGCAGCACGGTGCTGCGACCAGCTGTCATCAAGGTCCTTATTGACGAGACGAGTGTTGGGGAGGCCAACTGAGAGAAAGACCCAGAGCGCTTGGAGTCTCTCCATCGCCGCGATGCCCGCAGCCTGCAGCGCCAGAGGCCTGACAAGATCAACAAAGAATGCAAGGGAGAAGTCAGCAGTTTTGAACTCCCGAAGTCCAGGATGCCAGAGCACATCGGCAGCGGGCAAGGCGCAACCAATCCTGGCGAGAGAGAGCACAGCGGCCTGAGACGGGTCGACCACTTGAGACCAAGGCCTCTCCTTTTCCAGTAGACAGCGCGCTTCCTGCAAGCAAGCCTGCAGCGGGCCAAATCCTGGCAAGACAGACTGCCCACTCAGTGCCCGATGCTTGAACACGCCACAACCCAGGGATCTGCGGTGGCCCCTCTGGGGGCGACGCGCAACCTGAGAAAAACCGAAGTGCCTGGTGGAGCACGGCCCTCTCTTTCTCAGGGTGGCGAGCCCGAGAGCGGCAAGCTTCGCGTCAGCTATGCCCGCGACAGCCGCCCCACACACCGCCGTCGCCGTAGGAGAGCCCCCCCTGATCGTGCCGACGCTTGCCCCCGCTGTCCCCATGGCAAAAACTCGCGAAGATACAGAGGCAGCTTTGGCCAATCGTTAGTTTTGCTCCGTGGCGCTGCGGGCAGCACCACCGTTGGCATCCGTGCCAAGAACCCTGCCACTGCTGAGCCTGTGCTCAGAGCTGAGGCCCCACCTCTGGTTGAGGTCATCATCTAAGTCCGCCGAGCTAGTCATGTAACCAATTTGTGTTTGTCCCAGTTGACTACCAGCTGTCGGCACTGCAACGCGGCCACTAGATCAGACATGGCTTATTGGAACTGCTCAAGCACGTGTTGACGGCCTCATATGGCTTGTAAAAGGGGATCATCAACTAAATTATGAAACCTGACCGCTGGACATTTACGCTGGAGAGAGACAATCACAGCGTGAACTAAAAATCTGGCCAGAGCTAGCGCGCAGCTGCACCCGGCCGCGACAGCGCCATTAGCTCTGAAGGCGTCTGATATGGCAGTCTTCCAGCGTGCGCGCTTGGGCAGACGATAACCTGCGCAGACACATTGGAGAAGCTGCATCGAGAACCGCGTGGCCAGGCCATCCCGCAGCAAGTCCTCATAAGAAATGTGCTCGTAATATTGACTTAAATCAAGCAGCCCACTGATGGCGGCAAAGCCTGTGAGCGTCGCAAATCTCTGCATTACGTCATGGACATGGCCTGCCCGATCCGAGGTTAAGCCAGCAAGCTCCCAGTTTCTGGCAACCAGTTACCGAAGACGGGACCATATTCTTCCCAAGACCGAGGCCAGGACAATCGGCCGCGCTCACAAGGCAGGGACAGAGCTCCAAATCTGCTGGATCCTGCCCCCAACTCAACAAAACATCCAGGAACGCCAGCTTGAAACCATCAGGAAGCCACAGCACCTGACGCGGATGCAAGCGACCCCATCCTAGCGCTCACGAGCCAGAGTAGAACGACCAGACTTCATTGAGCTGCGTGATGGTGACCCTCGGAAGAGGCGCCCAGGGATCCAGCCCACCAGGAACCAGAAGGCCCCGTGGCGGAACCGAGGCCTCAGAAGGCCTGAAGGGGACCACCTCAAGACCCCAGTCCCTAGGAAGAACTTCACCATTACGCTTGCGAGCGTTCCACAACGGCCCCCACTGTTCGAGCAGCCTGTTGACTGCTTGCTGACCCTCAACAAGAGGCGACGGCAAGACGTCCGCCTGCAGCTTTAGCCCGAAGCGCCGGCAGCCCCCCCCCTTGACTCTGCAGGCGAGGGAGGCAACCCCATCAAACCAAGAGGAACCCCGAAACCCGCCCCCACCATCAACTGGGAGCCCGCGGTAAACCGTCAACCTTTCTTACCGCCGGGGGACTCGTAGAGCTTCCTGACAATATGTAATGTCGGAAAAAATGCAGAACGAATAGTTTTTCAGCCCAAGCGATTTCAGACCTCTCGATGCAACAGCCGAACGCCCCCGATGCTTCTCAATTGTCTTCTGTACGAGCTCTGTAGCTCTCCTACAGCCCGAGTTACGCGCGTAAATCGACAGCACCTCTCAAGATGACTCGAACAATACGAATAGTTGGCAAACCTAGCTCGAGTATCAGACCGAGTTCAGACCTCTGAATGCGACAGGCGGACGCGCCTCTCCGAATCGATTCCTGTGATTACCAGCCCTGCAGCCCCCCTGCAGCCCGAGTTAAGTGCAGAAAACCGACAGCACCACTCAGGATGACTCGAACAATACGAACAGTTTCGCGGACCTAGTTCGGGCAGCAGACCGAGTTCCGAGCTCTGAATTCGACAGGCGGACGCGCCTGATGTCTCAGAATCGATGCCTGTGACTACCAGCACTATAGCCACCCTACAGCCCGAGTTAAGTGCAGAAAACCGACGGCACCTCTCAAGATGACTCGAACAATACGAATAGTTTCGCGATTCTAGATCGGGCAGCAGACCGAGTTGGGAGCTCTGGATTCAACACACGAACGCAACTGATGATTCAGAATCGGTTTCTCTAAGTATCAGCTCTGTAGCTGTCCTACAGCTCGAGTTAGGTACAGAAACCGAGAGCGTCTGTCAAGATGACTCGAATAATACGAACAGGTTTACGGACCTAGCTCAGCTAGCAGACCGAGTTCAGACCTCTGGATGCAACAGACGAACGCGCCTGATCATTCTGACTCGAGAAGGTTGCTTACCAGCTCTGTAGCTGTCCTCTATCTCGAGTTAAGTACAAAATACCAACAACGCGTATCAAGATGACACGAAACGGCCGATCCCGCCAGTGTGCTTTTTGGCAGTAGAAGCTACCCGATCAAGCTGAGATTAAGATGGCGAGCGGGAATAAGATCGAATATCACGGGAAAAAATACTAGAGCCCAAACGAATTGAGGAATTTCGAGAACCAAACTGGGCGCCGGCGGTAAACCGTCAACCTTTCTTACCGCCGGGGGACTCGTAGAGCTTCCTGACAATATATAATGTGGAAAAATGCAGAGAACGAATGGTTTTCCAGCCCAAGCGATTTCAGATCTCTCGATGCAACAGCCGAACGCCCCCGATGCTTCTGGATTGTCTTCTTTACGAGCTCTGTAGCTCTGCTACAGCCGAGTTACGCGCGTAAATCGACAGCATCTCTCAAGATGACTCTAACCAAACGAATAGTTTGGCAACCCAGCTCGAGTATCAAACCGAGTTCAGACCTCTGAATGCGACAGGCGGACGCGTCTGATCTCTGCGAATCCACTCCTGTGATTACCAGCCCTGCAGCCCCCCTACAGCCCGAGTTAAGTGCAGAAAAGAGACAGCGCCTCTCAGGATGACTCGAACAATACAATAGCTTCGCGGACCTAGTTCGGGCAGCAGACCGAGTTCCGAGCTCTCGATTCGACAGGCGGACGCGCCTGATCTCTTCAAATCGATTCCTGTGACCACCAGTACTGTAGCCCCCCCCCCCCCCAGCCCAAGTCACGTGCAGAAAACCGAGAGCACTTCTCAAGATGATTCGAACTATACGAATAGTTTCGCGATTCTAGATCGGGCAGCAGACCGAGTTCAGAGCTCTCGATTCAACAGACAAATGCGAATGATGATTCTGAATCGGTTTCTGTAAGCATCAGCTCTGTAGCTGTCCTATACTTCGAGTTTTGGTGTTTGGTCAGGCTACACAGGGCGCGTGCGCCCAAGCCTAAGGGCTAGAGCCAGTTAAATCCGCCTCCTCCGCTTTGCAGAGGAAATTTCTTTAACAATGTGCTCCACACCTGTGCACAGGCGCTCGGCAGCAGATAATTCTGCCTCCGTCACGGTGGCACCTACATCAAACATGTAGGCTTCTGAGCTCACGAGTGTCCACGGGCCATTCTCTGGAGCAACTTCGATCCAGTGACCTCCTGCAGCACCCTCACTGCTCACTCCACCATCCCAGCATCCTCTGATGTATTTGATGTTTGTCCTGTTCTGTTTGATATAGTCGTGCTTGTAAATTCTGTAACAGTTTCCTTCTCTCGCATGGTGTGTCAGCTCATCAGCATAGGCATTGGCTTCCCTATAGATATGTTTCCAGAAATCCCTACCGTACGTCGGGCATCGTATGTTGTGTTGTTCACTCACGTCATACATGATATTTTGTATCCTGGCGATCCGTTTGGCATACCCACTGTTGTCACAGGCCCAGACTCCCCTCAACCATTGTACGACCGTTTTACTGTCTCCGCACATTTCAACAGCGATACCTTCCATCCCAGGGTCCCATATCGTAGTCTGTTCATTAATAACTGCAAGACGTCGGGCCAACTCGTCATCTGTCGGTGTCTTCGCAAACCCTCCCATCCTCCTCTCCTTACTCCTCCTCACAAACATATCCTCCACTTTGGGTATCTGTGATATGTGTTCCACAAACTCCTCCCAATCCGTCGGTACAACGCACGTGTCGTGCCACAGAAGCGACCTCCATTTTTCAAAGGGTGCATGCCAGCTGCTCGCCACGATTCGTGGTCTGCCTCTGAGCCGTCTCGTTCCCTCTCTCGACATCGTCCGACTTACTGCCGCCAGCATTTCATCCCTCTGCACCGTCCACTCCCCCGATACGTGCAACATGGAGCGCAGCGTCTGCTGCCACGATTTGCTATACACAGTGGACGGCATGTGGCACTTATATTGGGATACCTCCACGGCGAATTCAAAGTTGTACCTCACAACTTTCTCCACCAACGTTTTGAACCCCCCCTCCTTGAACATCTCCCTGGATCTGTTGGTACTGCGATCCCTGAACTCCTCCCACGTTTCCGTCTCTTTTCTATGTAATCCCCGCATTGTGTTCAAACATCTTCCTGCAAAGCTCCTCAATATGTTCAGCACATGTTCATTACAGCTCCACCCCACACATCCATGGCATATGATCTGTTGAACTCTGCTCTGATACCGTCTGAATTTTTCCCTCATGCTCACCGCGCGTGATCGATAGAATTTAATATCAGCATAGAAACACCGCCTGCCTGCATCAATACGGTGCCGCACTGCATGGAAATCCCTCGGGTTCGTCACAAATTTAACTCCCAGTATGTCGCACTCGCTTTTCCTCGGCAAAACCACCGCCTCCCGTAATTGATCGGGTAGGCTGGGGTCTCCAGCCCGTGCACAAATATCATCTCCCAGTTCGCAAACTAATGATTGTGGTCCCTACCAGCCCGTCTGAGGGCCATACCAGCCGGTCTGAGGGCCACGGTCAACATACTCACCATATTCCTCAGCTGATCCGCCGAAGATGCCAGCAGCACCACATTGTCAGCCCATATGTAATGATTGACCAGCGCCTGTTGTGTCCCCTCGCCTTCCAAACGTACTCCATAATGACATGCTTCCCATGATTCAGCAATAGAGGCCCAAATTGCCTCCAACACAATATTGAAGAGTACTGGGCCTTCTTTCCCTCCAGTTCGCACCGACTTGTTATACAGGATCTCTTCGCTGCACACATCCTGGAAATCAAAAACTGCTGTGTTTCCAATCATAGGCTCCACAATTGCAATAATCAGATCTGTTGGGTATCTCAGATGTTCCATCGCGCGGATCACCATCGAGACAGTGACATGATCAAACGCTTTCTTTATATCCATTATTCCCATATGTACCGACTCGCCTTTTCCCCAGAGAGTGGCATGACGTGTCATGTGCAGCAAAGGGGCCGTCATGTGATGAACTTTGTGACTCTTCTAGAATCCATATGTCGCCAATTTTTTGATATGTCCATGTTCCTCCACAAGAATAAGAAGGCACGCCATGTACCACTTGCTCATAACACTCAACAGCGATATTGCACGAGTCTCCCCAAATGTTTGGATCATGCTCATTTTTGGAATCAACTGCACGCACAACTTTCTCCACGAATCAGGTGACGACTTTTTCTGATCATGTATTTCTTGAAATGAGTGTCGTATCAATCTCAATGCATTCCAAGGTATTGCTTTGAGAATCTCCGCCACCAGGCCATCAGAGCCCGCTGCGGTGCCGCCCTTCAATCGGGCTCGAGCCCCCAGCAACACACCCATAGATATGACCCTGTTCGTAGTTCTGCCCTCTGCCTCCCACTGTGTCCGTAGTCGATGCAACTCTCTCTTTGCAGCTCCTCCCTCCCCATCACATGTATATGACCGTTGTACGTGTTTGTTGAGCTCCTCCACCCATCTTTGTTTATTTTCTGTCAGTATCCCGTCACACAGCATTTCCTTGATACACCTACGGGGTCCATGTTTGAGGCCAGTGGAGTCCTTGAGGAGCTGTTCCCGCCTGAACTTTCTTCGGAGTGTTTTTTGACGTCTCAGTAATTGTTTCCTACGCTCACCGAAGACACCCCTCCTTAACTCCGCTTCAACGTCCACGAGTTGGTCAGGTTTTTTGATTGGTTTAGTATCCGCCCTGCCCTTTGTATGCCTACACATCGTCGCAGCACTCACAAGCATCTGTCCAACTGTTTGTATATTTATGTCACCCTGTTGGTTCATATGTTGTTGTACCTGCACATCGGCCAGTGTACTGAACACATTCGCTGACTCATAATCCTCCGGGGCCCAATTGATGAGGCTCGGGGGCCTGGGTCGCACGAAAGGCTTGCGCACCGACACATGTTTTATCCTCACCCCTACCTTCGCATGGCCACTGTAGCGTGACGCTCGATCCTGTGTAGGATCCACAAATTCCACCGTGCATTCAAATGAGCAGTTGGTCCGAGCCACCTCGGTACCTGCAAATTGTGTCGGCACAAATACATAGTCCAACACCCTGGAGTAGCTGCTGGTACTCCACGGCCTGTGCGTCACTTGTCGCACGCCGTAGGTGTTGGCTGCACAAAGACCCCAGTGATTCAGAAAGCGCACGAGCATGTCCCTCCTCTCCTCATGATGTTTCGCCTCCGACCTCATCCACACCTCCTCCAATCCTTCTCCCGTGAACCCCAAGAGATTTGGTTCCAGCTCCGTCTGCGCATCTGTCCCCACAAACTGCAATACTTTGGACCCCTGGTATTGCTCGCTACATAGTTGCATGCATGCACACAGCTTAGCTAGAACGTCACAATATTCATCGAGCCTATCATCTCCCCGCTGCACTGTGGGTAGGTACACTGAGGACACAACCACAGATGCAAATTGTACAACAGCAAACCTCTCACCGCACTTACTGTCCGAAATAGTCGCCGCCCATGGGCCCCTGAAGGCCACAGCAGCTCGTCGGCACACACTAAAACGCACCTGCCACCCACATGCTTCAAATGCTGCCGATGACATGTACTGACACTCCTGCAAGCATAGCACATCATAATGACAAAACTCCAGCATTGCTGGCAAAAGCTCGCTATTCCTCATGTTGACATTCCAAGTTGCCACCGCGAGCTGAGTGGCAGACTGGCACCGTCAATTGTTCGTCTGTCTGAGCTTCGTGAGTAACCCCTCTTGATCCACCTCAGGCTCCACCCTCCTCAGATTATTAGTGTGTAGCGCCCACCCGCTGTGCACACCCCACTCAGCAATCAGTACTCTTGTGTCTGGATCTGCCTGTGGGTTTTGTGTAAACCATATGTATGATTTTGGCGGCCCTGGCTCCCCCTTGCACATTGTCCCCGTCGTTTTCTTCACTTCCGCAAAGCAACTCTGGAACTTACCAACCTGTTGGACATGGGGTGTTCTCCATGGCGCGCATTCTACATGAAACTTTACATTCGGTGGGAGGTCAGTGTTTCCCCTCTTGTATTCGCTGTCGAAACAATTCCGAACCTGCCATATGATATCCACTGCCGTCCCCTTTTTGAAATAGATCCGCCCTCGTGTGTATGGCCAGTACCTGCCAGTATTCTCCCCCGCAGTTCTCGCATGATCAAAAGCAGCATTATGTGTTGCGTCCAGCGATGCCAATCCCAATAATTTCGTTATGTTGTCGGTCAGCACCTGTTGTTTCATGGCCTCCCTTTGTTTTATCTCTCTATTCTTCCAACCCTCACGTGATATCCATCCTTTGAACTCAATATATGATGGTACCCAGTTCGAATTATGCCCTGCACCACTGCCCGCGTCACCTGATCCGTATCTAGTCGAACCGCTTGCGCAAGATTGAGCGTCTCCATTTTTCAGATTCTGAATGTCAGCTTGGGCCTGTTTCATTTGCTCCGATAACGTTTTGACATCTGACGTTGTTCTATCAATCTTCTCCTCCATGACATGTAAATCAGCTGCAACCGATGTTTTGAACTCACTAACCGTCGCAGTTACTTCACTCTGGCCTTTCAAAATCTGTCTGAACATTTCCTCGGGCGTCATTGTAGCTGGTTGAGGTGCCTGGACAGCAGCACTTTGGGCCACGGCCAGACCACCCGTAGCATTGGGGACTCGGGCTGTAGCTAAATGAGGCGCCTGGACAGCAGCACTGGAAGCCGCGGCCAGACCACTCGAAGCACTGGAACCGTTGCCCTCCCCTTTCGCCCTCACCTCTCTCAACCATTCACTACTCGCATTCCCTCCCATTTTGCTATCTTCTGCTTTGTCATCCGCCATGATTGCTGGCGAACGTCGTTTATTCCTCTCTTTGACTGTACGCAATGTGTGAAGTGCAGCCTGATATCTATCTGATTGCCCAATCTTCTTGAAATCGTACGCCTCCTGCTGAACAAATGCCTCTGGTGGAGAAATTTCCAACTCAAGTGCTATCTGATCTTCCCTCTTCTCCTGCGTCGTTAATCGCGGCACAGTAGCTGATGTGTCTTTCAACCAGTCACACGGATGTGGGTCACTATCCACACCAAAGTCAGCTGACGTGAAATATTCACTCTGATCGTCTTCTGACGGTATAATATATGCTCCCTGCGAGTCCGTTTTCAATCCAACCGCCCACAGTGGTCTTTTGTAAAATCCAGACAAATCCTGATCTTCCTGCGATCCCCACGATATCTTGATATCAAGGACGAGAGCGAGGATTCAATGTGAACACAGCCCCCGCGATACGTCAAACACGCACCGCACGAGAGGGGGGGCTTGAGGCAAGCCTGTGTGTGCGCCCTGACGTGGGCCCTGTTCGACGTCGAACCCTGACGTCTCGAACCCTGACGTCTCGAACCCTGACCCTCGAATACTTCGAGTTAAGTACAGAAAACCGAGAGCGTCTGTGAGGATGACTCCAATAATACGAATAGGTTTGCGGACCTAGCTCAGCTAGCAATCCGAGTTCAGACCTCTGGATGCAACAGGCGAACGCGCCTGATCATTCTGAATCGATTAGCTGTGCACACCAGCTCTGCAGCTGTCCTAAAGCTCGAGTTATGTTCAGATGACCGTCATCGCGTGTCAAGATGACTCGAAATGGCCGATCCCGCCCGTGTGCTTTTTGGCAGTAAAAGGTACCCGATCGAGCTGAGATCAAGATGGCGAGCGGGAATAAGATCTAATATCATGGGAAAAAATACTAGAGCTCACACGAATTGAGGAATTTCGAGAACAAAATTTTCAACCGACCAAAAGTCAGCAAAAGGTCCGTCGAGATTTTTCTGGCCAACTAGCTCTCCAGCGCCCCGGAATTACTGGCGCCGGCGGTGAACCGTCAACCTAGTTTTTGCGGTCTTTTGCGGACGGTCGATTCGAGCCTCCACGGAGGCAGACCGAAACACAAAGCAACTCAGAACAGAGCCTGAGAGCAAAACGCTGAGCGTACTAACAGCGAAGCTGTACAGCAATGCCCAAAAGCGTATATTACACTAAGAATCAACTCAAATAAAATAAATAATAAAAGCAATGCGAGACCATACAGTAACCGCATATAGCGATTACCGTCTCAGCACCACTAAAATAGAAGCAGGGAGAGACCATACAGTAACCACTGGTTTATACAGCGATTACCGTCTCAACACCACTGAGAAAGAACACGAAACTAAGAGAACTGAGATAGCGAGTGTGCTTTGACACCATGCCTAAGTGAAACCTGGACGTGTGAAACCATGTCTAAGTGAAACCTGGTGTCGACCATACCAAAGGCCTACTTTGAGGCACCACGTGACAAATCACGGAAAGTCACGTTCAAAGGTCAATGAGCACTCATATGGAAGCAACGAATGACCTAAGGGATCAGGCGAAGCTCTTATTCAACCTACGCGCATGCACGACAACACACACAGGCATGAAGAAAGGCAACGCAATGTAGAAAAAAACATACGTGCAGGATCAATCACATGTGCATCATCTGTGCCGTTTCCGATGCTTCTTGCCGCTCCGCGTCAATGCACTCCTGGAAGTAGAACTCTGAGGACCCCCTTGTTGCGAATCATCCTCCTCGGAACTTTCAATTTCCAAGTGCAGCCTGTATGCATTAAGAGCCTCAGTCCTACGCTGAAGCTCCTGTGTCGGGAGTCGGTGTAGCTCAAGCCAAAGAGCCCTCATATCGACACCGGCAAGGGCCCAGTCCCTGGCAGCTTGGCACTCAGAGCGTGTCTCACTCGGTCGATCTGCAGAACTCCCATTCATGGAACTCCCTACTGCATCAGCTGAACTCCCAACTGCAGAACTCCCAGCTGTTGGACTCCCAACTGCATCCTCAACTGCATCAGCGGAACTCCGAACTGTGGAGCTTCCCTCTGCTCTCCCAAGTGTTTTAACTCCCGACTGCACTGGAACTCCCGACTGCATCAACTGTACTCAAAACTGCGGTACTCTCCACCGCACTCCGGTTGGTCGCATGCAATTCTGAAGTGTGCAACTTTGCACTCTCGATAGTCTCCGTTCGTTTGAAACAATATCTCTTCATTCTGAGAGAAGCATCACCCCGATCAACGTGCACTCGATGACACTCCTCCTTCTCCCCCTCACCAACATGAACAAAATCCTCCTCTGCCACCTCCTCCTGCTCCATCTTAGCACCTGCTTCACTATGAACATTCTCCTCCTCCTCGTCCTTGCAGCCAGGGTTCGATGCCACAGCATCAGCTGAAATCCAAACCGCGGTACTCCCAACTGCAGAACTCCCAGCTGTTGAACTCCCAACTGCATCCACAACTGCATCAGCGGAACTCCGAACTGTGGAACTTCCTACTGCACTCCGAGCAGTGGAACTCCCGACTGCACAGGAACTCCCAACTGCAGAAGCATCACCCTGATCAGCGCGCACTCGATGACACACCTCCTTCTCCTCCTCACCAACAAAGAGAACACAAAGATCAGTCTGAGTCCCACACTCAATGTGAACACAGGGATCTGTCTGAGTCCCACAATCGGAACACTGCGAACGCAAAGAGTTGCCAGCCAATTCAACAGCATCCATATCAGTCTGTGTTCCACAAGTGTCCTCAACCCACTCCTCTTCCTCAGAATCGCCCGAGCAGATATTCCGATAATATCTGGGCGCGAAAATGCCCGCGCGAACAAGGCACGACGGATCTGGCCCCCGAGCCGTGGACCACAAACGATACCTGACACGTTTCGCCCGCAGGCGGCGCAACTTCGATTGAGAAACTTTGACGCCATGCCCATACAGCTGGTCTCGCTCACGCATGCGAGACTCACCTCCGTACGAAGGGCGAACACGGCAATATAGATCACTAACACACACTTCGACCGTAGACAGACGAGCAGACAAACAAGCGAGAGACTCGGAAGTAAACAACGCCGTATCTGTCCAATCTGAAGCAAGAAAATCCGCGCCTGACAATTCAGATGAAACAAACTCCATATATAAAAACGTGGATCGCTCTACAAGAAGGCAAATCACAAGCAATGACTAGATGGACAGTTGAGATAACCAAGGAAAATGCTGTTCCAACGATACTGCGACAATCTCAACAATTATATGCACTCCGACGACAATCAATAAGAGGCCTTCGACTAAGAGTGTACGGTACTCAGGCAAAACAGACACTGAAGCACCGTGCACGGTAAAGAGAACCAAACGCCAGGCACGGCACGATGCCGCTCGAGGAGGCCTCCGACGGGCCAGGTCGCCGCTGAGATCCCGAGGAGGGACAGCAGCAACCTAGTTACCGCCGGAAACCTCGTAAAGCTCCTTGCACGCTGTGGAAGCATTTCTGGAAAAAGAGAAAACATGATTTTTTTCATGTCGATACGAAGTTAGTTCCCCCAAGTGTTTTGATAGTAAAAGTGCGCCGACAGAGCTCATGTTAAGACGGAGAGGCCCTCAGAGTCGTCTACAGGTGCGAAAAATCTGCTTTCTGAAAACGAATTGTCAAAGATCTTTCGAATCTTCGCAAAACCACCCAAACTAGGCGCCGGCGGTAAGCCGTCAATCTTGGTTACCGCCGGGAGACTCGTAGAGCTTCCTTGCGATTCTCGAATTCTAGCTCACTTCGAGAGCTCTGGCGCAATGAGCAGACGCGCATGATGATTCTGAGTCGTCTGCTGTGCCTAAGAGCTCTGTAGCTGCCCTACAGCTCGAGTTTAGGTGAGAAAACCAAATCACACAATCAAGTGTAGTACTCATGCAAAGAGGTTTTTCGATCATAACTTCTTACATATCCAGCGCTGAACATTCTCCCGCCACATGTAGACGCGCATCATCATTCTGAATCCGAAAGCTGTGCTTGCCATCTCTGTAGCTTGCCTATAGCTCGAGTTAAGTTGAGAAAACCGACAGCACCTACCAACATAGCACTCGCCAACCGATCCCGCCACAGTGCTTTTCGATAGTAATAGTCACCCGATCGAGCTGACATCAAGATGGCGAGTGACACTAAGATCATAGATCACGGGAAAAATACTAAGGCTCTAACGAATGTTCAAATTTTGAAAACATAATTTTCAACTGAGCAAAAGTCACCAAACTAGGCGCCGGCGGTAAACCGTCAACCTTGGTTACCGCCGGGAGACTCGTAGAGCTTCCTTGCCATATATATATATATGGATAGCATGAGCAGACGCGCATGATCATTCTGAGCCGCCTGATGTGCCTAAGAGCTCTGTGGTTGTCTTACACCTCGAAGCAAGTTGATAAAACCGACAGCACCTTACCAACATTCCGACTCATAGTGGATAGTTTTTCAATCGGTTCTCGGATTCTAGCTCACGTCACGCGATATCGCGCAATGAGCAGACGCGCATGATCATTCTGAGTCGCTTGCTGTGCCTAAGAGCTCTGTAGCTGCCCTACAGCTCGAGTTAAGTTGAGAAAACCAACAGCACCTACCAACATTTCGACTCATGGTGAATATTTTGTCAATGGTTTCTCGAATTCTAGCTCATGTTAGAAGCTCGCGCGCAATGAGCCCACGCGCATGATCATTCTGAGTCGCCTGCTGTGCCTAGGAGCTCTGTAGCTTGCCTACAGCTCGAGTTAAGTTGAGAAAACCGACAACACGTTCCAACATTCCGACTCATAGTAAATAATTTCTCCATCGGTTCTCGGATTGTAGCTCACTTCGAGGGTTCTGGCGCAATGAGCAGACGCGCATGATCATTCTGAGCCGCCTGCTGTGTCTAAGAGCTCTGTAGCTGCCCTACAGCTCGAGTTAAGTTGAGAAAACCGACAGCAGCTAGCAACATACCGACTCGTAGTGGATAGTTTGTTTTTCAATCGTCTCTCGAATTCTAGCTCATGGCGGGAGCTCGCGCGCAATGAGCAGACGCGCATGATCATTCTGAGTCGCCTGCTGTGCCTGAGAGCTCTTTAGCTGCCCTACAGCTCGAGTTAAGTTGAGAAAACCGACAGCACCTACCAACATTCCGACTCATAGTGAATATGTTTTGAATGGTTTCTCGAATTCTAGCTCATATTGGAAGCTCGCGCGCAATGAGCAGACGCGCATGATCATTCTGAGCCGCCTGCTGTGCCTGAGAGCTCTGCAGCTTGCCTACAGCTCGAGTTAAGTTGAAAAAAACCGAAAGCACCTACCAACATTCCGACTCATAGTGAATAAGTTTTTCAATCGATTCTCGAATTCTAGCTCCCTTCGAGAGCTCTGGCGCAATGAGCAAAAGCGCATGATGATTCTGAGTCGTCTGCTGTGCCTAAGAGCTCTGTAGCTGCCCTACAGCTCGAGTTAAGTTGAGAAAACCAAATCACACAATCAAGTGTAGTACTCATGCAATGAGGTTTTTCGATCATAACTTCTTACATATCCAGCGCTGAACATTATCCCGCCACATGTAGACGCGCATCATCATTCTGAATCCGAAAGCTGTGCTTGCCATCTCTGTAGCTTGCCTATAGCTCGAGTTAAGTTGAGAAAACCAACAGCACCTACCAACATAGCACTCGCCACCCGATCCCGCCACAGTGCTTCTCGATAGTAATATTCACCCGATCGAGCTGACATCATGATGGCGAGTCGCACTAAGATCATAGATCACGGGAACAAATACTAGAGCTCTAACGAATGTTCAAATTTTGAAAACATAATTTTCAACTGAGCAAAAGTCACCAAAAGTTCCGTCGAGATTTTTGGAGCCAACTAGCCCGCCAGTGCGTCCGAATTACTCTTAAGCTTCCAGCTGCTAGCTTAGGGAAGCTCTACGAGTCAAGTTCCGTCGAGATTGTTCGAGCCAACTAGCCCGCCAGTGCGTCCGAATTACTGGGCGCCGGCGGTAAACCGTCAACCTTTCTTACCGCCGGGGGACTCGTAGAGCTTCCTGACAATATAGAATGTAAAAAATGCAGAGAACGAATAGTTTTTCAGCCCAAGCGATTTGAGATCTCTCGATGCAACAGCCGAACGCCCCCGATGCTTCTGGATTGTCTTCTTTACGAGCTCTGTAGCTCTGCTACAGCCCGAGTTACGTGCGTAAATCGACAGCACCTCTCAAGATGACTCTAACAAAACGAATAGTTTGGCAACCCAGCTCGAGTATCAAACCGATCTCAGACTCTGAATGCGACAGGCAGACGCGTCTGATGTCTGTGAATCGACTCCTGTATTACCAGCCCTCCAGCCCCCCTACAGCCCGAGTTAAGTGCAGAAAACCGACAGCAGCTCTCAGGATGACTCGAACAATACAATAGTTTTGCGGGCGAGTTCCGAGCTCTCGATTCGACAGGCGGACGCGCCTGATCTCTTCGAATCGATTCCTATGACCACCAGCACTGTAGCCCCCCCCCCAGCCCGAGTTACGTGCAGAGAACCGAGAGCACTTCTCAAGATAACTCGAAGAATACGAATAGTTTCGCGATTCTAGATCAGGTAGCAGACGGAGTTCAGAGCTCGGAATTCAACAGACAAATGCGACTGATGATTCTGAATCGGTTTCTGTGAGTATCAGCTCTGTACCGGTCCTATAGCTCGAGTTAAGTACAGAAAACTAAGAGCGTCTGTCAAGATCACTCGAATAATACGAATAGGTTTGCGGACCTAGCTCAGCTAGCAGACCGAGTTCAGACCTCTAGATTCAACAGGCGAACGCGCATGATCATTCTGAATCGATTAGCTGTGCTTACCAGCTCTGTAGCTGCCCTAAAGCTCGAGTTATCTTGAGAAAACCGTCGCCGCGTGTCAAGATGACCCGAAACGGCCGACCCCGCCGCAGTGCTTTTTGACAGTTAAAGGTACCCGGTCGAGCTAAGATCAAGACGGCGAGCGGGGAAAAGATCGAAAATCACGAGAAAAAATACTAGAGCTCTAACGAATCGTTGAATTTCGAGAACAAAATTTTCAACCGACCAAAAGTCACCAAAAGGTCCGTCGAGACTGGGCGCCGGCGGTAAACCGTCAACCTTTGTTACCGCCGGGGGACTCGTAGAGCTTCCTGACAATATAGAATGTAAGAAAAAAAAAAAGCAGAGAACGAATAGTTTTTCAGCCCGAGCGATTTCAAACCTCTCGATGCAACAGCCGAACGCCCCCGACGCTTCTGGACTGTCTTCTTTACGAGCTCTGTAGCCCTCCTACAGCCCGAGTTACGTGCGTGAATCGACAGCACCTCTCAAGATGACTCTAACAAAACGAATAGTTTGGCAATCCAGCTCGAGTAACAAACCGAGTTCAGACCTCTGAATGCGACAGGCGGACGCGTCTGATGTCTGCGAATCGACTCCTGTGATTACCAGCCCTGCAGCCCCCCTACAGCCCGAGTTAGGTGCAGAAAACCGGCATCTTTCAGGATGGCTCGAACAATACGAACAGTTTCGCGAACCTAGTTCGGGCAGCAGACCGAGTTCCGAGCTCTGGATTCGACAGGCAGGCGCGCCTGATGTCTCCAAATCGATCCCTGTGATCACCAGCACTGTAGCCCCCCTCAGCCCGAGTTGAGTGAAGAAAACCGAGAGCACTTCTCAAGATCATTCGAACGATACGAATAGGTTGGCGATGCTAGATCGGGCAGCAGACCGAGTTCAGAGCTCTGGATTCGACAGACAAACGCAACTGATGATTCTGAATTGGTTTCTGTAAGTATCAGCTCTGTAGCTGTCCTACAGCTCGAGTAAAGTACAGAAAACCGAGAGCGCCTGTCAAGATGACTCGAATAATATGAATAGGTCTGCGGACCTCGCTCGGCTAAGAGACCGAGTTCAGACCTCTGCATTCAACAGGCGAACGCGCCTGATCATTCTACATCGATTAGCTGTGCTTACCAGCTCTGTAGCTGTCCTAAAGCTCGAGTTATGTTCAGAAAACCATCATCACGTGTCAAGATGACTCGAAACGGCCGATCCCGCCGCAGTGCTTTTCGATAGTAATATTCACCCGATCGAGCTGACATCAAGATGGCGAGCGGGAATAAGACCGAATATCACCAGAAAAATACTAAAGCTCTAACGAATGTTCAAATTTTGAGAACATAATCTTCAACCGAGCAAAAGTCATCAAAAGTTCCGTCGAGATTTTTCTTGCCAACTAGCTCTCCAGCGCGCCGGAATTACTCTTAAGCTTCCAGCAATAACTTGCTAAGGGAAGCTCTACGAGTCATTTTTCTTGCCAACTGGGCGCCGGCGGAAAACCGTCCACCTTCCTTACCGCCGGGGGACTCGTAGAACTTCCTGACAATATATAATGTGGAAAAATTGAGAACGAATAGTTTTTCAGCCCAAGCGATTTCAGACCTCTCGATGCAACAGCCGAACGCCCCCCGATGCTTCTGGATTGTCTTCTGTACGAGCTCTGTAGCCCTCCTACAGCCCGAGTTACGTGCGTGAATCGACAGCACCTCTCAAGATGACTCTAACAAAACGAATAGTTTGACAATCCAGCTCGAGTATCAAACCGAGTTCAGACCTCTGAATGCGACAGACAGACGCGTCTGATGTCTCCGAATCGATTCCTGTGATTACCAGCCCTGCAGCCCCCCTACAGCCCGAGTTAAGTGCAGAAAGCCAAGAGCATCTTTCAGGATGACTCAAACAATACGAACAGTTTCGCGGACCGAGTTCGGGCAGCAGACCGAGTTCCCAGCTCTGGATTCCACAGGCGGACGCGCCTGATGTCTCCGAATCGATTGCTGTCACCACCAGCACTGTAGCCCACCTACAGCCCGAGTTAAGTGCAGAAACCCGACAGCACCTTCAAGATGACTCGAACAATACGAACAGTTTTGCGATTCTGGATCGGGCAGCAGACCGAGTTCAGAGCTCTAGATTCAACAGACAAATGCGACTCATAATTCTTAATCGATTTCTGTAAGTATGAGCTCTGTAGCTGTCCTATAGCTCGAGTTAAGTACAGAAAACCGAGAGCGCCTGTCAAGATGACTCGAATAATACGAATAGGTTTGCGGACCTAGCTCGGATATCAGACCGAGTTCAGACCTCTGGATGCAACAGACGAACGCGGCTGATCATTCTGAATCGACAAGGTGTGCTTACCAGCTCTGTAGCTGTCCTATATCTCGAGTTAAGTTCAATATACCGACAGCGCGTATCAAGATCCCGCCGCAGTGCTTTTTGGCAGTAAAAGGTACCCGATCGAGCTGAGATCAAGATGGCGAGCGGGAATAAGATCCAATATCACGGGAAAAAATACTAGAGCTCTAACGAATGGTTGAATTTCGAGAACAAAATTTTCAACCGACCAAAAATCACCAAAAGGTCCGTCGAGATTTTTCTTGCCAACTAGCTCTCCAGCGCCCCGGAAGTACCCTTAAGCTTCCAGCAATAACTTGCTAAGGGAAGCTCTACGAGTTACTGGGCGCCGGCGGTAAACCGTCAACCTTTCTTACCGCTGGGGGACTCGTAGAGCTTCCTGACCATATATAATGTCAAAAAAATGAAGAGAACAAATAGTTTTCCAGCCCGAGCGATTCACATCAGCCGAGTTCAGACCTCTGAATGCGACAGGCGGACGCGCCTGATGTCTACGAATCGATTCCTGTGATTACCAGCCCTGTAGCCTCTCTACAGCCCGAGTTGAGTGCAGAAAACCGACAACATCTCTCAAGATGACTCGATCAATGCGAATAGTTTCGCAGATCTAGCTCAGAAGGCCGAGTTCCGAGCTCTGGATTCGACAGGCGAACGCGTCTGATGCCTCAAAATCGATTCCTGTGATTACCAGCCCTGTAGCCCCCCCTGCAGCCCGAGTTGAGTGCAGAAAACCGACAGCATCTCTCAAGCTGACTCGAACAATACGGATAGTTTCGCGGACCTAGCTCAGGCAGGAGACCGAGTACCGAGCTCTGGATTCGACAGGCGGACGCGCCTGGTGTCTCCAAATCGATTCCTGTGATTACCAGCTCTATAGCACACCTACAGCCCGAGTTAAGTACATAAAACCGACAGCACCTCTGAAGATGACTCGAACAATACGAATAGTTTCGCGAACCTAGCTCGGGCAGCAGACCGAGTTCAGAGCTCTGGATTCAACAGACAAACGCGCCTGATGTTTGCGAATCGATTTCTGTAAGTATCAGCTCTGTAGCTGTCCTATAGCTCGAGTTATGTTCAGAAAACCGTCACCACGTGTCAAGATGACCCGAAACGGCCGATCCCGCCGCAGTGCTTTTTGGCAGTAAAAGGTACCCGATCGAGCTAAGATCAAGACGGCGAGCGGGAATAAGATCGAATATCACAGGAAAAAAAAAAAAAGAGCTCTAACGAATGGTTGAATTTCGAAAACAAAATTTTCAACCGACCAAAAGTCACCAAAAGGTCCGTCGAGATTTTTCTTGCCAACTAGCTCTCCAGCGCCCCGGTACTGGGCGCCGGCGGTAAACCGTCAACCTTCCTTACCGCCGGGGGACTCGTAGAGCTTCCTGACAATATATAATGTGGAAAGAAAAGCAGAGAACGAATAGTTTTTCAGCCGAAGCGATTTCAGACCTCTCGATGCAACAGCCGAACGCCCCCGAGTTACGTGCATGAATCGACAGCACCTCTCAAGATGACTCTAACAAAACGAATAGTTTGGCAACCCAGCTCGAGTATTAAACCGAGTTCAGTCCTCTGAATGCGACAGGCGGACGCGTCTGATCTCTGCGAATCGACTCCTGTGATTAGCAGCCCTGCAGCAACCCTACAGCCCGAGTTAAGTGCATAAAACCAACAGCACCTCTCAGGATGACTCGAACAATACAATAGTTTCGCGGACCTAGTTCGGGCTGCAGACCGAGTTCCGAGCTCTGGATTCGACAGGCGGACGCGCGTGATGTCTGTAAATCGATTCCCGTGACGACCAGCAGTGTAGCCCCCCCAGGCCGAGTTGAGTGCAGAAAACCGAGAGCACTTCTCAAGATGACTCGAACAATACGAATAGTTTCGCGATTCCAGCGGGCAGCTGACGAGTTCAGAGCTCTAGATTCAACAGAGAGATGCGACTGAAGATTCTAAATTCGTTTCTGTAAGTATCAGCTCTGTAGCTGTCATATAGCTCGAGTTAAGTACAGAAAACCGAGAGCGTCTGTCAAGATCACTCGAATAATGCGAATAGGTTTGCGATCCTAGCTCGGCTAGCAGACCGAGTCCAGACCTCTAGATTCAAAAGGCGAACACGCCTGATCATTCTGAATCGATTAGCTGTGCTTACCAGCTCTGTAGCTGTCCTAAATCTCGAGTTATGTTGAGAAAACCGTCATCGCGTGTCAAGATAACTCGAAACGGCCGATCCCGCCTGCCTGCTTTTTGGCAGTAAAAGATACCCGATCGAGCTGAGATCAAGATGGCGAGCGGGAATAAGATCAAATATCATGGGAAAAAATACTAGAGCTCTAACGAATGGCTGAATTCCGAGAACAAAATTTTCAACCGACCAAAAATCACCACAAGTTCCGTCGAGATTTTTCTTGCCAACTAGCTCTCCAGCGCCCTGGAATTACTCTTAAGCTTCCAGCAATAACTTGCTAAGGGAAGCTCTACGAGTTATTACTGGGCGCCGGCGGTAGACCGTCAACCTTTGTTACCGCCGGGGGACTCTTAGAGCTTCCTGACAACATAATGTCAAAAAAAAAATACACCGAAAAAATAACTTTTCAGACCAAGCAATTTCAGACCTCTCGGATGCAACAGCCGAACGCCCTGATGCTTCTGGATTGTCTTCTCTACGAGCTCTGTAGCTCTCCCACAGCCTGAGTTACGTGCGTAAATCGAGAGCACCTTTCAAGATGACTCGAACAACACGAATAGTTTGGCAAACCTAGCTCGAGTATCAGACCGAGTTCAGACCTCTGCATGCGACAGGCGGACGCGTCTGATGTCTCTGAAACAATTTCTGTGCTTACAAGCCCTGCAGCCCCCCGCTACAGCCCGAGCTAAGTGCAACCGACAGCACCTCTCAGGATGACTCGAACAATACGAATAGTTTCGCGAACCTACTTCGGACAGCAGACAGAGTTCTGGATTCGACGGACGCACCTGATCTCTCCGAATTCCAGTGATTACCAGCCATGCAGCCCCCCGAGTTAAGTGCAGAGAACCGACAGCATCTCTCGAGATCACTCGAACAATACGAATAGTTTCGCGATTCTAGATCGGACAGAAGACCGAGTTCAGAGCTCTGGGTTCAACAAACAACGGCCACTGATGATTCTGAATCAGATTCTGTACGTATCAGCTCTGTAGCTGTCCTCTAGCTCGAGTTGAGTACAGAAAACCGAGAGCGTCTGTAAAGATCACTCGAATCATGCCAATAGGTTTGCGATCCTAGCTTGGCTAGCAGACCGAGTCCAAACCTCTAGATTCAAAAGGCGAACGCGCCTGATCATTCTAAATCGATTAGCTGCGCTTACCAGCTCTGAAGCTGTCCTAAATCTCGAGTTATGTTGAGAAAACCGTCATCGCGCGTCAGGATAACTCGAACTGGGAACCGGCGGTAAACCGTCATTCAGGTTTCCGCGGGGGTCCTCGTAGAGCTGTTTTCTTACACGACGCTCCTCCGTAAGCATGAAGAAACCGTTTAGAGCAAGACGTGAGAAACTCGAATAAACACGTTCTTCTGTTTTTATGCAACGATGGTTCTCCCAAGTGTATTGATAGTAATAAAGCAGCTACAGACCTGGGAATTTTACTCGCAGCCTTAACCCACTACAGGTGCGAGAAATCTGCTGTCTCAAATAAATGGTCAAATATCTTTCAAATATTCACAAAATCATCCAAAAGTTGTCACATTGTCCTTTCTGGTCGGGTCGACCAGCTAACTCCACCCGGCGCCCAATTCCTCTAGCTCATCGACCACGAAGAGCTTTACGAGGTATAATACGAATAGGTTTGCGGACCTAGCTCGGCTAGCAGACCGAGTTCAGACCTCTGGATATGAGAGACGAACGCGCCTGATCATTCTCAATCGATTAGCTGTGCTTACCAGCTCTGTAGCTCTTCTATAGCTCGAGTTATGTTCAGAAAACCGCGAATGCCTGTAACCCGAAACGGCCGATTTCGCCTCTATGTCTTTTGACAGTAAAAGATACCCGATCGAGCTGAGATCAAGACAGCGAGCGGGAATGAGATCGAATATCATGGGAACAAATACTAGAGCTCTAACGAAAGGTTGAATTCCGAAAACAAAATTTTGAACCGACCAAAAATCACCACAAGGTCCGTCGAGATTGTTCTTGCCAACTAGCTCTCCAGCGCCCTGGAATTACTCTTAAGCTTCCAGCAATAACTTGCTGAGGGAAGCTCTACGAGTTTCTGGGTAGCGTCGGGAACCCGGAGAGCAAGGAGGGCACACACCGAAAAAAACCTTCCTGGCAAGCCCACTTGGTAGCGTCCAAAACCCGTAGAGCGAAGAAACCCTTTGGGGACGGGAAATCTGTCCTGGAGGGCGCTGGGAAGCTCCCCTGCAGCGCTGCCGAAACGCTGGCAAAAACGCATCCATGCGTGCCTGCACGCGCGCAGGCACGCGTGGACGCTTGCCGGAAGCTCTCCCGGACCAGCTGCCGGGTCAGGCGCGTCGCTGCGAGGATCGTGGAGCGACGGAAAGGAGCCCCTGGCGGGCATCACCACCGTCTGGCTTTTAATTTTAAACCCTTTAGCCCTCAGCGAGCTCTCCGGGAACAGAAGCTCTCGGGAAGCTCTTCTGGGGCTTTGGGGGCTCCTCTGCAGCCCTTCTGAAGAGCTGCCAGGAACGCTTCCACGCGTGCCTGCACGCTGCACGCGTGCAGGCACGCGCAGACGCTTGCCGGAAGCTCGCCCGGACCCGCTGCCGGGACGAACGAACTGCTGCGAGGATCGTGGACCGGCGAAGATGGGCTGCTGGCGGGCACCACCACCGTCGGGCTTCTAATCTCTAGCCCTCAGAGAGCTCTCCGGGAATTGGGAGATTCACTCACCCCTTCCTGGAATAGCTGCTCAATTCCCGGAGAGCTCTCTGAGCGCTAGAGGGTTTTAGATTAGAAGCCGGACGGTGGTGGTGCCCGCCAGCAGCCCATCTCCGCCGCTCCAGAATCCTCGCAGCAGTTCGTTTAGGGTCGCAGCGGGTCCGGGAGCGCTTCCGGCACGCGTCCACGCGTGCCTGCACTCGTGCAGGCACGCGTGGAAGCGTTCCTAGCAGCGCTTCCGAAGCGCTTCTGGGGGGCCCCCAGCTCTCTCTAGAGAAGATTTCTCGTTCCCAGGGGTCTCTTCGCTCTCCGGTTTTGGACGCTACCAATTGCCTTAGGTTGGAGCCCTGAGGCTAAGCTGGCAACGCAACGCGCAACGCTGCGAGGGCCTGCCCACACTGGGCAGCCAGAGCCTCGAAACCTTTCGCTCCGAGCTGATCAGAGCTGATGGCCTGCAAGCGCACGCAGGCCGAGTAGAAGAAAGCCCACCTTCCGACCGAAGAGACGAATCCAGGAGGTACTCCTCGACGGCGATACCAGAGTAACTCGTAGAGCTTCCCTTAGGAAGTTATTGCTGGAAGCTTACAAAAGTAATACCTCGTAGAGCTTCCCTTAGCAAGATGTTGCTGGAAGCTTACGAGAATTCCTGGAGAGCTCGCTGAGAGCTAAAGGGTTTAAAATTAAAAGCCAGACGGTGGTGGTGCCTGCCAGGAGCTCCTCCACGGCGGTCCACAGGCCTCGCAGCGATCCCGGCGGCCCGGCCACGTGTCCGGGAGAGATTCCGGCAAGCTTCCACGCGTGCCTGCATGCGTGCAGGCACGCATGGAATCGTTTCTGGCAGCGCTTCCGCAGCGCCCCAGGGATCCCCCCAAGGCTCTCCAGCAAAGATTTCCCATCCCCGAGATTATCTTTGCTTTCCGGGTTCTGGACGCTGCAAGTAACTCGTAGAGCTTCCGTGGCAAGTTGTTGCTGGAAGCTTCAGAGCAATACCCCGTAGAGCTCTTCAGCAGCGATCAGCTAGAGGAATTCCGGCGCAGGGTGGAGCTAGTGACTCGAAGAGCTTCCCTAAGCTAGCAGCTGGAAGCTTCAGAGTAATACCTTGTAGAGCTCTTCGAAATCGATGAGCTAGAGGAATTCCGGCGCGGGGTTGAGCTAGCTTCCCGGAGAGCTCGCTGAGAGCTAAAGGGTCTAAGATTAGAAGCCGGACGGTGGTGGTGCCCGCCAGGAGCTCCTTTCCGTCGCTCCACGTTCCCCGCAGCGGGTCCGACGAGCCGGCAGCTGGTTCCGGGGCGCTGTCCACGTGTGTCTGCACGCGTGCAGGCACGCTTGGAAAGCGTTCCTGGCAGCGCTTCGGAAGCGCTGCAGGGGAGCTCCCGAGCGCTCGCGAGGAAAGATTTCTCCTTCCCAGAGGTCTCTTCGCTCTTCGGGTTTTCGACGCTGCCAAGTGGCCGACCCGGCCCCGTGACCACTTTTGGGTGGTTTTGCGAATATTTGAAAGATATTTGACCATGACCATTTATTTTAAGAAAGCAGATTTTTCGCACATGTAGACCACTACGAGGGCCTCTCCGTCTTAATATGAGCTCTCTACGTGCAATACTACTATCAAAACATTTCGCGAAACCAACTTTATGTCGACATGAAAGAAATAATGTTTTCCTTTTTCGAATGCTTCCAGACGCTCTTTCTTTTGTTGCTGAGCACTCTTACGCGTGCTACGAGCTCTACGAGGCTTCCGGCGCGGACGCACTGGCGGATTGGCTCGAAAAAACTCGACGAACTTTTGATGACGTTTGCCCAGTTGAAAATTATTTTCTCAGAACTTGAACATTGCTTGGAGCTCTAGTTCTTTTTTTTACCGTGATCTATGATTTTAGTGCAACTCGCCATCTTGATGTCAGCTCGATCGGATGAATATTACTATCGAGAAGCACTGTGGCGGGATCGGGTGTGCTATGTTGGTAGGTGCTGTCGGTCTTCTGAACTTAACTCGAGCTATGGGCAAGCTACAGAGATGGCAAGCACAGCTTTGAGATTTAGAGTGATGATGCTCGTCTACATGTGGCGGGAGTTCAGCGCTGGATATGTAAGAGGTTATGATCGAAAAATCTCTTTGCATGAGTACTACACTTGATTTGGTTTTCTCAACTTAACTCGAGCTGTAGGGCAGCTACATAGCTCTTAGGCACAGTAGACGACTCAGAATCATCATACGCGTCTGCTCATCGCGCCAAAACTCTCGAAGTAAGCTAGAATTCGAGAATCGATTGACAAAAATATTGACTATAAGTCGGAATGTTGGTAGGTGCTCTCGGTTTTTCAGCTTAACTCGAGCTGAAGGCAAGCTACAGAACTCTCAGGCAGAGCAGGCGGCGCAGAATGATTATGCGCGTCTGCTCATTGCGCGCGGGCTTCCAATATAAGCTAGAATTCGAGAAACCATTCAAAAAATATTCACCAGGAGTGGGAATATTGGTGGGAAGCTTTACGAGTCTCCCGGCGGTTTCCAAGGTTGACAGTTCACCGCCGGCGCCCAGTTGTTGGCCCATCCGGTTGGGGCGAACAAATTTATGACTTCTGGTCGCTTTGTTCCCGGAGAGCTCTCTGCGAGCTGTAGGGTTTTAGACTGGCGCCGGCGGTGAACCGTCAACCTGGTCACCGCCGGGAACCTCGTAGAGCTCCCCTCACTGGTAAGGAGTGCAGAGAATCGACACAGAGTGAAAAAATAAAGATTCTTCGAAAATCTTTAAATTCGATTTTGTCGATGTGCATATACGCTCAGTTCCTGGAAGTGAACTCATGCAAAATGCATCGAGAGAGCTGAGCTGCTGTCAGAGAGGAGTTTATATTCCAATGCGACGCGCAAAAATCTGCTTTCTCAAAATAAATTGTCAAATATCTTTCAAACTGGGCGCCGGCGGTAAACCGTCAACCTTTGTTACCGCCGGGGACTCGTAGAGCTTCCTGACAACATAAAATGTAGAAAAAAATACACCGAAAAAATCGTTTTCCAGCCTAAGCAATTTCAAACCTCTCGGATGCAACAGCCGAACGCCCCCGATGCTTCTGGGTTCTCTTCTGTACGAGCTCTGTAGCTCTCCTACAGCCCGAGTTACGTGCGAATATCGACAGCACCTCTCAAGATGACTCGAATAATACGAATAGTTTGGCAAACCTAGCTCGAGTGTCAGACCGAGTTCAGACCTCTGCATGCGACAGGTGGACGCGTGATGTCTGCGAATCGACTTCTGTGATTACCAGCCCAACAGCCCCCCCTACAGCCCGAGTTAAGTGCAGGAAACCGACAGCACCTGTCAGGATGACTCGAACAATGTGAATATTTTCGCAGACCTAGTTCGGGCAGCAGACAGAGTTCGAAGCTCTGGATTCGAAAAGCGGACGCGCCTGATGTCTCCGAATCGATTCTAGTGATTACCAGCCATGCAGCTGCCCTACAGCCCGAGTTAAGTGCAGAGAACCAACAGCATCTCTCAAGATAACTCGAACAATACAAATAGTTTTTACGATTCTAGATCGGGCAGCAGACCGAGTTCAGAGCTCTGGAGTCAACAGACAAGGGCCACTGATGATTCTGAATCAGATTCAGTACGTATCAGCTCTGTACTGTCCTTTAGCTCGACTTAAGTACAGAAAACCCAGAGCGTCTCTCAAGATAACTCGAATAATACGAATAGGTTTGCGAACCTAGCTCGGCTAGCAGACCGAGTTCAGACCTCTGGGTTCAACAGGCGAACGCGCCTGATTATTCTGAATCGATTAGCTGTGCTTACCAGCTCTGTACCTGTCCTGAAGCTCGAGTTATCTTGAGAAAACCGTCACCGCGTGACAAGCTGACCCGAAACGGGCGATCCCGCCGCAGTGCTTTTTGGCAGTAAAAAGTACCCGATCGAGCTGAGATCAAGATGGCGAGCGGGAATAAGATCGAATATCACAGGAAAAAATATTAGAGCTCAAACGAATGGTTGAATTTCGGGATTCGAATTTTCAACCGACCAAAAGTCATCAAAATGTCCGTCGAGATTTTTCTTGCCAACTGGGCGCCGGCGGTAAACCGTCAACCTTTGTTTTTGCTTTGCTCGGAGCCCACAGGGACAAAGGAGCCCCCGCTCAGGATTCAGGTCCGCAGCAGAGGAGCAGCAGGTGCTCGACACCTTCAGCGAGGCGCTTGCTGGCCAAGAGCTCAGCTTGACTAACCGTGCAGGTCGGCGGGATGGCGGCAGCCTCAGAAGCTAAGTCGAATAGCCAAGAGCCTTGAGAGTGTTGAAGAGCAGGGAGGGGGAGCACGAATAGGTCAATAACCCAACCAATGCCAACACCGTGGGAGGAACGACCACCATCGAAGTAGCCGCGAATCCCTTTTATTTGTTCCCTTCTGAGAGTATGATTGCGCGGGTCGAAAGTACGGTGGCTCTGGCCGGTGCGGGCCTTCCAAGTTTCAGCATCAGCACGCTCGTTTCCCTCACGATAAAACCACTTCCATGGATCTAATCCCCAAGACGGCGGCCTCAGGTTCACGTGATAGTTAAGATGTAATCTAGACAATATTTAATGTGGAAAAAAATCCAGAGAATTTCAGCCCAAGCCAGACCTCTCAAGATGACTCTGGCAAAAAAAAAAAAAAAAAAAAAAAAAAAAAAAAAAAAAAAAAAAAAAAAAACGAACAGTTTGGAACCCAGCTCGAGTGTCAAACCGAGTTCAGACCTCTGAATGCGACAGGCGGACGCGTCTGATGTCTGTGAATCGACTCCTGTGATTACCAGCCCTGCAGCCCCCCTACAGCCCGAGTTAAGTGCAGAAACCGACAGCAGCTCTCAGGATGACTTGAATAATACAATAGTTTCGCGGAGCTAGTTCGAGCAGCAGACCGAGTTCCGAGCTCTCGGTTCGACAGACGGACGCGCCTGATGTCTCCAAATCGATTTCTGTGACCAGCAGCACTGTAGCCCTCCCCCAGCACGAGTTAAGTGCAGAAAACCGAGAGCACTTCTCAAGATGACTCGAACAATACGAATAGTTTCGCGGACCTAGCTCGGGCAGCAGGCCGAGTTCAGAGCTCTCGATTGAACAGACGAACGCGCCTGATGATTCCCAATCGATTTCTGTGACTATGAGCTCTGTAACTGCCCTACAGCTCGAGTTAAGTACAGAAAACCGAGAGCGTCTGCTACGATGACTCGAATAATACGAATAGGTTTGCGGACCTAGCTCGGCTAGCAGACCGAGTTCAGACCTCTGGATTCAACAGGCGAACGCGCCTAATCATTCTGAATCGATTAGCTGTGCTTACCAGCTCTGTAGCTGTCCTGAAGCTCGAGTTATCTTAAGAAAACCGACAGCGCGTATCAAGATGACTCGAAACGGCCGATCCCGCCGGAGTGCTTTTTGGCAGTAAAAGGTACCCGATCGAGCTGAGATCAAGATGGCGAGCGGGAATAAGATCTAATATCACGGGAAAAAATATTAGAGCTCAAACGAATTGTTGAATTCCGAGAACAAAATTTTGAACCGACCAAAAGTCGCCAAAAGGTCCGTCGAGATTTTTCTTGCCAACTAGCTCTCCAGCGCCCCGGAATTACTCTTAAGCTTCCAGCAATAACTTGCTAAGGGAAGCTCTACGAGTTCCTAGCTCTCCAGCGCCCCGGAATTACTGGGCGCCGGCGGTAAACCGTCAGGCTTTGTTTTTTTTTTTTGGGGAGGCTGACCAGGCACCGAGCGCCCCAGCGCCCGTTAAGTGCCTACCTAGTCTCTCTGCAGCTGGAGGTCTTGGGCCACCTGGACTGCGGCCCGCAAGAGGCCCTCGAGACCCGAAAGCTCAGCGTCAGTGATACTGCTATGGGAGGGGAGTGCCTGTGCACAACGCCCTACTATTTCCCATATGATTGGACAAGGAGAGGAGGCTTGGGGGAAGAGGGAGACTACACGAGCTCTCTTATCTCTATGCTCAGGGTCAGGGTAAGGGTCATGGAATCGAGGAATATATCCAATCTGCAGAAACCAGCCAACGCCCACACCTTGGGCACACACTCCGCCGTCGAAGGATCCGCGGAGGCCAATAACTCGAAAGTTGTCTCGGACATCAGAACGAAAGATATGGTGGTGGAACAGCTCTCTGAATATCTGGCCTTCCCGTGCTAAGTGGGTAAGTTCATCAGCTACTGTGTTACTCTCTCGATATATGTGTCGAATGAAGTCGTTGCCCCATGAGGGGGGTCGTATTCCTTCCTCCTCCAACTCTTCCAAAAGAGAAATAATATTTGCCACCCGCCTACGATAAGAAGCCCCATCTCCTCCTTCTCCTCCCTCAACCTTCCAGAGACCATTGATCCAGTTACAGATAAGAAGCGAATCGCCCGTCAGCTCGAGACCGATCCCATCATCACTCAGATCCCAAGTCGGCTCCTGTTCATTGTTCGAGGCCAATCTCTGGGCCAGCTTCTCGGACTCCTTCGCCGACAACGGACGAGCCAACATCTCCTCCCCCCTCTCCTTTATGTAGTCTCCTCTCCCTCCAGTTCCTCCACGGACAACAAACAAGTCAAACAGAGACCCCAAAGTACAAGCTTCCAGGAACTGCCTGCAATACTGAACGAAGTCAGAGTAAGAGAAAGAGCACGCCCTCCACCACCGATCCTCCAGATTCACAAACGAGGGAAATATCGTCTGGAACATGAAACACCAAGGATGTTCACCCGTCGCCTGCCCCTTAGTACTGCCTAATCGTGTCAGTTTCGAGGCCTCCTTCCACTTCCACTGTGAACGCCAATATTTTGACTCAGTGTCCTTTTCTCCTCCCACCTCGGGGTACAGCACATCAGAAGCCGGCGTGCGTCACGATGCGCACGAGGATACACCGTCTGTTGTCCAGGTCCAGGAACAGCCACCCTCCGACGTTTCGGGGGGGGCCTGGGGGAATCCCTAGGCCCCCCCCGCTCACAGGGAACTTCAACATCTCGAGAAGAAGAGGCCCTATCAGAGGGCATAGCAGAAGAGACCATCCCATGCATATCTGAAGAGACAGCGCCCATCCCATTCGTATCTGAGGAGACTGCGCCCATCCCATTAGTAACTGCAGAGACAGCACCCATCCCACTGGTAACTGAAGAGACTCCCACCATCCCATTAGTAACTGAAGAGACCACACCCATCCCACTGGTAACTGGAGAGACCATCCCATGCATATCAGAGACAGCACCCATCCCACTGGTAACTGAAGAGACTCCCACCATCCCACCAGTAACTGAAGAGACCACATCCATCCCACTGGTAACTGGAGAGACCATCCCATGCATATCAGAAGAGACCACACCCATCCCATTCATATCTGAAGAGACTGCACCCATCCCACTAGTAACTGAAGAGACAGCCCCCATCCCATTGGTAACTGAAGAGACCTCCCCCATCCCATTGGTAACTAGAGAGCCCGCGACCATTCCTGGGCTCAGCTCCGACTCAGGAATCTGATATCCGCTGTCGACATTAGCTCCAAAATATGATGCTATGTCAGCTCCAAGCTGCCACAAGGAATAAAGAACTCTCTGCACTGCACTCTGGCACTTTGCTTCAAAGAACATCCGTCTAGCAATTCTGAGTCGAGCTGGCTTCCAAACAACCCAACTTTCGGAGGCTGGCTTTTGGGGTGACGTCATCTGGTAAAGACAATTTCCCTCAAAGACATTCAGGCTCTGCAAGGAGTCCCTGTCCCAACTAATACCTTGACTTCCATAAATGAGAATGCTCTGAACCCGAGTGATATAACTCCTACACTTGGCCGAAAACGGGACTGCCTTTGATCTAAAATAAGCTGCATGCGCATGGAAGGCTCGTCGCGCGGCCCCGATCCGCCGCCGAAGGTCCTGGTGTGCCTCCCTATAGCTACAGTATATGCTGTTCCCCAAGACATTCATCTCATCAACTACTTTGAACGGCACCATCTGATCCTGAACCCGAACCAGGATAGGATGTTTTGGCTTCTCCGAGAAACCGATAAACGCGACCTCGAGCGACTCGATCTTCCATTCGAATCCCCATCCCCGCAGAGTCTCTGTCATGTCTCCTACCTGTCGCCTAAACTCCTCCTCCGAAGATCCCAAGATAAAGATGTTGTCAGGCTTTGTTACCGCCGGGGGACTCGTAGAGCTTTCTGACAGTATATAACGTGGAAAAAAATTCCAGAGAATTTCAGCCCAAGCCAGACCTCTCAAGATGACTCTGGCAAAAAAACGAACAGTTTGGAACCCAGCTCGAGTGTCAAACCGAGTTCAGACCTCTGAATGCGACAGGCGGACGCGTCTGATGTCTGTGAATCGAATCCTGTGATTACCAGCCCTGCAGCCCCCCTACAGCCCGAGTTAAGTGCAGAAACCGACAGCAGCTCTCAGGATGACTTGAATAATACAATAGTTTCGCAGAGCTAGTACGAGCAGCAGACGGAGTTCCGAGCTCTCAGTTCGACAGACGGACGCGCCTGATGTCTCCAAATCGATGTCTGTGACCAGCAGCACTCTAGCCCTCCCCCAACACGGGTTAAGTGCAGAAAAACCGAGAGCACTTCTCGAGATGACTCGAACAACACAAATAGTTTTGCGGACCTAGCTCGGGCAGCAGGCCGAGTTCAGAGCTCTCGATTGAACAGACAAACGCGCCTGATGATTCCCAATCGATTTCTGTGACTATGAGCTGTAACTGCCCTACAGCTCGAGTTAAGTACAGAAAACCGAGAGTGTCTGCTACGATGACTCGAATAATACGAATAGGTTTGCGGACCTAGCTCGGCTAGCAGACCGAGTTCAGACCTCTGGATTCAACAGGCGAACGCGCCTAATCATTCTAAATCGATTAGCTGTGCTCACCAGCTCTGTAGCTGTCCTGAAGCTCGAGTTATCTTAAGAAAACCGACAGCGCGTATCAAGATTACTCGAAACGGCCGATCCCGCCGGAGTGCTTTTTGGCAGTAAAAAGTACCCGATCGAGCTGAGATCAAGATGGCGAGCGGGAATAAGATCGAATATCACAGGAAAAAATATTAGAGCTCAAACGAATTGTTGAATTTCGAGAACAAAAACGGCAGCGTCCAAAATCCGAAGAGCGAAGAGACCCTCGGGGACTGGGCGCCGGCGGTAAACCGTCAACCTTGGTTACCGCCGGGAGACTCGTAGAGCTTCCTAGCTCGACCTAAGTTCAGAAAACCGACAGCACCTACCAACATTCCGACTCATAATGAATATTTTTTACCTCTGAATGCGACAGGCGGACACGTCTGATGTCTGCGAATCGACTCCTGTCATTACCAGCCCTGCAGCCCCCCCCTCAGCGCGAGTTGAGTGAAGAAGACCGAGAGCACTTCTCAAGATAACTCGATTCTAGATCGGGCAGCAGACCGAGTTCAGAGCGCTGGATTCGACAGACAAACGCAACTGATGATTCTCAATCGGTTTCTGTAAATATCAGCTCTGTAGCTGTCCTACAGCTCGAGTTAAGTGCAGAAAACCGAGAGCTCCTGTCAAGATGACTCGAAAAATACGAATAGGTTTGCGGGCCTAGCTCGGCTAACAGACCGAGTTCAGACCTCTAGATTCAACAGGCGAACGCGCCTAATCATTCTACATCGATTAGCTGTGCTTACCAGCTCTGTAGCTGTCCTATCCTAAAGCTCGAGTTATGTTCAGAAAACCGTCAGCGCGTATCAAGATGACCCGAAACGGCCGATCCCGCCACAGTGCTTTTCGATAGTAATATTATCCCGATCGAGCTGAGATCAAGATGACGAGCGGAAATAAGATCGAATATGACGGGAAAAAATACTAGAGCTCTAACGAATGTTCAAATTTCGAGAACAAAATTTTCAAACGACCGAATGTCACCAAAAGTTCCGTCGAGATTTGTCGAGCCAACTAGCTCTCCAGCGCGCCGGAATTACTCTGAAGCTTCCAGCAACGGGAACCGGCGGTAAAATGTCAACCAAGTTACCGCCGGGGCCCTCGTAGAGCTCTTTTCTCGCACGGCGCTCGCGAGTGCATGTTCAGGAAGAGTCTGGAGCAAGACTGAAAAATTCGAAGAAGAAAAGAAAAAGAAAAAAAAAAGAAAAACAAAAAAAAAAAAAAAAAAAAAAAAAAAAAAAAAAAAAAAAAAAAAAAAAAAAAAAAAAAAAAAAAAAAAAAAAAAAAAAAAAAAAAAAAAACGTTTTCATACTGGGCGCCGGCGGTAAACCGTCAACCTTGGTTACCGCCGGGAGACTCGTAGAGCTTCCTAGCTCGACTTAAGTTGAGAAAACCGACAGCACCTACCAACATTCCGATTCATAGTGACTATTTTTTGACCTCTGAATGCAACAGGCGGACGCGTCTGATGTCTGCGAATCGACTCCTGTCATTAACAGCTCTGCAGCCCCCTACAGCCCCGAGTTAGTAACCGACAGCACCTCTCAGGATGACTTGAACAATACAGTAGTTTCACAGTCCTAATTTGGGCAAGAGACCGAGTTCCGAGCTCTGGATTCGACAGGCGGACGCGCCTGATGTCTTCAAATCGATTCCTGTGATCACCAGCACTGTAGCCTCCCTCAGCGCGAGTTGAGTGAAGCAAACCGAGGGCACTTCTCAAGATGACTCGACCAATACGAATAGTTTCGCGACCAATACGAATAGTTTCGCGATCTGGATCGGTAAGCAGACCGAGTTCAGAGCTCTGGATTCGACGGACAAACGCAACTGATGATTCTGTCGGTTCCTGTAAATATCAGCTCTGTAGCTGTCCTACAGCTCGAGTTAAGTACAGAAAACCGAGAATTCCTGTCAAGATGACTCGAATAATACGAATAGGTTTGCAGACCTAGCTCGGCTCACAGACCGAGTTCAGACCTCTGGATTCAACGGACGAACGCGTCTCATCATTCTACATCGATCAGCTGTGCTTACCAGCTCTGTAGCTGTCCTAAAGCTCGAGTTATGTTCAGAAGACCGTCAGCGCGTATCAAGATGACTCAAAACGGCCGCAAAAGTCACCAAAAGTTCCGTCGAGATTTTTCTTGCCAACTAGCTCTCCAGTGCGCCGGAATTACTCTTAAGCTTCCAGCAACTAGCTAAGGGAAGCTCTACGAGTTATTTTTCTCCAAAGATGGTTCCGCCAAGTGTTTCGATAGTAATTCTGCGTCTATGGACCTCATAATTCACAGGCGAACGTGAAAAAACCCACTACAGGTGCGAAAAAAACCGTTTCTCAAAATGAATTTTCAAATCTCTGACAAAGTTTGTCCAACCGACCCAAAGTTCGCACATTGTCCGTCGGGGCCGGTTCGTCAACTAGCTCCACCCCGCGCCCAAACTGGGCGCCGGCGGTAAACCGTCTACCTTGGTTTTTTGCGGACTTTGCGGTCGACTGTGCAGGCTTTCCAGCCTAGTCGGAAGCAAGGAGCGGGCGCATCGGGAGTGGGCGGAAGCCTCACCGATCCAAACGATCAGAGGCGAAAGCCAACTCTTATTAGGAGGATGAGAGGTCAAGCACACACACGACAAACGAGGGCATGGCGTGAGTGAGCACAATCAAAATCACATCATATCCTGTCCGAAATACGCTTGTACAACCCGCGGCAAGATCATAATCGTATGCTCAACGGCCGAGACCTCGGCATCAGTCACTGTTGAAGTTGGATCAATCGAGAACGCCGCACTATACACCTCCGTCCAAATGATCTCATGGCTGAGTGGCTGCCTTGAGAGTCTCGATACCCTTCCAACATCTATCCAGCACCCGACTCCCACGCCGTCGCAAGAGACACCACCATCGAATCCAGCTCTGATGGCACAAACGCGAAACACCTGTTGTAACTGAGGGGCGTGAAGCCCTATCCTATCTCGAATCACTGGTGGCCCGACGCGGGCCGTATGAGTGAGTACATCTGCACGTGTGTCCCATTCCCTATACGTGTGGTCAATAATTTCCCTCCCGTGACAGGCGGGCCTAATTCCATATCTTTGACTCATGTTGTCGAGTTGGTTAATCATTCTGTTGATCCTATCTTGATACGTACGATTAAGTACCCTCCAGACACCCTGCAGCCAAGACACCACCAGAAGACTGTCCCCAAAAATATACACAGGGATCCCAAATGAGTCGAGGTCGTACTCAACCTCCTTCATATTTTGTAACGCAATACGTTTGGCCAGTTTGTCGTTGAACGCCGCAGTGCCCTCTTGGGCCCCATAGGTGTGTAGGTCGCTTTGTGTGATAGTAAGTACCTCCTGCGGGGCCCCACCTGTTGCACCGTACCCTTTTCTTTTCTGAAAGTAACTCAGCATCGTCCGTGTACACATGTGCTCGCAGAACTGAACATACGCAGCATCTGTCGGCACAAAGGACTCCCACCATTTGAGTCCGTAGAATTCGCAGAAAGAAAATAACCAGCATCTCTGGCCGACAGCTCGACCTGAACTAACATGTCTCCTTTTTAGCTGCGAGGCCTCTTGGAAGTGAAACATACCCCGCAAGCACTCAGACGCATCCGTCCTGAGTCTGTCCCACAATGGGCCATACGCAACCGTAGTCATGTGATGATCTCTCCACGTACGTTGCGTCGAGGATATATCCTCATGAGAAGCAGTACACATCATAGAAATGAAATCTGCAGCATCCTTCGCGGAGTTCCACACCATACGAAGAAATCTCTGCACCAAACTCGCAAATCCATAAGATCGGAATTGCTCTCTGGCCTCGTGGTACCGTCGTCGGTTCCAGTCCGCCATAGTCTCCTCCTCTCTCCTCGGCCGTCGAAACATACGGCGCAAACACCATCCCTCGAAGGCATTGAGCATGTGTAGCGAGGAAGCGTCCGCAGTACATGTCTCTAGACAATACAACGCCATACTCTGCACCTTATCTTGATAACGGCAAAACTTATCACGAACAGCAACCGCTCTGTTACGAAAGAAATTCGATTGTCCAATGAAACAAGCTCGAGCCTCCTTGATGCGATATTCAACATCAGGATGAGCAGGCACTAGGTATGTGGAGAAAATCTCATGACCCAATACTTTCAAACTGCCAACACGTCGAAGTCTAAAGCCCTGATATCTCGAGCACGCAGGTATACACAAATCCTCGCTGGTAAGTATGTGTCCGTCACCGTCCACTTTAGCATTCTCCCCACATGTCATGTACAACAGGCTGCTGTCCTTCCATCTCATCCCCCAGTCATGTAGTGGTAGTGTTAGATCGTGCATCATCTGAGCCAACATAGTTGAGGAGGCAGAGACGAGGTAGCAGTTGTCCGCCCACACAAAGTGGTTCACAGTTGTCCGTCGCTCATACTCACCACAGACGCCCTCCAGCACATACCCCACACCTCTACTGTCCCAATCCCGAAATATAGGTCCCCACATGGCACATATGATAAGATTAAATAGAAGAGGCCCCTCAGGGCCGCCCGTCCGTATGCAGACGTCCCAGTTGATGTCGTGAATGGCCATACCCTCGACAACTAACGACCCCGTAGTGCAAACCAGCGGTGATAGCAAAGCATACTGGAGATAGGCAGGAATGCTTGCATGGCACATAGCACGTTTGGCGTTTAGAAGGCTGCAGTGGTCGAACGCTTGTTTGATATCGGCGTTAGCGATATGGACCGTCTGATCTTTTCCCCAGACGTCCCCATGTTGAGCCAGAGCCTTGAGGGCCCCCACAATTTCCACCGTCTTACGTCCCTCCTGGAAGCCGAAGATGCCCAGGGGTCCCATGAGGCCAGCCCGAGACACAAATTGTTCGACCAAGATCACCACGCAAGCAGAGTACCAACGGCTGAGACTGTTTTGCAGACAGAGGTACCGCGCATCTGTCAGCGATGTCAAGCTCGGCAGCTTGGGCATGAAGGCGATCAAAATCTGCCTCCAATCCTGCGGGTACTGCCGTGCCAAGCGAAATATCTCATCAAACATCCGAGCAACGCCACGCAAAGTCGCCACGGCAATGCCTTGAGGATTTCACAAGGCAGCCTGTCGGGGCCGGTGGCACGCTTGGACTTGAGACGTGACCGTGCCTGGCATACCACCGCCATTGTCAGTCCCTCAGTGCAGTACCCGTCACATAGGTTCTGTTGTGCATCCCTCCTCAACTCCTCCAACATCGCCATATCCCGTCCTCTGACCTCCTCCGAAGAATACTTCTGTCTGGTATGTGCTCTGATCTCCTCCACCCACTCCTCCCTGTCCTCAGATATCCGTCCCTGCACAATGAGGTGCTTGATACCATGACGCTCTTTGCGCCTGGAGGCAGGAGAGGTCCACGCGGCCAACGCCGCTCGATACTCCCTCCGCAGTCCGTTGGCACGTCTGCGCAAGCTGGGCACATCCACTGACGCTGGCAGAGGCTTCCGTCGCAAAATCTCCTGGCAGGCCGTGAGTCCTGCAGGCCTAATTGGCGGTAGTCCCCGTCCCGTGTGGCAGTCGTGAATTTGATATCCTCCTGCTCAGTACAGGCCCGAATAGTGGTCGACACAAGGTCCCCTGGAGAACAAATAGTATTGGCATCTCCCAAGACCCGATCGATTTCCTTTCGCGCCATATTGAGGTCCCCCCAATTCACCGTCTTATAACCAACCAAACTCTTTTCACGAGCTGCCGTCGGGATACTACGTTTGACCAGCTCAGCGCCTGTGTCACTAAAAGTCCCCTGAAGCAGGCCATGGTCGCTGAGACGACTACGATTTGTCTTCCCCCCATTACTCATGATCGTTTCAACCGTCATCTCCTCGATCACCCACGTCCTGGGAACAAAAATGTAATCAAGAACCTTCTTACACGTCCCCCACCGAGATACTCCGTAGCTCTCCCATGTGTGTAGTCGTCGTGGCAAGAACGAATTGGCAGCCTTCATCCCCAGGCGCCCTAGAAAGCAAAGAACACGCTCGCGCAACTGTTGTCGCACGTCCCTCCTCACCCGCTGTGCACCTCCCTCCTCGCAAGTCCTCCTCTCCTCCTTGGTAGCACTTCCCACCGCCTCATAGACAGTCCCAGTGCGTGAGCACTGCAGCTGAGTTGATGGGGATAGCTCAACGTTGGCATCGAGCAGCACAGAGACAGTCGCCCCTTTCCAGCGGCTGCGCAGAGTGAGAATAACTGACTCGAGTGCGTCCAACACCACGCACTGCACATCTACGGCGTTCTCGACGCCGGGGTCGGGAAGATACGCAGAGGCAACTATCACAGGGGCACTTCCACTACCAAAGACCACCACACAGAACCGTTCATATTGACATATTGATTCACGCACACACGTACTCCACTCTTTGTTAAATAATAACCCACACTTACCGTCACAACTCACACGATATGATAGACCACACCGTCTGATATATGCATCGAATTTGCCTCCAAAAAAGATTCTGGCATTCCTGGACACCCCAGATGCAATCTCGCATAGAAAGGCACCTCAGAATCTCATTCCCCTTGAAATTGGCCGACCCCGCCCGATTGAGGTTCCAGCTACCCAGTCGGATCCCCTTGAACGGTGTTCGGCGTCGTCGTCGTCACACCCTCCTGTTGACTTCCGTCTCGATATCAGCCTTCGGCTTAGTAAATGCAGGTATGAGTTGATGCAACCTGTCGACAGTCTCACTCGATACCTCCCATGTCGCCCGCGTCGTGGTAAACTCGGCCAGAAGCATCGGCCTCGGAGAGGCCGTCGTGGGCACTGTCCATATAGTCGATTTGGGCGGTCCCATTTCCCCCCGCACAGCAATAACCTCGATACCAATCTGTGTACACATGCTCCGAATAGTGCCGCAGAATCTCCCCACCGCCTTCACGTGGTCCCTCTTCCACTCTGGGCATTCGACACTGACTTTGATCGACTCAGGGTTGATAACCTGCTTCATATTCTCAATGAGGCACTGTGGTGCAGCGATCTGGATTCCTGGAGGAGGCGCGGGGCGTTTAGCAGGGGGTACCGTCACAAGCTCGATGCACCGTTTGACCCTCCAAATAATATCCCTGTCGGTCCCTGGCTTGAATTTGATTTTGGCCGATCCGAACATGTAACGGCCAGCGTTAATGCGCTCAGTACCGTCAACACACACGTGCACACGATCATCCTCCGAAAGACAATGATTTGTAATGTTATCTATGAGCACCTTCACATCCTCCCACATGAGCATTTCCTGAGACCTCCTATCCCTGTCACTCCAGTTGGTGACCCATCCCTTGAGTTCAACATACGTTTGAGAGAAGTAGGTGGTTCCAGGAGCCTGGTATCTTCCCGTCCTGGTATTGTCGGGCCTCGTCGAAGCGTCACTGGCAACTGAACCCGCACGAACCTGTCCCTGGAGCCCCTGGACGATCGTCTCGAGTCGATTATGTTTAGTCTCAAGCCCTTGAACGCACGTCTCCAAATTAGAAATCGTAACACCCTGCTTCTGGACCTGGGCCTGAACGTCGTCGATTTTGGTCCCCTGAACTCCTATGGCATCCTGGATCCTTTCAGTGTTATCATCCATCTTGTGCATCATCTGCAATAGTAAACTCTGCATACCATCCTTCCCCTCCAAGGCGGCCTTCCTTTCAGCAAGAACCTCCTCACGACTACGCTTCACAGGGGGGGCTCCGCCATCAACCGTCATGTTATCTGCATGCTCGGGCATTGTGTCGATACACTGAGGTCCGTATCCCCACGAGTGCAACCACTGTCGTGTCACCGTCCGTTCACTGAGAGGTACAGCAGACTCACTATCTGGAGTAGAATCGGCAGTATTCAATCTTCCGCCCAATGGGTAGTCACCTGGGGTCTTCTCAATATCCTGAAGTTGTCTTTTACGAGAAGCTCGCTCGACAGCAGTATCTGGCTTTTGACCGTAATCCTGTGAGTACTGCAAATATGGCACTGTCGGTGATATATCCTCCAGCTGAAGCCTTCTCGCGAGAACCGAAAAGTCGTATCCGTCCGTCGTCACGCACGTACAACAAAATATAACAAGCGCAGCAAACAAAGAAAGCAGCCTAGCTGACCTCGAAGATGCCGTACCCGTCGGTGGCAGCGATGGCTGCCGCGCCGTCTCCCCGCGACGCCGACACCCCCTGAGCCCCAGTGGGATCCTGGAGCCCTGGAGCCGAGATGTCTTGAGACTTGGAGCCCTGGAGCCCTGGAGCCGACCTTGGTTTTTGCGGCTTTGCGAGGCTCCTACTGGCCCTAGGGCCACGAGCAAGCATGAGGTCAGGTGTCATCAGGAAGCGCAAGCTCTTATTCGAACCTAAAGTCAAGACAACCCAGAGCAGCGAAGCTGCGATGAATCATCAATCACAAATATGAGCGAAACGAGCAAACGCACACAGAAATGAATCAAAGTGCAGTCAACTAAACATGCAAGAGAAAATAGAGAAGTCCCAGCGAAGCTGAGTATATCATAGTATGAGGAAGAACAATGAAATGAGAAAAGCTGCAACTATCAAGTCTGTGATAACCATAGAACTGCCTGTGGGAGCGCAGTCACGATGCACTCCAAAGCACTGAGTTCTGTATCAGTAACAGTTGTGGTCGGAGAAATAAGCCAAGCCCTCTCAAAAACTGACTTCCATATCAGCTGAGCGGGGTCCCGACGATCCCAATACCGAGGTTTGAGGCCTATGTCTATCCAGCAACCGCACCCACATCCCTCAGACGACACGCCGCCATCGAAACCAGCCCGAATAGCAGCAGCAACGTAAAATTATGTCTCATAATCATGTGTATACGGACTACATTCTGAACTAGAAATCTGGCCCTCTCGGGCCTGGTGTGTTAGAACGTCGGCACGAGTATTCCACTCCCGAAAATCATGACGAATAAGATCCATACCCGGCGCTGGAGGTCGTATATTATAGCTGCAACAAAGCCCATCAAGCGTATTGATAATTTTTGATATTCTATCCGCATATGATCTAATATCTGCACGCCACCGTCCCGTAGCCCAGCTAACCACGAGAAGCGAGTCACCCACCACCTCCAGAGGGATTCCAGGGGCCTCCAGGTTCCAACGGGTTGCTTTCATATTATGAAGAGCGATGCGCTTTGCAAGTTTCTCAGCAGCCATCGGACTATCATCCGTGCTCACCTGGATTTCACCGTGCTCGGAGGGCGCCAAATATGCGGGCGAACTCACAGGTCCGCACGTCGACACCTCCTGGAAACATTGAAGCATGCTATGAGTACAAAGGTGCGTGGCGTACTGCATAAATCCAAGCTGGGAGCCTGTGAAATGAATCCACCAATCATCTCCGAAAAACTCAGCTAATGTATATTGCCATGATCTCTGTCCAATACTCTCCGTACCTCGACAGCGACGTTTGTAAGAAGAGGCCTCCGACCAGTTGCCAAAGTGTCTCATCGTCTCGCTCATAAGTGTACGAGTGCGGTCAGTGTACGGTCCAAAACATAAACTCGCCATACGGGAGTCGCGCCATGTCCTCTCCGCCGCTTTCAAGTCAATCGCTTTCTCAACAATCATGCCATTTGCGAAACTTGCAATGTCTTTTGCGAAATTCCAGTGCAATATCAGATAACGCTGGACAAGAGAGGAGTACCCAGCCTTCAAGAAACGTTCCCGTGCGACATGATATCTCCTCTGCTGATAAGCTTGCTCCGTTTCCGTCGGGCCTTTTCGAGAAGAGATCATCATCTTCAGGCATTTCCCTTCGAAGGAATGGAGAAACGAGAGAGTATAAGAATCTGCAGTGGTGGTCTCCATACCATGCAGAGCCAGGCTCTGGACTCTGTCCTGGTATCTCCGCAGCTTATCCTTGAGAGGAATACAATGCGACCTGAAATACCCTGCCTGAGAGTAAAATGCGCGACGAGCACAGTCTAGGCGAAAAGAAACATCACGATGTACAGAACAGTTATATTCACTATGCAGCTGCGTGCCCAGTACGTCCATAGAAACAACTCGACGGTAACATAACTCATCAATCTACTGCACTGCATTCCTCCCGTCACATGCATCTGAGAAGATCGGTATTTTAAGATCCATCGAACGCGGGATATTCCCGTCCTCATCCAAGACAGCAGGAGCTCCGCACACCATGTACTTCAGCGATGTGGGTTTCCATCGCATCGAGAAGTTGTAAAGTGGAAGTGTCAAGTCTCTTACCATACGGGTAAGCTCCTCACGGCTACGACTGACGAGGTACACGTTATCTGCCCAGATAAAATGATTCACCACCGACCGATGCTCCGTACCGAAATCTACCGCATACCCCATGCCCTGAACGTCCCAATTATGAATAACGTCACCCCACATGGCAGCAATAATGAGGTTAAAGCCCAAGGGCCCTTCTGGACCTCCAGTCCTAATACAGGTGTCCCACTGGATGTTATCAATTTCCAACCCGTCATAGTAGAGGCAGCCCGTGCTGTGCGATAACGGATCCAGAAACGCGTGCTGTAAATACGCAGGGACACGTGCATGCTCAAGACCCTTATGAACGTTCTGTATCGTGCAGTTGTCAAAGGCCTGGTATATGTCCATGTCCGCAACGTACAGACACTCACGCTTCCCCCACTTGTCCCCGTGCATACACATGTTAGTAAGGCTATTCGTGATATGGGATGTGCTGTGACCCTGACGGAACCCATAGAGGCCCAGAGGATAAAATAGCTTAGACTCTTCCACGTGCTGCTCCACCAGGATAACTACGCACGCCGAGAACCAGCGAGTTATGCTATTCTGTAAGCACAAGAGTCGAGCATCCGCCAAGTTCGTGATCCCCTTTAGTTTAGGCATGTATGCAATAAGAATGTCCCTCCATCGAACAGGGTACTGGACAGCCAGCCTCAAAAGAGAGTCGAAGGTCTGTTGGATGTGCCGGACTGTGCACCATGGGAGAAGCTTGAGCATTTCACAAGGTACGCGATCCGGTCCTGTTGCCCGTCGCGTTCGAAGACGAGCCCTCGCTGCACAACATATCGACATCGTAATACTTCGAATGATCTGGCCACCCTTGATCTCCTCCTCCGCCTTCCTCCTGATTTCCTCCATCAAGTTGCTGTTCTCCTCCCTCTTACGCTGTGATGTCACCTTCCCCTTAACATGCTCCTCCAACTTCTCCTTCAAGATATATCTATCCTCCGTCTCCCATCCATCGACCACCACATGTTTGATACGATGTCGAGTCTTACGACGGGTCGAGGGTACAGCCCATTCAAGAAGATCACGCCGATACTGTCTCCTCCAAACATTGGCAGCTGCTCTGAGTCTCTTTTTCTCTGGACCATTCTGAAGGGAACGAATCCGCTCTTCGAGACGTGTGAGCTCGGGCGGGCGAGTAGGCGCTCGAGGCCGAGCAGCTGAGGCCGTGGAGTAATCCACATCCTCCTGCGTAAATGCTTTCAAAATGACAGGAGCGGTTTCTGTCACGTCCTGTGGTCGTGTCGACACAGCTGGAGGGGAACCACATCCAGCAAACACGGCACCGCAAAACTCGAGGTCAACCCTTTCCCTCCCTATCATCTCGTCCGCATACGTCTGAGCCCGCCATCCCACCAAAGAAGGTTCCCTATGCACACGCTCGACTGTCCAATCAGTCCTGCCAGGACTGGGCTGTCGTACTGTGCACATAACTAGAGCATGATCAGCAAGTCTACTACGATTATGAGTTCCTCCGCTGCGATACTTGAAATCGATCTTACACTCCTGCACCTCCCACCCCATCGGAACCATCACATAGTCTAAGACTCTCCTCATCGATCTAGTCCGAGAACGATTTCGCTCTTGTCCCCAGGGCTCCCAGGTCGGGCGACGACGGTCGAAGGTGTTGGCAGCTAACAAACCCCAAGTCTGCATAAAGGTCAGCAAGTTATCCGTCAATATCTGCCTCCTATCCTTCCTCTCCCTCTCCGCCTTCCCCTCAGATCCCGTCCTCCTCCATGATTTCGTACCCGTCCCCGACCTTGGTTACCGCCGGGAGACTCGTAGCTTCCTAGCTCGACTTAAGTTGAGAACACCAACAGCACCTACCAACATTCCGACTTATAGGGAATATTTGTTGACCTCTGAATGCGACAGGCGGACGCGTCTGATGTCTGCGAATCGACTCCTGTCATTACCAGCCCTGCAGCTCTAAAGCCCAAGTTAAGTGCAGAAAACCCACGGCACCTCTCAGGATGACACGAGCAATACGAATAGTTTCGCAGACCTAATTCGGGCAGCAGACCAAGTTCGGAGCTCTGGATTCGATAGGCGGACGCGCCTGATGTCTTGAAATCGATTCCTGTGACCACCAGCACTCTAGCCCCCCTCAGCGCGAGTTGAGTGAAGAAAACCGAGAGCATTTCTTAAGATGACTCGAACAATACGAATAGTTTCGCGATTCTAGATCGGGCAGCAGACCGAGTTCAGAGCTTTGGATTTGACAGACAAACGCAACTGATGATTCTGAATCGGTTTCTGTGAATATCCGCTCTGTAGCTGTCCTGCAGCTCGAGTTAAGTACAGAAAACCGAGAGTTCCTGTCAAGATGATTCGAATAATACGAATAGGTTTGCGGACCTACCTCGGCTAACAAACCGAGTTCAGCCCTCTGGATTCAAGAGGCGAACGCAGCTGATCATTCTACATCGATTAGCTGTGGTTACCAGCTCTGTAGCTGTCCTAAAGCTCGAGTTATGTTCAGAAAACCGTCAGCGCGTATCAAGATGACTCGAAACGGCTGATCCCGCCACAGTGCTTTTCGATAGTAATATTCACCCGATCGAGCTGAGATCAAGATGGCGAGCGGGAATAATATCGAATATCACGGAAAAAAATACTAGAGCTTAAACGAATTGTTGAATTTCGAGAAAAAAAATTTTAACCGACAAAAAGTCAGGAAAAACTCCGTCGAGATTTTTCTTGCCAACTGGGCGCCGGCGGTAAACCGTCAACCTTGGTTACCGCCGGGAGACTCGTAGAGCTTCCTAGCTCGACTTAAGTTGAGAAAACCGACAGCACCTACCAACATTCCCACTCATAGTGAATATTTTCTGACCTCTGAATGCGACAGACAGACGCCTCTGATGTCTCGAAACGACTCGTGTCATTACCCTGCCGCCCCCCTTCAGCCCGAGTTAAGTGCAGAAAACCGACAGCACCTCTCAGGATGACTCGAACAATACAGGAGTTTCGCAGACCTGATTCGGCCAGCAGACCGAGTTCCGAGCTCTGAATTCGACAGGCGGACGCGCCTGATGTCTTCAAATCGATTGATGTGACCACCAGCACTCTAGCCCCCCTGAGCACGAGTTAAGAAAACCGAGAGCACTTCTCAAGATGACTCGACCAAAACGAATAGTTTCGCGATTCTAGATCGGACAGCGGACCGAGTTCAGAGCTCTGAATCGGTTTCTGTAAATATCAGCTCTGTTGATGTGCTACAGCTCGAGTTAAGTACAGAAAACCCAGAATTCCTGTCAAGATGACTCGAACAATACGAATGGGTTTGCGCTCCTAGCTCGGCTACCAGACCGAGTTCAGACCTCTGATTCAACAGGCGAACGTGCCTCATCATTCTGCATCGACTAGCTGTTCTTATCAGCTCTGTAGCTGTCCAAAAGCTCGAGTTATGTTCAGAAACTGTCAGTGCGTATCAAGATGACTCGAAACAGCCGATCCCGCCACAGTGCTTTTCGATTGTAATATTCGATCGAGCTGAGATCAAGATGGCGAGCGGGAATAATATCGAATATCACGGGAAAAAAATACTAGAGCTTAAACGAATTGTTGAATTTTCAGAACAAAAAAAATTTCAAAGACCAAAAGTCAGCAAAAGTTCCGTCGAGATTTTTCTTGCCAACTAGCTCTCCAGCGCGCCAGAATTACTGGGAGCCGGCGGTAAACCGTCAACCTGGTTTCGTTTCGCGGACACACGGGCCCTAGGGCCCCGTCCAGTCCGAGGCGGGCGGGCACGCCAAACGCGGGCCACCGAGCGGCTAAGGCGAAAGCCTCACCACGCCAAGCACGTGGGGGCGGCTTCGGCGGTAGCCTCTGGCAGCTCTTATAAGGTGTGTGTACATCAACACAATGTGTGCACGCATGAAGGCAACACACGAAAGAGAATCATCAAACACACAACTTATCGCTGAAATAGGCCTGCAAAACCCGTGGGAGTGCTGCGATGACGCACTCTGCAGCGGAGAGTTCCGTATCCGTCACTGTGGACCCGTCTTGGAGAGCGAAGGAGCAAACGTAAACGTCTTTGAAGATAATCTGTGGGGACTCACTGAAGGAAGAGGTAGGCGAGAGATGGGAGAATCGAGAACGAAGTCCAATCTGAATCCAAGCTCCACTTCCTGCTCCCAGGCTGCACACACCACCATCAAAGCCCGCTTTGATGAGGCAAGGTTCATAGCATGACTGTTCGTATGGCTGCAACTGGTACTGTTCGTTCGTGTATTGGTGGCCCTCGCGGGCCTGTGGGTAAGGAGGTCGGCTTTCTCATTCCATTCCCGAAACTCATGTTTGAAAAGATCGCGTCCTGCTTCAGCAGGTCTCACACCATACATACAACACATTCCTTCCAAAGCATTAATCATATTATCAACACGTCTCTGGTATAAGTGATTATCTGCCTTCCAGAGGCCGCAGAGCCAGCAAATGATAAGAAGAGAATCTCCAGTGATCTCCAACGGCACGCCTCCTGAAGTCACGTCCCAACACGTGCTCTTCATGTTGTGGATTGCCAATCTCTTACTGAATCGCAGGCGTGCAGCGGGAGAATCATCCTCTGTAGCAACATACTCCTCATTACGTTCGGCCAGAAAAACGGGGGCGTTACCATCATGGATACCTTTGCATTTCTTCTGGAAAAGTCTAAGCATAGAGGGTGTACAATGATGAGTTGCAAACTGCAAGAAGGCATGATGACCGCCTTGGAATACTTCCCACCACCGTGGGCCGAAGAACTCATGAAAGGGTGTCTGCCAACAGCGTTGTCCGATCGCTTGCCCTCCTGACCTCCAGCGTTTCATAACTCCACATTCCCTCCACTTTCCGAATGCCCGAAGGGCTTCTCCCTCAAGTGTGCGCAGCGTATCATAACTTATACAAAAGGCAATCAAACACATGCGTGCATCACTCCATGCTCTATGCTCCTCCCTCATGTCCTCTCCCTGATACAACCTCTGCGCATACGCCGAGACATCCTTTGCCAGCAGCCACTGAGCTCGGAGAAATCTCTGGACCAAACTGTGGTACCCAGCTTCTGCGAACCTCAATCTGGCATCGCTGTATCTTCTCTCGTTCCAAGTAGCATGGGATTCGTCTGGTTCTCGGCGGCATCGAAGCATGAAACATAGACACCTGCCCTCAAACGCGTGCAGTGCGTGGAGGCTGTCCTTGTCGGCCGTGCAGCCACCCGCACCGAAAAGGGCAATACTCTGGACCTTCTGCTGGTATCGTTGGAACTTTTCCTTCAACGACGTGCTTGTGTTCCGAAAATATCCTGCCTGGGAGTAAAATGTCCGACGAGCCGCCTCAATCCTCGAGTCCACATCGAGGTGCGAGGAATACTTATAATCACAGAACAACTGGACGCCTAGAACCGTCATCTCAGTAACACGTCTGAACCGCATAACATCATTCTGGAAGGGTACAAGTAAGTCGGCTGAAGAAAGGATCAGCCCCTCGGCATCTCTCGCGGCGTCGGCACCGAAGACCATGTAGAGCAAGCTAGAGGGTTTCCAGCGCATGCCGAAATCATGAAGTCTAACCGTAAGGTCGTGAATCATGCGTGCCAATTCTTCCCTGCTTCGTGCCAAGATGTAGCAATTGTCTGCCCATACGAAGTGATTGACGACCGACGTGTAGGACGATTTGCCAGACTCCATGGAATCCCCAGTTTTAAAAACACACTTGATAACCTATGTTCTGTGTATCCCACTGTCGGAAGGTTTCCTGCCACATCGCAGCAATAATAAGGTTGAACCCTAGGGGTCCCTCGGCACCGCCCGTTCTAATACATCTATCCCATCTCACACTCTCCACCTCGATTCTTTCATGGCAAACCGTCCCCACACTGTCACATAGTGGATCGAGAAAAGCATATTGAAGATGATAAGGTACATGTGCGTGCTGTAAACCCCGTCTAACATTGGCTACCGTGCAATGGTCGAAGGATTGTAGGATATCTGCATTGGCCAGATGTGCTGTTTCCCCCTTCCCCCATGTAGAGGCATGCTGTCCGATGTGTTTCAAGCTCGACGTGATCTCGTTCGTGGTGCGGTTAGATTGGAAGCCGTAAAGACCGAGAGGGCGAAAGAGACCGTTTCGCTCGACATGTTGTTCCACCAAGATAACGATACATGTGCTGTACCATCGTGCAATAGCGTTCTGCATACATAGAAGCCTACCGTCCCTAAGATCCGTGATGCCAGGAAGCTTGGGCATAAAGGAGATGAGGATATCACGCCATGAGGAGGGATACGGTGTGCGCATGTGTAGTATATCGTTGAACAAGCGTCGGATATTGCGCAATACCGTCCAAGGGAGACACTTTAACACCTCACACGGTACTCGATCTGGCCCTGTGGCTCGTTGTGTACGGAGACGCGCCCGCCCACGTCCGAGTAATGCCATAGTGATGGTCGAATACGTGCTGCTACCGAGCTCCTCCCTCGCCTTCCCCTTGATCTCCTCCATCATACTAGCGTTCTCCTCCCGCATCTGATCCGATGAAAGCTTATTTCTGCAGAAACTGTCGAGCTCCTTCCTCCAGACCCCCCTGTCCTCCGTCTCCTGGCCCTCCACCACCAAGTGTTTAATATAATGACGAATCTTTCGACGATTGAGGGGACACTTCCAGGCTGCAACCTCTCTGCGATACCGACGGCGATGTAGATTAAGCTCACTCCTGAGACGTTTCTTTTCCTCTGGAGTCGTGCCTGGCGGTAGTTCCCGCCATCTCTCCAAAAGACGAGTGAGCTCGATCGGCCTCACAGGTGGCCTCTGCTTGCCGCTCTGCGTCGTGGTAAAGTCCACGTCAGGAGCAGCAACAAAAGACTGGATGAGCGTGCAAGGTAAGCTGGCTGGCTCCATCTCGAGAGAACGTGCGGGAATCCCACGAAACACAACATCTCCCAAGCTCCGATCCACCCTTCTCCTGGCATTGAACTCATCACCCCATGTCACGCATCGATATCCTACCAAAGAGGGCGCCGGCGGCTCTGCCCGCTCCCTGTGGTCACGTCGCACAATCACACGGCCAGGCGATGCAAACAGCCCAGTTAGAAGTGCATGATCACTTAATCGACTCCTATTCCTCCTTCCTCCTCTTGCGTAACACCAAGAAACTTCACACTCAGAGCACTCCCAGCGGCTGGGCACCAAGATGTAATCTAGCACTTTCTGAATTCGTCCGAAGCTACGTTGTTCGCCCCACGCTTCCCAAGTAGGCCGCCTATCTGCAGAAAAGGTATTGGCCGCCTTAAACATGTGGGTCTGCATGAACCCCAGGAGCATCTCCATCATCCTCCTCCTCCTGTTGATACGCTCCCTCTCCTCCGTACCACATGCCAAGGTCCTGACCTCCTTCCTCAAGCCCTCTCCCGTAGCAAGATACAATTCCCCATTACGTTCTAACTCACATAGTGGCGGTAGCTCAACATTCCCGTCAAGCAAACAAACAAAGCTGGCCTGGCTATACCTGTGTCTGAGGCTTGTGAAAGTGGCAGAGACACGCTCAAGCGTGAGTTCATACTCCGCTTCGCAATCTTCTCGATGAGAATCGGGCAGATAAAGAGAGCAGACAACCAAGGGCGAGATGGAAGTACCGAACACACCAATGGCGAATCTAGAAAAGGTAGTAATGATTTCCCTGGACGTCGAGGCCCAACTTCGATCGAAGATGAGCCCCGCCTTCCTGCAGGCACTGTGCTTGATCTGCCATCCGAGACGGGCGGCATCTGCATGAATTATATTCTGGGCCTCCTGAAGCGCGAACAGGCCGCCACATGCACGCATATGGTTGAGCGCCTCCACGCCTCTGAAGTTGTTCTCACCAGCCTTGTCGAGGTTCCAGCACCCCAACTTGATCCCCGACAGCCGGTGCCGATTCGGTCACACCTTGCGATTGACCTCGACCTCGAAGTCCGTCGCTGTGATCGTCAGACTTGGGAACTTCACCTGAAGCTGTCCCCACTGCGTCTCAAGGATAGTCCACGTCTGGGCTGCTCCGAATTCAGCAATACAGATCGGGCGGAGGAGTCGGTCGCCCTGAGCCTTGACCCACATGTTCGATTTCGGGGGGCCGACCTCTCCCCGCACCTCCAGGACCAATCCGTGACGCTGGCACACGTTGCGCCAGGCCCCGCAGAAGCGACCAACTGCACGAACATGGTCGCGCTTCCAAGGAGCTGATTCGATATTGAAACGTAGCTGAGTCGGGTCGATGACCTGCGTCATGCCCGCGATGAGCACGCTGGGTTCTGGAATAGTCGCCCCTTCTGGCAAGGGGGCACGCTGTGCAGTGGGAGTCACAATGATCCTGAGGAGCTTCTGAAAGCGATATAACACCTCTCGATCCGTGAATGGAAGAAACTTGATGCGACAACTGCCGAACATGTATCGACCTGCATTGATACGTTCTGTCCCCTCCTTGCTAAGAAAGGCCTGGTCATCTGAGGCAATAACTTTGGATATATTGTCAATGAGTATCATGGCGTCGTCGGCAGTCAACATTTGAGCACAACGATTCTGATGATTGGCCCAATCCGTGACCCACCCCTTGACCTCGATGTATGTTGGAGAGAACTGGTTCCTGCCCCCGCCACCTCCGCCGCCCCCATCAGCGGGGCCACTCCCAGCACTGAAGGTAGATACCGCACTCCCATTCTGAACCGTTTTTAATGTTTTCTCGAGTTCATCCATACGTTTATCCGTTTCATTTATACGTTTAGTGTGTTCTGCTAAAACTCCGTCCATCCTCTTGATGTCTGTCTTAGTGGCCTCCACAGTCTCACGGATGTCGTCGCCTACGTCTTCCTGTTTGAACATCCCCTCGATCACCAATCGCTGGAAGGGGTCAGTGAATTGTGCAAGCGTCTGGGTCCTGCGCGCCTGGACATCAGGACCTCGCTGTCTCTTAGTACCCGCAGTAGCAGCAGCTGCATCCACGGAGCTCGACATGATTCCGACGTCGCCTTTAAGGATATCTTCGGGGATACTCCAACGCTTTATAAAGCCCTGTTCCTCTCTGCGTCGTTTAAGTAGTTGAGCAGAAGCAGCCCTGAGAACTGTATCGAAGTGATAACCTTCTGTACGAATAACGGGGACAGTTGGGCTGATGAGCCTGTCGTCGTCGAGATCTAATGAAGTCTGCCTCTGAAGCCACTGCTCTCTGGTCTCAAGCCAATTGCCAAGACCCAACTGATCCAGAAGCCTTGCCTGGTCCTCAGGCTCGTCCCAAGACGTGGTTAGAAGTTCCCAGAATCAAAATGCTATGGCGGCGCCCGCGGGGGGGCGCGCGCCCAGAGGGAGAAGAGACGCGCCCAGAGGGAGCGGAGACCAGCGCCCAGAGGAGGGAGGCCGCGCGGAGTTGTGAAGGAATGCCCCGCCAGATTTCGATTCCCGCGCTTCCGCCTTGAGCCAAAATGGGGCCGCAATCCTCGTGAGGGGTGTGCCGATAGCCCGAGGCCGGCATGAGAACCCTGCCGCTGGCGCCTTCGGTGGAGCTCCCTGTGCGGCCACGATCCTGGCGAGAGGTGTGCCGACATGGCCCGTGGCCGCCATGCGAACCCCGCCACTGGGACCTTCGGTGGAGCTCCCTATGGGGCCACGATCCTCGTGAGAGGTGCGCCGAAATGGCCCGAGGCCGCCACGCGCACCCTGCCACCGGGGCCTTCGGTGGAACTCCCTACGGGGCCACGAAACGCCGCACTGGGCGGGCGAAACGCAGGGAGGAGGGAGGGGGGGAGGGCGGGAAGGAGGAGGAGGAAGGAACGCGGGGCACCGTCTCTTCAAAACGAAGACCCAACACCACAGGACGGTTGGGAAAAAACAAACATCCTCCACTTTCTCAAACCAGACCTCTCGCCCCAGCGACTGCGCTCGATGAGGCCCCTCAACCATTCCGGGGAAGAGTTCACAAGCACGCGCTTGGTCGGCACGGTTGGGGCGCGGCTGCCGCCGCCAGCTTCGCCGGCAGCGAAAAGCAGCTCGGTGTCCAACCTGCCCGAAGCGCAGCACCCCGATAATAACGACGGCGGCGGCGGCACCATGGGAGCAACCACGGCGGCAGGGCCATCGCGCTGCCCAATGCAGTGCTCGTATGGCGGATGGGAATAAGGGGCGGATCGGGTCGTCCGGTCGGCTCCCTCGCCGGATGCACTGCCGCCCTGTTCGCCCTCGACACTGCGTGGCCCGCGCGCCTTCAGCCTCGACCCGGCCCTAACGCCACGGCCGATCAAGCCTGCTTTCAAAGTCTCGATGGCAAGATAACGTAGGTCCATGCGTTACTGGCGGGACAGCGCCCCCTTGTTAATGGACCACGGCTGCCTGCCCGCATGGCCAAGTCTGACGCTACCACGATGAATCGTTATAGCATCATACATGGCCTGCTATGTAAACCCCCGCAGGCCCCGCTGGGAGCGCAGCGTCGCGGCCTGGACGTAGAATGCGGGGTCGAAAATAACAACGTTCAACGATGTCGCGACATGGAAATTACAACA
>CAUYUJ010001327.1:0-55000 GCA_963575745.1 Prorocentrum cordatum
CTCCGCTTCCTCCTCATCCGCCCCATCCTCCTCTTCCTCCTCCGCCCTCTCCTCCTCCTTCTCCTCGTCCTCATCCGCCTCCCCATCCTCCTCACCCGCATCATCATCATCATCATCATCATCATCATCATCATCATCATCATCATCATCATCATCATCAGCATCATCATCATCATCATCATCATCATCATCACCAGCATCATCAGCATCATCATCATCGTCATCATCATCATCATCATCAGCAGCATCATCATCATCATCAGCATCATCATCAGCATCATCAGTATCATCATCATCATCATCAGCAGCAGCAGCAGCATCAGCATCATCATCACCATCAGCATCATCATCAGCAGCATCATCATCATCATCAGCATCATCATCAGCATCAGCATCAGCATCAGCATCATCAGCATGATCATCAGCGGCAGCAGCATCATCAGCAGCAGCATCATCAACATCAGCAGCATCATCATCAGCATCAGCATCAGCATCATCAGCAGCATCATCATTATCATCAGCGGCAGCAATATCATCAGATTCCTCCTCCTCCTCATCCTCCTCCTCCTCCTCCTCCTCCGTATCCTCCTCCTGCTCCTCCTCCTCCTCCTCCGCATCCTCCTCCTCCGCCTCCTCCTCCGCCTCCTCCTACTCCTCCTCCTCCGTTCCTCCTCCTCCTCCCCCTCCTCCCCTCCTCCTCCTCCTCCTCCTCCTCCTCCTTCCTCCTCCCCTCCTCCTCCTCCTCCTCCTCCTGGTCCTCCTCCTCCTCCGCTCCCTCCTCTTCCTCCTACTCCTCCTCATCCTCCTCCGCCTCATATCCTCCTACCTCCTCCCTCCGCCCCCTCCTCCTCCTCCCCCTCATCTCCTCCTCCTCCTCCTACTCCTCCTCCTCCGCTTCCTCCGCCTACCCTCCTCCTCCCCTCCTCCTCCTCCTCCTCCTCCCCCTCCTCCTCCTTCCTCCTCCTCCTCCTCCTCCTCCTCCTCCTCCTCTCCTCTTCCTCCTCCTCCTCCTCCTCCTCCTCCTCCTTCCTCTCCTCCTCCTCCTCCTCCTCCGCCTGCCTCCTCCTCCTCTCCTCTCCTCTCTCCTCCTCCGTATCCTCCTCCTCCTCCTCCTCCTCTCATCCTCCTCCTCCTCCTCTCCTCCTCCTCCTCCTCCTCCTCCTCCTCCTCCTCCTCCTCCTCCTCCTCCTCCTTCCTCCCCCTCCCCCCCGCATCCCCCCCTCCCCCCGCCCTCCTCCTCCGCCCTCTCCTCCTCCGCCTTCCCTCTCCTCCTCCTCCTCATCCTCCTCCGCCTCCTCCTCCTCCTCCTCCTCCTCCGCTGCCTCCTCTTCTTCTTAGTAGCCGTGTTCTTATTAGTTGTCTTTGTTGAAGTGAGTCTTCTTCGTATTCGTAGTAGTCGCCGTAGTGTTATGTGTATGCTGGTTGTTCTTAATATTCGCATCAATATTACTGTTAGGTGTGTGAATATTAGTATCGTCATCATTAGTAGTAGTATTAGTGATATTATCAGTAGTATGATTGTTATTAGTACTACGACCATTAATATGAATACTAGTGTAATCATTAAAATGTGTCTTATCAGTCGTACTAATAGTACTAGTGTTCGTCGTCGTGTTAGTATTGTTCGTATTCGTATTCGCCGTCGTCTTCGGCGTCTCCGTATTATTCCTAGTCTTCTTATTAGTGTTCCCCATCCTCCTCCTCCTCATCCTCCTCCTCCTCCTCCTCCTCCTCATCAACCTCCTCCTCCTCGTCCTGCTCCTCCTGTTCATCCTGCTCATCCTGCTCATCATCATCATCATCAGCAGCGGCATCAACATCATCATCATCATCACCAGCATCATCATCATCATCATCATCATCATCATCATCATCATCATCATCATCGTCATCATCAGCAGCATCCTCATCATCATAATCAGCATCATCATCAACATCAACATAATCAGCATCATCATCATCATCATCATCATCTTCCACATCCTCATCATCATCATCATCATCATCATCATCATAATCATCATCATCATCAGCATCATCATCAGCATCAGCATCAGCATCATCATCGTCATCAGCATCAGCATCATCATCATCCTCATCCTCATCATCATCATCATCATCATCACCGTCAAACATGGACAGCATCATCATCATCAGCATCATCGTCAGCATCAGCATGATCATCAGCAGCAGCAGCCCCTCCTCCTCCTCCTCCTCCTCCTCCTCCTCCTCCTCCTCCGCCTCCTCCTCCTCCTCCTCCTCCTCCTCCTCCTCCTCCTCCTCCTCCTGCTCCTATGCTCCTCCTCTCCTGCTCCCCCGCCCCTCCTCCTCCCTCTACTCCTCCTCCTCCCTCCTCCTTCCTCCTCCCACCTTCTCCGCCTCCTCCTCCTCCTCCTTCCTGCCCTCCTCCTGTCCTCCTGCCCCTCCTCCTCCTGCTCCCCCTCCTCCTCCTCCTCCTCCTCCTCTCCCTCCTCCTCCTCCTCCTCCTCCTCCTCCTCCTCTGCTCCTATCCTGCTCCTCCCTCTCTCCTGCCCGCTCCTCCTCCTCCTCCTCCCTCCTCCTCCTCCTCCTCCTCCTCCTCCTCCTCCTCCTCCTCCTCCTCTCCTCCTCCTCCTCCTCCTCCTCACTCCTTCCTTCCTCCCCCTCCCCCTCCCCCTCCCCCTCCCCCTCCCCCGCCCCCTCCCCCTCCCCCTCCCCCCCCCCACACCCTCCTCCCCCTCCTCTCCCCTTTCCTCCCTCCCCTCGTTTTACTAATTCCTCAAAATTGCGGCGCTGTGCAAGCATGTGCGGCAGCACGTGGCCGTGCACCCCCTCGCGCCCACGAGCGGCGCCATATGCAGGCATGTGCGGTCGTCCGCTACGGGGTGTGCGGCCATGTGCGGACGTGCGGGGCGGGGGCAGGGGGACATGTGCGGCCTGCTGTGTAGAGCTGTGAGGGCATGTGCGGCCCCGCGCGGCACTGTGTAGCCGTGCAACCACGAACGGTGCCATATGCTGGCATGTGCGGCGCCGTGTGCGGGCATGCGCGGGCAGCGCCAGGGCAGCGCCCGGGCAAGCAGCTGCGGTGTGGACACCGACTGTATCCCCCGATGTGTGTAACGCTGCTCAAACAGACTGCACAAAGGATTCCCGTTCACGCCACGCACATGCGGGTACAGTCGCAGACAACTCTCAAGGGAGGTGGCCGAACCAGAACACTGGTGGAACAATTCGGAGCACATGCCCCCGCACATGGCCGCACATGTGCACACGCCGCTAGATCACAACACTCCGATATCAAAAACATCCCCACATGCGGGGCACATGCCGCGCACATACCCACACGGCGAGCGCACACGTCGAGCCAAAACCGCCCGCCCATGCCATGGAACGGCACTAAGATCGCGAGCCCGACGGCGAGAACGAGGCAGCAGGAACAAAACCAGCGGCATCTCTCGTCCCGCACCCCTAGAGGTCTCGACCCCTTTCCTGGGGCGACGTCCTTGACGGCCCCAGGGCCCGGACCGGGCCACCCGCGGCCCGAGAACGGCCAGAGAACTTCCGGCGTGCTATTCCACGACGCGAGGCGGCCTGGGTCCGGACCTCCCTGCGCAACAAACCCCCCGAGCTGACCAGCAAAGATTTCCCAGCCAGAACTTCCGGGCAGAGCCAGCTGTGGCGACGAGAGGCCTCTGCGTTGCCTAAAGCATGGATCCTCAAGCTTCGAGCCTCGATCCTCCATCACCAAGATGAGCCCCCTGACCCCATCCTGGGTATCGGCCCCCTGCGGAGGGGTGAGGGTTTCCCCCAAAACATCCGACACCCTGGCTCTTCAATTCGGCGCCCCCGGAACCCCCGAGCCTCTCCCCAAGGCCGGTTTTTCATCCCGAGCCGGTTCTTGAAGGCCCCGGGGCCCGGCGAGTGCCCCAGCCAGAAACTGCGACAAACTTTGCCTCGATACATTCAATGCGCGAGACGTCTGCTCGGGCGGCGGCGGGCGGCGGCGACGTCGGCGTCGGCGACGGCCCGCGGCGGTCTCGGAGATCCGGCGGCGACGTGGGCGTCGGCGACGGACGGCGGCGAAGGGCGGAAGGCGACGGCCTGGGACTGCAGCCGGCGGCGGCGGCTGCCGCGGAATCGGCCTCGACGGCGACGGAATTGCAGCGCCGACGGCGTTGGCGCCGGCGGCGGCGGCGTGGACGACGACGACGACGACGACGACGCCGACGACGACGCCGACGACGACGCCGACGACGCCGACGCCGACGCCGACGCCGACGCCGACGACGACGACGGCGACGGCGACAACGACGACGACGACGACGACGACGACGACGACGACGACGACGACGACGACGACGACGACGACGACGGCGACGGCGACGGCGACGACGACGGCGGGCGGCGGCGCGGCGGCGGCGGCGCCTCCTCCGCCGCCGCGGCGGGGGCGTCCATCGGCGGCCGAGGTCCCCGGGCGGCGGCGTCGGCGGCGGCAAGTGTTCAGGACATGGGCGGGGGCGGCGGGGGGCCTGCGGGCAGCGCAGGCGAGGGCCCGCGGCCGGCCCGGAGGGCCAAGACTGCCCGCCCAGCCTCCCCGCCAGATCCCGAGGGGGACGGGGCAGGGGCCACCAGACCACCGGGAGAGGCGCAGGCGAGGTCATGGCCACGAAGAGCCACGGGCTCACGGGCAAAGCAAGAAAGCGGCCGCAGGAGCCACGGCCACGCGGGACCCGAGGTGCCTCCTGCCTCCTCCCTCCTCCCTTCTCCCTCCTCTGCCTCCTGCCTCCTGCCTCCTGCCTCCTGCCTCCTGCCTCCTGCCTCCTGCCTCCTGCCTCCTGCCTCCTGCCTCCTGCCTCCTCCCTCCTGCCTCCTGCCTCCTGCCTCCTGCCTCCTGCCTCCTTCTCCCTCATCCCTCCTCCGTAGCCACTTTGGCTCAAGGCCACAGGCACAGGGGGACCAATGGATACCGCTGGTCCGCGGAAGCTCCACCCGTCCTCCTGCAGCAGCTGGTCCGCCTCGGCCGTGGCCTGCCTCCCACAGCCCCCGGATGAGCAGTCTCTGTATCTCTCCTTCTCCTTCTCTCTCCTGCGCACGCCCTGGCGCCTTACGCGGCATGGCGCAGGAAGGCAACGGAGCGGAGCGCTTCGAAGGGGGCCCGCCCTCGAGGATCAAAGAAAGGAGTTGCCATCTCTTCCTCGGCGGGAGACGGCGGAAGGCCGGCGGACGGCGGCGGAAGGAAAAGATGCACCCCCGAGAGACGAAGGCTCGGGTGTTGCTAGAAGTGCCCCTGGCCCAAGGTGCCCCCAGCTTTCCGAGTCCGTTGTGGCGCCCCTGGGGCCCTCTGGGCCTCGTGAGGGGCGCCCTGGAGGCCGCCTGAGCCACCCTGAGAATCCTGGGGGTACCTTGGGCCAGGGGCACTTGTTTTTTTTTTTCGAGCGCGATATTTTGGAGGAGAAGGAGGAAAGCTGAGGGGACGAAGGCGGACAGACAAGCCAAGATCGCGAGCAAATGCAATGAACTGGCCAGTGCACGCCTGGTCGAGAAGGCAAGTTGTAGGAACACCCGAAAAACGTTTCTGGGATCAGGTTTCTGGAATCCGCCAAGTGGGGCCAACGGTTCATCGCCTGCACCAGCTGCGAGCGCAGTCAAGCGGGGCTTCGCGAAGAACACCTGGTCGCTACTGGTCCGGGCGCGGCCGCGCCCCGCGTTCCGCAGTGCCGCCCCCACCCGACGGCGCGCGGGTTGCAGGCAGCACGGGAGGCAAGGCCGCCGCATCGGACGGCGGTGGCAAATCCAAGGCCAAGGGCGCGGGCAGCGCTGGAGGCGGCAGCGGCAAGGGTCCTGAGGCAGCGACAGGGGCCCCTGGGCGTGCCAACCTCTCCGACCTCTGCGAGGCCGAGGTCCCTCAGAGAGCCGATCCTGTTCAAGTCAAGGCGCTGCTGAGTGCGGCGGAGGCGCCTCTCTCCCAGCGAAGACGGCCTCACAGATCCTCCAGTCGGCCATCGGAAAGGAGGACCACGCCCAGCTGGCCTTCGAGAAAGCCACCGCCGAGCTCGGTGACGCCGAGAAGTGGCTGGAGGAGGCGAAGGAGACGCACCGTGATGCAGCGATGCCACTGTCAGCAAGGGCACCACCACTGCCGATACCATCATGTGGGAAGCCATCGCGGTGGTGGGCCTGAACGAGCTCAAGGAGTCGGCTAAGCAAGCCATCCTCGACGAGCAGGCCAAGCTCTGGGCTCAGGCTAATTACGGAGGCAAAGGCGGACTTCGACGACAAGGTCCAGGAGCCCGACAAGCAAAGGTTGGCGACTGTGGGGGAGAGCGGCAAGAAGCGCAAGACCGTGGATGAAGCCCTACCTCCCGAGGCTGGGCCTGCGCCCGCGCCTGCAGCGCAGCCAGCAGCGAAGGCAGCAGCCGCCGCCAAAGCCCGAGCCGAGCAGCCTGGGAAGAACGCCGACGACGACCCCGTGGGCGGAAATGAGGTCGATGGCGAGCACCGGGCGGCCACCCTGGGTGAGTCACAGGCGGCCTCGGAGCACCTGGCCAGGGGCGGCGGCGTAGCGTCAGCAGCACGGGCGGCCTCCGGTTCGGGCGCTGACGCAGCTGCTGCTGTTGTCACACCAGTTCGTTTTTGTTGGTGCCCGCGGAGGCGATTCACCTCCGAGTGAAAAGAACATGGCGGCTGCAAGGGGAAACCGCCAAACCCTCTGAGAGGAACGCTGCGCTGGGCGACCAGGGGCAGCGGCGGCAAAGAGGCCAGCACCACGCCACGAGGCTGCAGGGACAGAAGCGCGCAGACAGGAGGGCGGAAGCTGCATGCACAGTGCAGGCAGCGGCGGCCAGAAGGCCAGCACCATACCGCCGAAAGAGAGGCAAGCCGAACTGCAGGTGTGGAGCAACCAACACAACGACACTCGCGTGTGGCTCATCAATTGCCGCAAAAAAAATGAGTGGCAGTACACGGTTCAGGGATAGAGTAGTATACAGAGGTGTCGGCGGTGTGCTGGACAACGACCCCTCCTCCCCGCCCGCTCTTACCCACTCTCCGCAAAACCTTTGGGCTCACCGCGCCACCAAGAGGTAAACTAGGAGAGGTGTGGAGGAGACAGCACACCAGTTCCTCCCTGGCAGCACCACCAGGGAGGGGCACAGCTTCCTGGCACAGTGGATCGGCAGCGGCTGATCTCGAGGATCTGCCCAGCCGCACCACAGTCAGGTACGGCATCACAGAGCGGCTCGTAGACGGCACGAGTAGGCACCATCCCTGCGGTATGGCCGGCGGCGGAGCGCTCGTGCGGCTCGCGGAGATGGAGCTCGTGGACCTCGAGGCGCGCGTCGGCACGCTGACCGACGCGGGGGCTAGCCGAGGGCTTCGGCCTGGGACCCGCTTGTGCGAGGGTAGGCTGGCCGATGGAGGCGGGGGCATGTTCGTTCCCCACCCTCCCGCCCCGCGCCACGCTGCCACACGTCAGGCCCCAAGACGTGGCGGATGGGCGCGTGGCCGCTGGAGGTCACAGAACTCACCAATCAACGCAGGGCCGCGGGCGCGCGGGTGGCCGCTTCCCCTGACCCTGGTGGGGCTCCTGTCGGGGCCGCCGACGAGCGGACCGCAGCCCCCGACAGTGGAGCGGCTGGCGCCGTGGCCTTTGGAGGCCAAAGCACCCACCAGCCGATCATGACCGCTGAGTTTTGTATCTCGAATAAAGAGGCAGCCGACGCTGGGGACTTCCTCGACAATGGCGCGTGGATGGGTAGAATTTCCCACATTTCCAATGATGGACTTGGTGGAAGGACGGCTGCCGCCAACCCCCGTGACCGATCCGGGGAAGCCCTGGGCAGGGAACACCTGGTGGTACCGTAGGGCATCGATCCCAGGAAGCCATATTGATGGGAACACCTAGTGGCATAGGTGACAATAATGGGAGAAGTCTGGTATCCAGCAGCACTAGCTCGACGGTCTCAGCGTGTGCATTGAATGATCCAGCTGATGCTGCCAACCCCCGCAACCGATCCCAGGAAGCCCCCTTGAGGGGAACGCATGGCTGCATCGGAGGCCACCGGTCCCAGGAAGCCCCCGCGCGGGGAACACCTGGTGATATCGCAGGCGTCGACGGGCGAGAGTCGGCAACCGGCAGCACAAGTGCAGCGGTTTCAACAAAATGTGTCCAACGGTGCAGTCACGACGGCCCTTGGTGGCCGCGATACTCCCCGGTCGATCACGACCACGGACGCGCGGGTGGCCGATGCTCCTGATCCTGGGGAGGCTCGCGCCGGGGCCGACGACGGGCGGATCGCGGCAACCCGACGCTGGAGCGGCTGTCGCGGCTCACGGCGCCCGAGCCGGCGGCGCAGAGGAGGCGGTCCTGCTATTCTGCGGGAGGCCGTTCCCGAGCACGGCGATCGGTGGCGACGAGAGGGCCGCCGACGGGCGGGTGGCGGATGCCCGTGCCCCCGCCACCGACGCCATGGCGGCGGGGCCGCAGGCGTGCGGGTGGCTCGTGCCCCCGCCGTCGGGGGCGCGAGAGGTCCCGCCAAGAAGGGCACGGCCAAGGCCAAGCTGTGTTCTGGGAGCGTCGCTGAGTGGGGGGGCCCAAATCCCTGGGCTTTCGGAGGAGTCGTAGGATGATCTACGATGCCCCACTGACCGTGGAGGTTCACACGCTCCCGAAAGCAGCTACGACTGTTTGTTTTTTATCTGCGGCTCCAAGGACGATTCCAGAGAGCGGGAAGTATCGAGCATGGGGTGACACGCCAGATAGTTACCAGCGGGCCAAAAGCCAGCGCCGAAGTGCAAGCAAGAGCATGAGTAAACACGCCAGAGAATTAAGAGCATTACGACTGTTTACGCGGGAGGGGCGAAAAACGGCTAGCAGGCTCCCATCGCTGCAGCGATCGCTTCGGTGAAGTCGTGTACTGGCTCGCGCGGTGGCGAAGCTGCGTTTGTATAGCGGCGTGTGGCGGCCTCGTCGATGGGTCAAAGATTACGCAATGGATTCTGCCAAATGGCACTGCACTTGAAGAGAGGTAACTCGGGGGTGATCGCGGCCCACCTAGTACCAGGCGACAAATTGGTGGTTTCAATATTTCCAGATTGCGCTCCCTTGGACGATTCATACATGCCCTGTCCGATCCGTGGGTGGTAGTCGGTGACTGGAACATGACGACGCAGGCGCTACAAGAATCCCAATACCTCAGCTTCGTCGACGGAGTGACGATGGCGCCCGATGTCTCGGTCACTTGCACGACGGCCAAGGGTGCGTCGCTCATCGGCCTTGCCATCTGCAAGAGGGGCTTCGAGCACATCGCGCCCTTCAAAGCGAAGGCCCTTATCCATTGGAAGACCCACGTCGGTTTGGTACTGGAGGTCGACAGTGGGCACGACGCCTGGTGGCTGCAATTGCTTAATTTTCCCCAGGCTCTCCCCCACCCAGACCCAGACCTGTGCGCCAGCCACAGGCGGACAGCAAGAGATCCAAGAGGAGGGCTGAGCAGCTGCGCAGGCGAAGAGAGGCTATCGATCCGAGGTTGCGCGAGGCCTTTGACGACCTAGTCGACGAGGTCACGGCCACACCGATCGAGGAGGTCGACACCACGCCATCACACTCCAACATGCGACCAAGGGCTGCGCAACAGTCTTGCCACTGCGGTTCGTTGGTTTCGTGCCTGCGCAGTGCCAGCAGTCTGGCGGCGGTCGCCTCCCGCGTCCACCACCAATCTGCCATTGGCGAACTGATGTGCTTGCGCCCTGGTGTGGGCTGCAGCTTGGACTAAGTGAGCTGCGCTTCGGCGGTCCTCCCCTGAAGCCGAGGCTCAAGCGCCTTCTCAACCTCCTCAGCGTTCAGGATGGCGTTCTCCATGGCCCTGACCCACAGAGCTTAGACGCAGGAGGTGTTATTGACGTCCTTCGCTGCCGGCACCGCCCAAGCCTTGTCAACCGAAGCGCCCCACTTTTGGCAAGCGGGCCTCTTCGGATTACTTTGCACTGTGGGTCGACAGGGTGAGGGGTGCGTGCTGCACGGACTCAAGAATCGATGATCTCGAGCAAGCAGTGAAGGACACCAAAGAATGGGTCCAGCGTGCCTTCTCGTGCAGCTTGGCGGCCGCGGGCCATGCCTTGGCCCAGGACTCCTGGAGGTCGAAACCAGGATGGGCCCACGCTCTTTTCAAAAAGAAGCAATTTGATGCTGGCCCCACCACAGACCCAACTTGGCGGTAAAGGAGAAGGCTCAGCAGTGGGAGCCGCGTTGGCGGGACTCGACGTGCACATGCGAGGACTGGCTGCGTGGCATGGCCGACTTAAGAGCTGCTGCACGTACCACCCCCCCTCCCCCGCTTGAGATAGAGCAGGTCGATGCTCTCATCCAGCTTTTGCCTAGCTCTAAGGCGAAGGGTTGCGACCAAACCAGCCCGCTCGACATCCAGCGACGTCCCACTGCAGGCAGGGCCATGTTCGTTGGGCTTTCAAATACCATTGAGGGTGCAAGCGCATGGCCGATGCAGCTTCTTCTCACGGTCTGTTGCATAGTTCCTAGCGGCGACAGCGTGATAGACATTTTGCCTACGATGGCCCGCATCTGGTCGCGCGCTCGCGCCAACATCACTGATAAATGGTCGGAGTCCCTCGGGCACTTCTGGGATACAGCTGTGAAAAATCTTCTGCGGTGCGTGCCGCCATCGTTCGAGCGGTCATGGATGAGACTACAGCTTCGCTCTGCTTCGGTCAATCTGGACTTGGACAAGTCTTACGACACTGTAAGCATGAGAAAGCTCGTGCAGGAAGCTCGTGCAGGCCTCGATGGCCCAGGGTGCTCCTCCAATGTTACCCTTTTGGAGGTCCAGCTTTTCCTGGCCCCGAGGGTCCTCAAATCCAGGACCACGGCGAGCGACTTTGTTTATCCTGGGCGCTCGATCGCGGCTGGTTCGGGCCACGGAGTCAAAATTGCGAGTGTCTTCATGGGACCCATTTCACACGCGGCTCACGACAGTGCTGCCATCCCGCAAGCCCCCTGTCGGATTTTGGACGTTTGGTGGTGATACCGTGTTCCGTAGCGAGGGCACGCGTAAGACGGTCAAGGTTCAGATGACCAAGGTTGCGGAACAAGTCGTTTGCCGAACAGCAGTTGCCGATCTCGGACAAGACGAAGCTGGTCTGCGCGTCGAGTTCGCTGAGCCGTGAGCTGGAGCGTGACATCCAGGAGGCCGGCCGGCCGATTAATCCCACCAGCCATCTGGGCGTGACTGGTTTCGGTAGTTTCCTCTTCCAACCCTCCTTACTCCCCTACGGGGAAGGGGTCATCACTGTTCCCTATCAATATACACCCCCTCCCCCAGGCGACCGGCAGCCAACCAGGAACCATGAGGACCCCATGCTCACCCCCCCACACCATCCCTGCCAAAAAACCATATAAAGCGCACTCTGCCTTCACATTTAGAGCATGCGCGGCCAGCCCGATGCGGCCCGCCCCCACCATCCCTGTCAAAAAACAAAACTAAATACGATGTTGGGCAAAGTCTTGAGCATGTTCGTGAGGTCCGCGAGCACTTAAAAGGACGGCGGGGGTGTCACCATGTTGCCTGCTGTGCGCAGGACTACCATCCCCAACAAAACAATGCAAACTGCACTTCGCGGCTAAATCTGGTCATGCGCGGCCACCCCGCAATCACCATCAAATGGCTTTTGACAGGGACGGCGGGGGTGGTGGCGTATGGCCTGCTGTGCGCAGGCCCACCAGACAAAATGATGTGCATTGGTTTTCGACAAGGATGGTGGGGGCCGACATGTTTCCCGATGTGCGCTGTCACGTGCGCAGGCGCACCTGACACACTCTGCACGTGCCCCGAACGTGGCGCACCTGGCGCGGCTGGAGTATGCGGCACACCTGGCGCATGCGGAGCACGTGGCGCACCAGGCGTGCCTGGCACGCTCGGGCCCCAGGGGTGCCTGGCGCGGGTCGGTTTTGGCTCCCAGTAGCTGCCCAGTCAAAGACGACCGCTGAACATGCTCAGGCTCAGGTGTTACTTATGTGTTGGGAGGACGCTTGGGAGTGAGCTAGACGGCTTGCTATCCAGGGGGTGTCTTGATCACTGTTCCTTATTACAGAACACCCCCTCCCCCACCCGGCCGGCAGCCAACCCAGAACCATGCGCACACCATGAGGGCCCCCCCCACCATCCCAGTCAAAAAACCAGACGAAATGCACATTGCGGGGCCCACCCTGCCAACACCCTCCACAATCCCTGTTAAAAAAACAATACGGAGTGCACATTGAATCTGGACAGTGCGCTGGCGCCCTGTGAGCACGTTGTAGTGTTTGTTGACAGGGATGGCGGGGCACCCTTAGTGAAGCCGCTTTGTGCAGGACCACCATCCGTGACAAAAACCATGCAATGCAAAGTGCGCGTTGCGACAACGTCGTGGGTATTATGCTGGCCACCCGCGATCACTTTGTATCGTTTTTGACAGGGCCGGCGGTGGTGCCCGCATGATGATGTTTGCTGTGCGCAGGCCCAGGACAATACTGACGCCCCCCACATCAGCACCTGGACCATGCGGACGGGGGGCGGGGGCATCACGCTTTTGTTTTACAACGATGGCACACCAACCGCATATGGAGACCGCGGCGAGCGTATCGCACCTGGCGTCCGTTTTGGTTCCCAGTGGCTGTCCATCCAGTGGCGACCCCTGGCTATGCCATGACTCGGATGCCACTTATGTGGTGGGAGGGCGGGTGGGAATGAGCTAGACAGCTTGCGCGCGGAGAGGGTGCCTTGACCCCTCCCCCTACCCCCATACCCCTGAGTCTCGAGAGGGGGGAGCGCAGGTCGTTCAAGCGTCCAAGATGGCCTCGGCGAGCAGGCCAAAATCATGGATGCTACCCCCGTTTGGGCTACACGCTGGCCTCGGGGGGGGGCAATTGGAACCTGCCCCTTTTTTGATCGATCTCCTCCAAGATGGCCCCAAGATGTCCCCAGAGGCTCCCGATGGTGCCCCACGAAGTGCCCAGGAGGCCGAGGCCCCCAAAATAACCACAAGAGGCTCCCAAGAGACCCCCAAGACGCTAGATGTGCTGATATATGCGGTAGGCGACCTTTGGCCTTGCCGCATGCTCCCCGGGCTTTGCCCGGGGCACGCTGGGTCAACCTGCTCAGAGGCCCCCACCACGACGCATCCCCCCTACCACCCGAGTCTATCCCCCCCTGACGTTGCCCCTGATCTCCTCTGCTCCCTGGGGAAACCAAAAGGTACCGATACCGCTACTCCCTGAACCTCTCCCAGGGTGCGTTCTGACCAGAACTTCGAAGCGAATCCAGCCGTGGCGACGAGGGCCTCCCAGGAGGCCGAAACAGGCGAAAACGAGGCACAAAGGTAGCGGCACCGGCACCTTGTCCTCCTGTGGTCGAGCAGACGGGATCGAAAGATCGCGCCGCATCGCTGGCGTGGAAAACATCCAGCTCGAAGTCGGCGATGCATCGGCGATGCGGCGCGATCCTCCGACCCCCCCTGCTTCTCGGCGTCAAGCACAGGGGGGAGGCCTCGCGCCCTCTGTTCTGTTCCCACTGCCGTTGGGGTTCGAGACCGCTGTGGACACATGCACTCTGAGTGAAACACGCACGCTAACACTGTCAAGCACCTGCATGAGAATGTATGAAGGGGCCCTGGGACACACAAATAAATACACACAAACAAAAGGGTTCCCCCATATTTTTCCATATTGTCTGAGTTTTTGTCTTCTCCCCCACTTCCCATATTTTCCCAGATTTTCTGGGGCATCGACGATTAATTGTGTCTGTGTTTTCCCCTCCTGAATGCATACGTACAACTGACTGATACGGCTGGGCCGCTCGATCGTGGCGAGATCTGCCCCACGGGTGCCTTCTCCGAAGGCAGAGGCGGCCTCTCGGAGGGCCAGGTGGCTTCCGAGGAGCCCCGCGCCCTCCTGGGAAGGCCTGCCCCCGCTCACCTCTCACCTCCCCCCCGGGGCTCGTCGCCGAACTTCGACCCCACGCGGGAGGCCTGGACTACCGTGTACACGTCGGTCGAACGAAGCAGGCAGAAGCATGAAGTAGGAAGGCGGATATAGCAGATTGTGTCCAGGTGCTCCCAGAGAATAGCCAAACACAGCAAAAGCATGCTGGCTCTTGAAGTAGGAAGGCGCTTGAAGCAGATTGGGATCTGGGAATCCAAAAATACCTACTTCCAACGACCGGCGTGTACAGTCGGACCTGGGCCAGAATAACACCCCCCGAGAACACGAGACCCTCCGCCGGCCAAAACACCTAGAGCATCCAAGAGCACCGTCCACGGGGTGCTCAAGAACATCCAACGAGCACGAAAAAGACTAGGGTACCCTCCCCGAACCGACGTCGATGCAATACCTCGATCCGACTGTACTCGATGGGGCCGACGTGGCTTTCGGGCCATAACTCGGCTCCCTGGCGGCCGTTCGGGACGATCCTGGCACCCCCGAAGCGCCCTCGACGAGGCGCAGCTGATGGAAGCCACCCCGAGTCCCGAAATCGCCGAAAAACTTGCGAGCCTTCGACTCCATCTGTTTCGAGGGCACCCGCCCCGAACCGACCTCGGCCTTCTACCTCGGTCCGACGTGCAGCCGAAGCCGGGCGCCGTCCGCCGAGCCCTCGCAGGCGGCGCGTCCTGGGCCAGCCGGCGGCATGGCAGGGCGCTCTGGCGCCGTAAGTGCCGCGCGCCGGCCCTCGGCGCCGAGGAAGCGCCTCGGGCCGACGGGGCATCGAAGCTATGGCCTCGGCTGGGGGGGGGCACGAGGGAACGGGGGGTAGGAGGAGGAGGAGGAGGAGGAGGAGGAGGAGGAGGAGGAGGAGGAGAGGAGGGAGGGCGGAGGAGGGGAGGGAGGAGGATGACGGGGAGGGAGGAGGAGAGAAGAAGGAGGAGGAGGAGGAGGAGGAGGGAGGAGGGAGGAGGGAGGAGGGAGGAGGGAGGAGGAAGGAGGAGGAGGAGGATGGAGGAGGAGGAGGAGGAGGAGGAGGAGGAGGAGGGAGGAGGAGGAGGAGGATGGATGAGGAGGAGGAGGATGAGGGAGGAAAGGAGGAGGAGGGAGGAGGAGGAGGAGGGAGGAGGAGGAGGAGGAGGAGGAGAGGGAGGGAAAAGTGAGGAGGAGGAGGACGATGGAGGAGGAGGAGGACGGGCGGAGGAGGGAGGTGGAGGAGGAGGGGGAGGAGGAGGGGAGGAGGAGGAGGGTGAGGGAGGAGGAGGGAGGTAGAGGAGAAGGAGGGAGGGAGGAGGAGCAGGAGGCGGAGGAGGAGAAGGAGGAAGCCGGGAGGAGGAGGAGGAGGAAGGAGAGAGGAGGAGGGGGAGGGGGAGCGCCCGCCCCGGCTGGAGGGGGAAGCATCGGAGCGGTGGCCTCGGCTGGAAGGGTAAGCGTTCGCCAGCGCTGCCGATGAAAGTTTCCCTTGCTTCGGCCGCTGGTGCTGGTCATCTGGCCTCGGGACAATTTGAATTGGATCTAGGGCGAAGAACTGGCCAAGGGAAGCGGAACCTCTGAGGCCGCGGATTTTTGACTGGTATATATATATATAGAGAGAGAGATACACACACCTACACCGATACACTTACATATACATGTGAATAATTTCATGATTGCATGGGTTTATGTGTATGGATGTATGTATGTCGATATATATGTATGTGTATGTGTATGTAAATGTTTCCGTGCACGTATGTCTGTATGCATGGAGATATGCACGTATCTATAGATTTATATGCAACAGTGTGTATGTTTGTATGCCTGTATGCGTGCATCGATGTAGTAAGGATGTATGTACGTATTTACGTACGTACATATATGTGTGTGTCTGTGTATGTACGTATGTATGCATGCATGTCTGTATGTAAATATTGATGTATGTATGTATGTATGTTTATGTGTATGCAGGTATATGTATACATACATACATACACAAGTGCATGTACAGCGTAGAGCTCCCAATTTGTGCATATATTAGCATGGACCTGTCCACTGTAAGTGTCTAGGCGCAAGAGTTGTCCACTATAAACTGGCTTAGGTATTGACGGTCTGTGAGTAAATCTATATGTGAACGAGTTGGAATGCAGAGGAATACCAGTAGTACGAGTGCGTCTCTGCGCATCAGCCTGGGGCCTCCTGGGGCCTCATGGAACTTCCTGGGGCTTCCAAGGGCCTCCTGGAGCCTCTTGGGGCCTCCTGGGGGGCCTCTTGGGGCCTTCTGTGGCCTCCCGCAGACTCCTGGGGCCTCGTGTGGCCTCCTGAGGCATCGCCAGCGCCTCGCTCGAGATATCATCAAAAAATGCTCCACCACCATCATCATCATCATCATCATCATCAGCAGCAGCAGCAGCAGCATCATCATCAGCAGCAGCAGCATCATCAGCACCATCATCATCATCATCATCATCATCATCATCATCATCATCATCATCATCATCCTCATCATCACCATAATCAGCATAATCATCAGCATCACCAGCATCACCACCACAACGACCACAACCATCGTCATAATCATCAGAATCATCAGCATCATCATCACCATCAGCAGCAGCACCATCAGCATCATCGACATTATCATAATCATCAGCATCGTCATCATCACCACTGTTGTCAGCATCAGTGTTGCCATCATCAACAACGACACCAACATCCTGCTCGTCAACATCATCCTCATCATCAGCAGCATCATAATCACCATCATCACCATCATCATCATACCCGCCCTCGTCAGCAGCATCATGGTCACCATGATCATCATCATCAGCAGCAGCATCACCATCATCATCATCATCATCAGCATCGCCATCGTCATCATCATCATCATCACCACCACCATCATCATCATTGATGTCATCATCATTGGTGCCAGCAGCATCAACAGCGCCACCACCGACTCATGATCCTCCTCCACCTCCGCCTCATCTTCCTTGTCCGCCTCTTCCTCCTCCTCCTCCGCCTCCTCCTCCTACCCCCCCATGAACCATCATAATCAGCATAATCATCAGCAACATCGTCGTCATCGTCGCCGCCGTCGTCGTTGTACCCATCAGCATGGCCACCATGACCAGCACGATCATCAGCACCACCACCACCATTGAGACATCCTCGCAATCAGCACGATCATCATCAGCATCATCAGTATAATCATCAGCATCATCGTCGTCATCGTCGTCGATATCGTCCTTGTATCCATCAGCATGACCCCCCGCTCCTCCCCCCTTCTGCCCCCCCCCATGGGGGGTGCGAAAACCAGCGCCTCGCCCGAGATACCCTCAAGCTCCGCCCCGAAAGCGCCGGATCTTGAGGATGCGAAGCAGGCAAACCAACCACTAGAGAGATCCCCGCAATCTGGGCGCGAACGGACGAGTGAGATACTCCCTAGCGGCCCCCCCTCGGGTGTGCTGAAACCAGCGCCTCCCCCGAGACATCCTCAGACTCTGCTCCGCCACGACCCCAATCACCATTTCCATCACCATCACCATCACCATCACCATCACCATCACCATCACCATCATCATCATCATCATCATCATCATCATCATCAGCAGCAGCAGCAGCAGCATCAGCATCAGCAGCAGCATCAGTATCATCACCATCATCACCATCATCATCAGCAGCATCACCATCATAATCATAATCAGCAGCATAATCGGCGTTGTCATCATCATCAACAGCATCCTCATCATCACTCCCATGGTCATCATCGGCATCGTCATCATCGTAAGAATCATGATCATCGTCATCAACATTATCATTAAGGTCATCATCGACCTCACTGTCACCATCATCACTAACACCGTTATCAGTATCATCATCATTACCACCAGTAGTATCATCATCAGCAGCAGCATCATCAGCAGCAGCATGATCGTCCCCGCCTTCGTCATCATCTTCACCATCGTCAGCATCGTCATAGTCAGCGTCGTCATCCTCATCATCGTCACCAGCATCACCATGTCGATCAGCATCGTAGTTATCATCATCATACCATGTCCTACGAAGGGACCCTGAGTGTGTCTCTGGGTGGAAAAGAAGAGGAGGAGGAGGAGGAGGAGGTGATAGGAGTCGGCGCGGTCAGAGTAATAACCAGAACCCCATCCTTTGGACATGGGGAAAATTTGCGGATGTCATGGTGCGACATCTTAAGGGCCGGCGCGTCGTCGGCATTGACGTCGACGGCGAGTCGTGGGGAGCTTCGAGGTTCGACGATCGAGGCTACGCACCGTAGGAGAGGAGCATGGAGAGGAGAAGGAGGGGGAGGAGGAAAAGGAAGAGGAGGAGGAGGAGGAAGACGACGAAGACGACGGGGGAGGAGGGGAAGAGAGAGGACGAGGACGGACTAGAGTGGACCCAAGATACATCAACAATGCTGCTGCACACAGTCACGTCCCAGGCCCCCCCATAAGACCCTGCAAGCCTCCCCACTCACTCCAAGCAGCGCAGCCTGCAGAGACCAGCGCCCGACGGCACTGCCCGTCGGGCGAAGGCCCCGCTTCGAAGAGGCACTGACCGGCACCCTTCCGGCGGCAGGTCGGGCGTGCGACAGTGTATGCTCGCCCATGCGGCTCCACGAGACGTCCAGAAGTCCCAAGCGGGAGCCCCACAAGGTGCCCACGGGGTGCCCACAAGGTAGAGGAGGAGGAGGAGGAGGAGGAGCGGGGAGGAGGAGCGAGGAGGAGGAGAAGGAGCGAGGAGGAGCAGCGAGGAGGAGCAGCGAGGAGGAGGAGGAGGAGGAGGAGGAGCGAGGAGGAGGAGCGAGGAGGAGCAGCGAGGAGGACGAGGAGGAGCGAGGAGGAAAAGCGAGGAGGAGGATGAGCGAGGAGGAGGAGGAGCGAGGAGGAGCAGCGAAAAGGAGGAGGAGGAGGAGGAGGCGCCCACGAGCCCCAAGAGAAGTTCCACGAGGTGTCCGCAGGGGGCATGCCCTCTGTCCGTGCAGCGTCTCCCTGGCCTCCTGAGGTCCAAGGCGTTTCGAGCAGGCGCCCCCACGCTGCGAAGGAAGCGTCCTCCACGATGGGCCTGCTTTTGACCACCACCACCGTAAGCTGGAGGGGGGAAGGAGGAGGACGAAGAGGAGAAGGACGAAGAGGAGGAGGAGGAGGAGGAAGAGGAGGACCCCCTCCCCCTCCAGCGTATGGTGGTGGAAAACAAGCCCATCATTCCATCCCTTGTAACTGCTGCGAACGTGTTAGACGAATGTGCCTGGCCCTTCTTGGGCGAGAGCCCCACTTTGACAGGGGACTGCTATCGATAACTGCTGCACACTGGCTTTCAGACGGATGTGCGCGGCCATAAGTCGAGACACCCAATTTGAACGAAACTGCCCTCAATCCCTGTAGCGGTCGTAGCTGAACAGGACACCTGTGTCGCAAAGGCGAGCGCCCCATTGCGAAAACGATCGCCATCCGTCCGCGTGACCGCTGCAGTGCTCAGACTTGAGGATCCTCCAAGCGGTGGTGTCCAGCGAAACGCCTGACCAGCCCTACCAGCACGCCCGGGGGTGCGACAGGGAGGAGGTATCCGGGAGGAGAAGGGGTGGAGCGGCATGGTAAGACACCGCTGAGCCAGCTCCTGGTGAACTGTTTTGGTCGGCGGGTCGGGAGCGGGTCCCTTCCGGTCAAGAGCTAAACGGGACGCGGGTAGCCCTAATTGGGGAGACAGGGCCTGGGCGGGCGGGGCCTCAGGCGGCCAGAGGAAAACAGGCGGCGCCGAAGATCTTGCACAGGACAAGGTGCGCCATGGACTGGAACAGGGGGCGCGGTCCCACAGGGAAAGCGGATTGGTGTTGCCGTCATCGGCGCGCCAAGAAGCTCCTGGTGAACACGCCGAGCACAAAATGGCCAGCTTTGGGGGATGCGACTCGCCGAATCGCCCTGTCAGGCGTCCGCCCGGCGGCCTCGGACCCCTCGGCAGATCCATCGTCAATGCACACGCCTCCCGAAGGGAGGAGACAAAGGGAACAAAGGAAGAGGGAGGATGGATACGGGAGGAGGGATAAGGGAAGCGGGATGGAGATGAGGGTTGGAGAAGAGGGAGGGGGATAAGGGAGAAGGGATGGAGGGAAGAGGGAGGAGGGATAAGGGAGGAGGGCAGAGCAGAGTGGGAGGAGGAGGACGGAGCAGAGCGGGAGGAGGTCCCTCGTCTGCTCCATCCCTGTTTCTCTACCTGGCACCTTCAATACATCCCTCAATCCTGTAGCCTGCTTCCCCCCTGATCAATCCTAGGCTGTCCCATCATCCCTCCTACCTCCTCCTCTTCCTCCTCCTCGCTCACCATCCTCATAACCCTTGCGCATCATCCTCATCGCCATCCAGTACAATCCATCTTCCAACCTCCGTCCTCCTCCTCCTCCTCCTCGTCCTAATCCTCCTCCTCCTCCTCCTCCTCCTCCTCCTCCTTCTCCTCCTCCTCCTCCTCTTCCTCTCCTCCTCCTCCTCCTACTACTCCTCATCTTCATCATGCTAATCGACTTCCTCCTCCTCAACGTCATCATCATCATCATCATCATCATCATCATCATCATCATCATCATCATCATCATCATCATCATCATCATCAGCATCATCATCATCATCAGCATCATCATCATCAGCAGCAGCATCATCCTCATCAGCATCAGCAGCATCATCATCATCATCATAATCGTCGTCATCATCACCATCACCAGCATCCACAACAGCAGCATCATCACCAACAGCAGCAACAATAGCAACGACAACAACAGCAAAAGCATCATCATCATCGTAAGCAACATCCGCAGCAGCAGTGACATCATCATCAGCAGCAGCATCATCACCATCATCAGCATCATCAGCAGCAGCATCAGCATCATCACCATAATCGACAGCAGCATCATCAGTATTATCCTAGTCAACATCATCATCATCATCATCAGCAGCAGCATCATCATCATCATCATCGTCATCATCATCGTCCTGACCATCATCATAATCATCAACATCAGCACCATCATCATCATCATCATGGTCATCATCAACAGCAGCATCAACATCAACATCAGCATCATCACCATCATCAGCAGCAGCATCAGCATCATCAGCATCATCATACCATCGTCATTGCCATCATCAGCATCACCAGTATCATCATCATCGTCATCATCATCATCAATCATCATCATCACCTTGACCAGCATCATCATCATCTGCATCATCAGTACCATCCTCATCATCAGTAGCATCAGCATATGCATCATCACGGGCATCATCACATTATCCACATTACCCTACTCCTAAGACATCAACAGCATCAGCATCATCATCACCATCATCACCAGCATCATCACCCTCATCACCATCACCATCGTCATCAGCATCATCACCATCACCACCATCATCATCAACATCATCATCCTCAGCATCATCAGCATCATCATCGTCATCGCCAGCATCACCACAACCACCACCCTCCACCCTCCTTGTCCTCATGCTTCCTCCTCCTCCTCCACCTTCTCCTCCTCCTCCTCCTCCTCTTCCTCCTCCTCCTCCTCCCTGTGCTCTTCTCCCTCTCCTCCTGTTCGCTCACTCCTCCAAGCCCCCATTCTCTTTTCCAACGGCGGGCATGATCTTGGCGACACCGGTGAGACAGGCGATTAGCGACCGAATTAAAGCCTCCGACCCCATTGTCGGTTGAAACTAGAGGGCTCCGCTATAATACGGAGGAGACAAAGTACATGCAACAGAAGAGGGCGATGGGTCTGGAAAAGACGAAGGAGAGGGAGGAGCTGGGAAGCCGATCCAAAGGTCTGGTTCACTCTCGGGATCGCTGCTGAGCATGCACCCCGCTGAGGTACGGAAGCCGATACCCCACGGGCAAGACGTGCATGAGTCGGGCTCGAGTCAAGCAAATTTCTAATCAACAATAAACCAGGAGCTCGCAGGATCTCCAAGGTCAGCGGCCTAATATATTAGCGCACGCCTTGCCCATACTTCTGATACGGCAAAACGTCATTTAATTGCATGCCCCGTGTATTCAGGTCAGTCAGTTGGATCCAGCTTGTCGGACAGACTGAATAATACCTGAGCCTGGCGCCCAGGAGACTTCGTCGGCGGGATGCTCGTACAGCATGTGCCTTCTCAAGCAGCCTGCCCAACGAGGCGTCGCGACAGCAGCGAAGGGTCCGCCGCTCGCACGTCCTTCGGAATGAGGGAAAGCTGGCGGCGCGCACAAGCGGGGGTGGGGCGGGGGGGGGGGGGGGGGCAACCATCTTTTGAGAAGGCGGCGGGGCGTTTCAGAAGGAAGGTGGCTTCTCAAAAACCCCCCCTTCTAAGACGCCTCCTGAGAAGCCTGCAGGACCTTCTGAGAAGCCCCGGACTTCTGAGAAGGCCGTCCCCCTCGTGCCACCCCACTGTGCGGGCCCACAAGGTAAGGATCCTGCGGGAAGCGGGTGGTGCACTCCACTGCGTTCCCAGCTTTTCATCCTGAGTCGTTTTGTTGACGACGGCCCTGGGGCGGAGGAGGATGAGAACGAAACAAAAACAGAGAGGAGAGAGGGAGAAGGAGGAGGAGGAGGAGGGAGGAGAGGAGAGGGAGAGAGGAGGAGGAGAGGAGGAGGAGGAGGGAGGAGGAAGGAAAGAATAGGAGGAAGAGGAGGAGGAGGATGAGAAGGAGGACGCGGAGAAAGAGAAGGAGGAGAAGAGGAGGAGGAGGAGGACGCGGAGAAAGAGAATGAGGAGAGGAGGAGGAGGAGGGAGAAGGAGGAGGAGGAGGACCAACCGAACCGAACACACATAGCACACACACACACACACACACACACACACACACGCACACACACGCACACACGCACACAACACACACACACCACACACACACACGCACACACGCACACGCACCACACACCACACACACAACACACACACACACACACACACACACACACACCACACACACCAACACACACACACACACACACACACACACACACACACGCACGCACGCAGAACACACACACACACACACGCATTCACACACACACACACACACGCACAAACACACACACACACACACACACACACACACACACACACTCACACACACGCACACACACACACACACACACACACACACACACACACACACACACACACACACACACACACACGCACGCACGCACGCACGCACGCACGCACACTGTAGTATACGTCGTGTGTCACTACCCAGGCGACATGGCCAGACAGCGCCCGCCACCGAGCATGCACTGTCGAGAGTTCGGAGCGCGCGCGCGCGCCGCCCCCTTCGGGGCCGACGCACGTCCAGTTACCGTACAGTTGGGGCGTTGACTCAAGGAACCCTAAATAAGGAACGAGGCCCCTTTTTCCCATAGGTTAAACTCCGACTTCCCATGGAGAACCTCAGGAAAACCCAAGGAGCACTGTAAAACAACTAAGGAACACGGAGCCCCTCCCAAACGAAAAGGGTTCCTTCTTCAGCGCCCCGACTGTAGGCATCTTTGGGTGTGGAGCCGGCCAGGGGGTCTGAACAAGGTGGGCCCCTAGAAAGGCAGTCAAGGAGAGGAGGACAGGAGCAAATCCGCTCCGAACCTGTCCCCGACCTCTCCCGTGGTCCATCTGGTGCAGTTGTTCACCCCCGATCCGTCTTCGACGCTCCCGGGACCCGAAAACGGACCCCGGAGACCGAAAAGGGCAAACAACCTGCTCGAAGTGCAAACTCTTCCCCCACCCCTCTCTGGCTGGTCGGAAGCACTGCTGGGACACCTGAGACCCCCAGCCGGCTCCAAATTTGGGCCACTGCTGATGCGCAAACCCCTTAACATATGGCGTCTCGATTTGTTCGTAACGTGGGCCCCAGGCATCTCGAGCACCTCCCCGGGACCGATTTTTTCACCCCGAGTCGTTTCTTGACAACCCCGAGGCCCGATGAGGGCCCCGAGAGGCCGAAAACGATGAAAAAAACAGCCGTCTCGAGTTTTTCTGGACTGCAGAGCGGCGAGACGTAAGACTCGGGTTCGGGGGACTCGGGTTGGCCTGACGAGGCCATCATGAAAATGACGAGACCCAGTCTGACATTTGACGCGAGCTCACGCTGCATACATCTCGCGAAAACTGGTCTGTCAATCCAGGACGCGCTCGTCAAAAGGCGTCGGCAAACCCGAGTTCCGGCGCAATCGAGTCTCACGTTTCGCCGAGCAGACGCCTAGCGAGATGACACAGCGACATTACGCAGCGGCTCACGTGGGCGGCCAGCGCGGCACGCCACATTGGCAACGAGGGCGTTCACGCGCGACCTTGCGCGGGCAGCTTACGCGCCAACGTCGGCGCAGACGACCCTGTTGTCTTGCGTCGCTCATTTGCCTGTGAGCCTCCTCTCCATGGCGGGGCGGGAGTCTACTGGCCTGGTCAATCCAAACCCGGGCCAGTCCGGCTTTCCCAGGATCCTGCAAGATCCTGCAGGATCCTGCGAGACCCTGCATGCAAACCTGGGTCTGCGCACCCCTGGCTCCGCAGGATCCTGCAAAATCCAGCTCTCTGGCTGACTCCCGCTTGCATTGAACCCCGTCTCAAGGCTCCCGAAAGCGTCGGCAGACCCGAGCTCCGGCGCACTCGAGTCTTATGCTACCTCGAACAGATGCCTGGGACCCTCCACTCCGTGGCGGGTCCTCGATTCTCCTGGCTGGCGCTGCCCTGGCCAGCCCCGACATAGGCTCCACCTCGCCCCGACGACGACGACGACGACGACGACGACGACGACGACGACGACGAAGACAACGAGGACGAGGACGAGCACGAGGACAAGCACGAGGACGAGGACGAGGACGACGACGAGGAGGAGGAGGAGGAGGACGACGACGACGAGGACGAGGACGACGACGAGGCCGAGGACGAGGACGAGGACGAGGACGAGGACGACGAAGAGGAGGAGGAGGAGGAGGAGGAGGAGGCAGCCAGCCCAGACAGGGGGCACCACCTCGCCCAGCGAGCCCGCGGGGTCACTCGCCCGCGGCGGGGCCGCGCGAGGGGGCTCTGGCAGGTCCGCGGGCACCGCCTCGACGACCCAGCCCTTCTCCTCACCTGGGGAGCAGCGTTCCCAGACATGGATGGTGAGCCCCGGGGGGGGGTCTGCATCTTTCGGGGATGGACAGATCCCCCTTTAGCAAAACGTGGTTTAGTGAAGACGACCTGAGGCCCAAACCTGGCCGGCGCAAGCCTGGAAAATAACGGCCACGGCGCGATCTCGAGAACCGAAAACGGACAATTCACTAATCGACGTGTCACTGTTGGGGGTTCTGTCCACCCCCGAATCTTTGCGGCAGTCCGGGCGACGTGCCGGGCCGGGAGGATGGCCAGGGTGCGGTGCGGGGCCGGGAGGATGGCCCAGGTGCGGGGCCGGGAGGGTGGCCGAGGTGGGGAGCAACGCTCCCAGACATAGATCGAACATCGCACGTGCTTTGTACGGCTACTGGTGGCCACAAAGGCATACGTTACGGCTACTGGTGGCCCTAAAGACAAAGCCATGATGGGACGTCACACGTTTCTTTTTTGTAATGGCCACCAGTAGCCATAAGGAACGTGTGATGCTCCGCCTGGATTTGAGAATCGAGGACCCGCCGTGGAGAGGCGGGCCCCAGGCCTCTGGGCTCTCGAACAAGATCGGAAGGGAGGGCTTGCGGCTTGCACCGTCTTCTGCGCCTGGGGGGCCCCCTCACCGGGCCTCGGGGCCGTCAAGAAACGCCTCGGGATGTAAAAAACCGGCCCAGGGAGGTGGCGAGAGGGCAGGGTCCCGTTTTTCGAACAAATCGAGGCGCCGGATGTCTGGGTTAGGAGGAGGAGGAGGAGGAGGAGGAGGAGGAGGAGGAGGAAGGGAGGAAGAGGAGGAAAAGAGGGGAGGAGGAGGCGAGGAGAGGCAGGAGGAGGAGGAGGAGGAGGAGGAGGAGGAGGAGGAGGAGGAGAAGGGGGAGGAGGAGGAGAAAGAGGAGGCAGGAGGCAGGAGGAGGAGGAGGAGCAGGAGGAGGAGGAGCAGGAGGAGGAGCAGGAGGAGGAGGAGGAGGAGCGGGAGGAGGAGGAGCAGGAGGAGAAGGAGGAGAAGGAGGAGGGGGAGGAGGAGGAGGAAGAGGAAAAGGAAGAGGAGGAGGAGGAGGCCCAGGACCCCCACCACGCGCGCACTCTCGCTCACTCACTCATGGTCGGCCCCTTGCTTGAGGCCCTGACCGCGCCCCGAGGCCGTCATGTAAAACGACTCGGGAGGAAGAGAGCCCGTCCCTGGGAACGCGTCGAGGCCTCCGGGAGTCGCCGTTCTGACCAAATCATGTGGGGGGTTTGGGGCCCCGGGGATCCTGACGACTCCATTTTTTGAGCCGGGCGTTTTCGCTCCACGTCGGGCCCCGTGGCCCTCACAAATCGATCTGGCTTTAAAAATGCCGCAGAATGATGGGGTCGGGGGGTCCAGTCGTGATTTTCTGCGATGCTGCAATTTTTGTTGCCACGTCGGATCTCAGGGGGGGGAAAGCATCGACCTGGAATCGACGATGCATCGCCGATAGATCGGCGATGGGCCCCGGCAGCGAAACCGCACGCGGGGACGGATATCCGGCCTCTGGCCATCGGCGATGAAAGGGCGATTTGGGGGTCGGTGCATACCACCCGTAGCGCAGGAGGAGGAGGAATGGAATGGAATGGAATGGAATGGAATGGAATGGAATGGAATGGAATGGAATGGAATGGAATGGAATGGAATGGAATGGAATGGAATGGAATGGGAATGGAATGGAATGGAATGGAATGGAATGGAATGGAATGGAATGGAATGGAATGGAATGGAATGGCCTACTCCTCTCTCTTCTCCCTCCTCCCTCCTCACCTCCTCCTCCTCCTCCTCCTCCTCCTCCTCCTCTCCTCCTCCTCCTCCTCCTCCTCCTTTTCCTCCTCGTTCCTCCTTCTCCTCCTCCTCCTCTCCTCCTCCTCTCCCTCCTCCTCCTCCTCCTTTCCTCCTCTTCCTCCTCCTCTCCAGCTCCTCCAGGGAGCAGGAGGAGGCGGGGCCTCTTCGCGCCCTCCCCCCCCCTGACGTTGCCCCGGCTCGCCGCCCTCGGGCGACTGCCTCGTGGCGGCCTCGCCCTCTGGGCCGACCCTCCTCGCCCGCAGCAGCGGGTTCCGGCGCGCGGGCCCCTCGGCCTCCGGGCTCGGGCCGCCCTCCGCCTGCTTGCGTGCCTTTTGGGGGGCGCGGCCATGCAACACCTCCCCCTCCTCCTCCTCCTCCCTCCTCCTCCTCCTCCTCCTCCTCCTCTCCTCCTCCTCCTACTCCTCTCCCCCTCCCCCCTCTCCTCCCCTCCTCTCCCTCCCTCCCTCCCTCCCTCCCTCCCTCCCTCCCTCCCTCCCCCTCCCTCCCTCCCTCCCTCCCTCCCTCCCTCCTCCCTCCTCCTCCTCCTCCTCCTCCTCCTCCTCCTCCTCCTCCTCCCTCCCTCCCCCTGCCTTTTGGGGGACGCACCGATACCGGTCATGCCCCAAACAGAGGCCTCCTATCGGAAGCTGGGCGAGGGCTGCTGAAAGCGTAGCTGCTACAACGGCCCTCCCGGAAGGAAAAAACAGCTTCCCGGAATGAGGCGCGGCACGCGAAACAGTCAACGGGCTTCTTCCCGCAAGGACGAAGACAACTTCCCGGAGGTCGATTCTAGCAGCCACGGATTTAGCAGCCTTGCCCACCTTCCGATCCTAGATGGGGTCCGAATAGATGGGGTTGAAGGATCGCGCCGCATCGCTCATGCATCGCCGATGCGTCGAGGATGCATCGGCGATGCACTGGCGACGTCGGCGATGCATCGGCGACGTCGGCGTGGGGGAACACGGGCTCCACCGATACGGCGATGGCACTGGATGAGGAAGCCTTCGAGAAGGAACCCAGGGTCTGGAAGCCAGTGGAACTCCAATCGTGGGCTGGCCATGGATCTCACCGCCGCCCTCATCAGATAATCGGGAGCGGCCAAGAGGGGGGTGTCCAAGAGGGGGGGGTGCAAATCATGACCGGCGGCATGTGCGCGGCCCAGCGGGGGGGCCAGGGACGTAATGAAATAAGAAGAGGCGCCATGAAATCTGGGGAAATATCATGGCCCCCGCCATGATATCCCCCCCCCCTAGTCATCACCCCCCTCTTTTCCGCTCCCGAGATAAGGAACCCTCCAGGGTCTGAGGCCTCCTGGACGCAGTCCTTAACGCACGCGCCCACCGTACTGGTCATGCCCCAAAGCACCCTGGGCCCGGGATCGGCGTGCCCTCGGATCCAGGCGCTGCAGAGGAATGGCGGGCGGGATCTCCTTGTTTCCGGCCTGCGGGGCCGTTTCCCAGCCCCGGGACCGTAGGAACACAAAAAAACAAACAAAAGCACAAATAAGAAGAAAAGAAAGGGGGGCCCGGGAAAATAGTCGAGATCCATGGGGGGGCGACGTCACGCAAACGCTGCAGCAACGTCGGAGGAGGGGGTATGTGTGCGCCCCCCTGGCTTGGCCAAGGTAGGGCCGAGCCTGGGCCCGGGAGAGGGCCTGGGCAGGACAGTCTATACCCAGACATCCGCCATTAGGTTTAGGGCAGGCATGTCCTCCTACAGGCGGATTTTGGAAGAAAAATGAAAAATAGTCAAAAAGTGCTCCAGAATAATCCGAAACAGTCGCAGAATCGTCCCCCGACCATTGTCTGACTATTTTTGAATATTACTCCTGTAGAAAGACATGCCCGCCTTAGCAATAGGTGGCGGCATCCGAACCACACCCCCACCAACGATCGATTCTCCTGAATCGATGGGAGGCGTGGATAGGGTTCGGAGTTCGCCACGTGTGCGACGAATTCCGAACCCCACCCCCACTGCCCATCAAGTTGCCTGAAGCGTTGATCGGCGAGGGCAGGGTCGAGATTTCGCCGCCGAACCACCTCGATTTTCTGGAGACACGGGTCCCCGACGGATCGACCACTTCTCTGGGGCCGGCTTTTCATCCCGAGTCACTTTTAGACGGTGCCGAGGCCCAGTAAACGCCCCGAGAGGCCGCAAAACTATGAAAAGCCTCCGTTCCGATATTGTTCGAGACGCTGGCTGTCTGGGAGCATGCAAAGGCATAGCTCCCGCCGCCCGATCCGCCTCCCGGAGGTCCGGGTAGAAGCCTGGGGGCGGCTCGATGGGGAAGTCCTGCGCAGGGGGCGCCCAATGCACCACCACCAGGCACGGCCAGAGCAGCACTGGGCCCCGGGATGGCCAGGGCCCAAGCCTCCGACGTTGTGATTGACTCGCACCGTCGCCACCCAGAGGTCTTGACCCATTCCCTGGGGCCTGGCTGTTCACCCCGAGTTGCTTGTTGCAGGTCCCGCGGCCTGGCGAGGGCCCCCAGAGGACGATAAGCGCAAAATGTCAGTACATACATATGCATGCAATCATGCACGCATGCATGCATGCATGCATACATACAGACATACCTACATTGATACATACAGACACACATGCATACACACATACACACGTACATACATACATACATACATACATACATGCATGCATGCATGCATGCATGCATGCATACATACATACATACATACATACATACAGACAGACAGGCAGGCAGGCAGGCAGGCAGGCAGGCAGGCAGGCAGGCAGGCAGACGGACAGACAGACAGACTCTTTCATACATGCATGCATACATGCATTCATGCATACTTACATGCATACATGCATACAGACAGACAGACAGACAGGCAGACACACATACGTACATACATACATGCATGCATACATACATACACATGCACGCATACATATATACATGCATAAATGTATACACGCATACAAACACACATACCGCTTTGCATGCATACATACGTACATACGCGCACACGTATATCCATGCATACGTGCACACGTACAAACATACATACATACATACATACATACATGTGTGCATGTATACAGATATGCATAGGTCCATACACATCACACACACCGAAACATACATACATACATGCATACGCACATGTAAGCAGACATGCTTGTATACGCGCATACATACATAGATGCATGCGTACAGATGTGCGTACGTACATACCTAACTGTATACAAGCAAACCGACCACACATTATATATATGTGTATGCAAATATGTGTGCCATATTATACATGTATGTATACACAGCCATCTATGTGTAGAGTATACACATGCACACAGGCATCTCGACAACTGTATACAGACGTACCTGTATACTATACAGTAGCAGAGCAGCTTATAAACATCTATATGCTATATATATATATGTACGCATATGTCTGTACATGTCCATAAATGTTCATCTGTATCCGTATGCACAGTGTGCATGAATGCAACTACGTGTATATATATATATATGTGCATATATAAAGATACACATTTACATGTGTTTGTATATATACTCATGTACCTATTGATACACACATACGCATATATATATCTATATATGAGAGAGGGAGAGATGGACACACAGACGAAAAAAGACTCCCGTCGGAACTCTTTCAGGATGCGAGGGGGTCTGAGGAGGGCACAGCATGGCCCTGGCCGAGCATGGTAGTGGTGCACGGGCGCCCCACTCCGGAGTCCGGAGGGGGCCGCAAGGGCGCCTGCAGAGGCAGCTCGGTGCCCGCGCCGGGCGGGTCCTGCGAGGCGGGGATTTGCCCAGATCCACCGCCTGGGAACCGACGTCCTGGTGCCCCAGCGGGCGGTGGATGTGGATACATTTCGGCCCCTGGGGGGCCGAATCTATCCATATCCACCGCCTGTGGGGGTCCGCGAAGATCGAAGCCCCAGGCGGAGGTTATGGACAAACCCCCGCCGCGGCGGTCCGGGTCGTAGAAGCCCGGCGGCGGCTCGATGGGGAAGTCCGCCGCGGGCCGCGGCGGCGCCTCCTCCTTCTCTGGGACGCCAGCCCGTACCCCCTCGACTCGTGAGAAAAATCACTGTGGGAGGCTTGGGGCGGTTTTCGGCCTCTGGGGGCCCTCGCCGGGCCGCGGGATCGTCACAAAACATGAGTCAGGATGGAACAACTGGTGCAGGGGAATGGGTCGAGACCTCTGGGGGTCGACGTTATGCAAAAATCATGACGTCGGGGGCCCGGGGAAGGACATGCGACCACTATGTGCCCCCGCTCTGAGGCGCACGTCCGAAGCGAACTTACAGCACAAGCATCGTGTAGTATACGTCGTCACCAGGTCGGCATGGCCAGGAAGCGACAGCAAGCGAGCACATGCTAGAAGAAGTCTGAGCGCGTGCGTCTCCCCTGGGGGCGCGGCGCACACATCGTGTAGATCTGCTTGGGCTGTGCGTCCCAATCCTCGGCCGCGCCCGACCCCTCGGGATAAAAGCCTGGCGGCGGCTCGATGGGGAGGTCCAGCAGCGGGGGCCGCGGCGGCGCCTCCTCCTCCTCCTCCTCGTCCACGTCCTCCGACGCGCCCGGCAAGTCCGGGTAGAAGCCCGGCGGCGGCTGGATGGGGAAGTCCGGCGGGGGGCGCAAGGGTGCCTGCGGAGGCAACTCCGCTCGCGGCGCTGGGGTCGTCGGGCGCACGCCGATGACGTTGAGACCGATGACGTCCGGGCTGTCGTGCTGAGACAACTCCGACGTCCTTGTCTGAAAAGGAAGGCAGGACCCTGAGATCCGGGCGTTGCAACTTTTTCATACCTGGCGTTTTCGATTGGTTTCGGGCCCCAGGGCCATCGCAGATCGGTGCGGCTCGAAAACGTGGAGCTGGATGATGGGGTCTAGGGCCCCTGCTGATGTTGCATTGTTTCGCAACGTCGGATCTCAGGGAAGGACTAGGAGAAGGGGGACAGGGCGGAAAGACGCGAGGGATGGAGGGATGGAGGGAGAAGGAGGACGAGGAGGGATGGAGGGAGAAGGAGGAGGAGGAGGAGGAGGAGGTGGAGCGTGCCTGGACGGTTGGTGGCGACAGCTCAAGAGATCCTCCGCCCGCCACCGGATGGGGATGGCGAGTGAGCGAGAGCGACAGCCCCATGTAGAACAACCTCAACGAAAGCAGAGTTCAGGGGGGGGGAGCAAGAGCAAAAGACGGTGATGGTCATCAGGCCAGATCTGCGACATCGACGCCGTACTGCCCAGGGCGACCGAAGACGGCGACGCACTTTCCTTCAGAACACCGCATGCCCCAGCAGCCGCTGCTTGAAGAAGCCATCGGTAAAGAAGCGAGCAGCACGCAAACCCGAAGCGACAGAGTGCCACGGCGCGTCGATCCACACTTGGCTTAAGTCGGGCGTGTCCTCCTACACGGGGATTTGGGGCGAAAAATGAAAATACCCCCAAAAAATACCCCTGAAATGCCCAAAAATTGTCAAAAAATGATCCCCTGACTATTTTTGGACTATTTTTGAACTCCCCCCCTGTAGCGGGACAAGCCCGATTTCACACTTGGCTGCGGCGGCTGGTCCGGCGAGAGGCCCAACCAGGAGGGCAGTGCCGCCGTCCTGCGCGCGCCCGCCCGCGAGGGCGGCCGGGCACGGCCACCAGAGACTCGTTTGAAGGGGCCCCGGGACACACAAGTAAATACACACAAACAGCAGGATCCCCCATGTTTTCCCATATGTTCTGGGTTTGGGTCTTCCCCCCCCCACTTCACATCATGTTCCCATAATTTCTAAGAAATCGACGACCCATCGTGTCTGTGTGTTTCTTCCCCTCCGGATTGTCTTCCCCCGGCCCGGGTCAGGGGCTGCGGCTCGCAGGCCGGCGGAGCCCGTCGGGCGTCCTGGAGCCATCTGGGGGCCCTTCCCGCCTGGGCTGCCCGTCGGGCTGCCCTGGGGGGCGGGGGGGGCCGCCCCGACGGACGCAGGCAGGGAGGGTTCCAATGAGGACGCCCGCACGCGCGTGCTGGCCTCGCTCTACAGTCATCGGCCTGACCTAAGGAACGATAAATAAGGAACGAAGCCCCTTTTTTATCCCAAGGAATAACGCATAAGGAACGATAAATAACAAATAACGCATGAGGAACTGTAAATAACGCATGCAAACCTAAGGAACGACCGAGCCCCTTTGGAAAAGCAAGTGTTCCTTACTCAAGCCGCTCACTGTATGCTCGAGGCCTCCGCGTGCAGCTCTCGTCCCCTACGGCATCGTTGTCAGCGGCGTCAAAGCTGCCATCACCCATGGGCGCGAGCCGCGGCGCCAGGCCCTGGTCGGGCCAGGCCCTGGGGACTGGGGAGAGCGCGTGCGGCACCCGGCCAAAGAGCGGAAACCTCCTCGATCGCGCGTCCCCGTGTATGGTGGTCCTCCTCGTCCTCCTCGTCCTCCTCGTCCTCCTCGTCCTCCTCGTCCTCCTCGTCCTCCTCGTCCTGGTCCTCCTCGTTCTCTTCGTTCCCCTCGCCCTCCTCGTCCTCTTCGCCCTCCTCGTTCTCCTCGTTTTCCTCGTCCTCCTCGTCCTCTTCGCCCTCCTCGTCCTCCTCGTTTTCCTCGTCCTCCTCGTCCTCCTCGTCCTCCTCGAACCCACAATCACGGCGATGGCAAGCCCTGCCAGACTTGCAAAAACCAGCGCTGGGCACCCTCCCACGGCAAAGGTGCTCGAGTGCGCTCGCGGCGCGGGCAGCATGAGGTGAGCAAGCCGAGGCTGCGAAGGACTCACACGCTCCTCAACGTTCGCGCGCCAACCGTCCAAGCTCGAGGTCATGCCATCAGCTCTTTTTCCCAATGCTAGATCCATGAATCGCGACACCGCTTCTCCTGATCGACTGGCAAAACGGCAGGCAAAACCGATTCCTTTCACCAGGCCAGGGAGAGATCGGACGATTTCCTCCATGGCAACTTCGATGTTAAAGTCCACTGTCGCGGGTCGTTCATTGCGTTGTTGCTGGAAGCCACCCGTACTCGGGTGAAACTTCAGAGGAGCCAGACCGACGCAAAGACACATTCGAAGAGGATTGGCTGTTCACCTCGTCGTCGTCAGAGCTCTCCTTGGGGGGCCTCAGCAGAGCCACCAATGGCGTTCCCTGAGGAAGGAAACTGGTTAAGCTTGCCCTCGAAAATCGCAATCGTACTGTTCATGCTTCCGACCAAATCACTGAAGGAGGCGAGCTGCCCAGCATATATACGGTAGGCATCCTGGAGAAGTTCTGGAACCGATACCCTCTGCGGCAGATGTGCAGCACCAGGCGTAAAGACAGGCGCCTGTTTGTCGAAAGTCGAACCAGTTACCCGCCGCCTGTACTGCGTACCAAAGCGGGGCACGCACAGTGAAAACGATATCATTGTTAGTACGTTGGGATATCCCACGGGCGGATATCGCACATGCGTTCCACGAACCCCGCGGCGATATGTTAGCACATCAAATCAACATAACATGTTCGTCGGGACCAGGTTGCAAATATATGCAAGTGCTGAAACAAGAGCGTTATGAATTGGAACGGCTGGCAAAATTAGCAAACATCGCAACCAACCACAGAACATCAGGAGCCCAGTTGGGAGCCAGCTGGAACCGAAAACAGCTGAAGTCCGTCAGCGTCTGCACCAAAAGCCACGAAGGAGGAGAGCGGACGTTCTCGTCCTCCTCCTCCCCCCTGCTCCCGCGAGGTCCTGCGATCCGCCCGCTCACGAGCAGCGAGCCGCGGCGAGGCCCGCACACCAGCCAGGAGGAGGAGGAGGAGATGATGGGGTCGGCCGCGGGTGCGGACGGTGAGGAGGCCCCCTTCCGGGGAGAGACGCGAGACAGAGGCTGCGCCTCTTGGGGTATCGCACGGCATCCGTTGAGCCACCAGTGAAACCCCGAGCAAGGCCCAACCTGCTGGGAATCGGGCGGCCGCCACACGATGCATCCCCAGCGATCGACGGGGACCTCTCTCCTGAATCGCCGCACGCACTCACGGCACATCCGTGGTTTCCTAAGGAAAAATCCACTCGCGGTCGGCTTCAACCATGGGTGGACTCCCTGCTTGCCGTGGGCTTCGCGGACGCGCAGTCCTTGTCACTCTGCCGTGTTGTGGGGCCCTTGGCGCACGTGGCCTGGAATCGGGACACAGCATGCCGCCAAAAGAAGAGGGAGGGGGAGCAGCACCAGAGGTGGCGGCGGCAGCGACAACATAAGGGCCCAGGGGCAGGGCAGGGGGGGTGCAGGGCTTGACGCCCTGGCGCAGCCACTGGCCTGGCAGACGCCCTCGCTTCCCTCTGTGCGGGCAGCTTTTCCACTGGCCCGGCCCGTGCCCCGTCGAGCAGCGCCAAAAATGCATGCTCAGCTTCCTTCAGGAGCAGCTGAGGCTCTTGCTCTGCATCAGAACGTTCGGCATCTGATGGTTGATGGAGACTGAAGGCTCCAGCCTTGGCAACTGCACCGGCATACCCATTACCGACAGCAAACCGCCATTCTCAAGAGAAAAGGAGGCACAAGAGAAGGAGGAGGAGGAGGAGGAGGAAGAGGAGGAGGACGGAGGAGGTGGTATAGGAGGCGCCCTAAAGATGGCGTGTAGGCCTCCAGGACGGGAGAGTTCGAAGGAGGGAGAAGGAGAGGACGGAGGACGCAGGACTGAGGAGCGGGAGATCGGGGGAGGGAGGAAGGGAAGGGAGGTGCAGGGAGGAAGAGGAGTGAGGCAAGAGAGAGGGCAGAGGACCCGGGGACGGAGGGATGAAGGAAGCGGGAAATTCTGTTTGGACGCCCGACATGGCTACGGAAAAATGGGTACGATGCCCAACAGCACATGCTGTCCAATGCTGACAGCAGCCACTGTTGGCCAGGCGGCCTTCTGCCTCAAATGGACACCGCCCGCGGCGCCACCGACGGCGAGTCCAGCTCAAAATGAAACGGAAATCACGGATGTCCTCTGTACCCATTTCGTCCGTACGGATGCCAGGGCGGTTCTCTGACGTCCTGTCTGGGAAGCCTGCGGGCGACCACGCTGCGGCGCCCAGCAGCACAAGGCCGATCACGGACAGGATGCCCGCCGCGGCGAAGGCGCCGCGCCTCGGCGCGGAGCGCAAAAAATCTCTGTGTTCCGCGACGGCGGGCTCGGACGGCGGGCCTCTGTGGGTGACGACTGCGGGTCCCACACTGGCAGGCTCGTGCCGTGCCGACTCCGACGCCGGCTCCTGACACCGCGGGGACCCTTCCGCCTCGAACGATCGGCCGCGTCCGAAACGCCGGATCTCTCCACGTCGACCGAGCCCGTGTCCCCAGCGGCGTTCAGCATCGAACGCCAGCGGCGGGGCCGCCGCCGATCGGCGCGGCGCGAAAAAACCTGCCGCAGAGGCGCGGCCCGCGGGCGGAGGGGGCGTGCGGGCAGGGCGGGGGGGGGCGTCTCGCCGAGGGCTCGCCCCGCCAGCTCCGGCCGTGAGGCCTGGCGCGCGCAACGTCTGCGGCAGGCTCTCGCGTCGCGACGGCCCCAGCCAGGAGAAGCCCAAGCGGCACAAGCCCAAACTTTTGGCGCCCCGCGCGGATTTCTTGGATCTGCGCCGGACCCCCCCCCCCTGGCGCGCGGAGCGCGCCAGGGGCGGCGCCGGAGGTGCCGCCGGGGGGGGCCAGCGCGGACCCAAGAAGTCCGCGCGGAGCGCGTTCTATGACGTTGTTTCTTCTTCGACCAGCGCTGGACTCCGACACCGCGTGGATCGTTCAGCCTGGAGCGATCAACCGTTTCCGAAAAACATCAGGTCATGCAACCTCGGCCGATTCTGGGCCCCCGGCAGAGCGCAGCGTGGCACGCCGGCGGCGGGGTCGCCACCAGTCGACACGACTTGAAGCTACCGTACAAGGACTGAGCGCTGGTCGTCTTCAAAAGGGAGCGCTCGCCCTGGCGCCGCGCACGTTCGGCTCGAAAGTCTGCAGGAGGAGGATGGTGAGGAGGAGGAGGAGGAGGAGGAGGAGGAGGAGGACGAGAAGGAGGAGGAGGAGGAGGAGGAGGAGGAGAACGAGGAGGAGGAGGAGGAGGAGGAGGAGGAGGACGGACGACGAGGGCGAGGGAAAGGAGGGGGAGGGGGAAGAGGAGAAAGAGGAGGAGGAGGAGGAGAAGGAGGAGGAAGAGGAGGAGGAGGAGGAAAAGAAGGAGGAGGACAAGGACGAGGCGGAGGAGGAGGAGGAGGAGGAGGCGAAAGGAGGAGAAGGAGGAGGATGGTGAGGAGGAGGACGAGGAGGAGGAGGGGGAGGCGGAGGAGCAGGAGGAGGAAGAGGAGGACGAGGAGGAGGAGGAGGGAGAGGAGGAGGAAGAGGAGGAGGAGGAAAAGCAGGAGAAGCAGGAGGAGGAGGAGGAGGAGGGGGAGGAGGAGGGGGAGGAGGGAGGAGGAGGAGGAGGAGGAGGGGAGGAGGAGAGGAGGAGGAGGAGGAGGAGGAGGAGACCAGCATACAAGGAGGAGGAGGAGGAGGAGGAGCAGTTTTTGTTCAGGATGGAGGGCGGCTCCTTCTCCAAAGGGACCTCTCGACGCAGCTCCGCCCACACCTTCGTCTGAGAAGCTTGTGGCAGCTGCAGGGCTGGGGGGGCGGCTCCTCGTCAAGCTGGGGCTCTCGATTGGGACCCCCTCGGACTCAAAGATGTAGCAGCTGCACGAATGGAGGGCATATCCCCTGCAACATGGGGCTCTTGATGGAGAGGCGTCCTCGAAGTTCATATGACCAAAAGTGCAAACTTGTGTAACGATGACACGGACGGAGCGCTGTGTTTGTTCAAAACGGAGATACTGCTGGCACCTCACTGCACTGCATCACCACCCAGTTTTCGCAAGGAGGATTACGCCAAAGGAACATGCAAAACACCTCCTTCTGGAAACGGGGATCCCGCGTCATTGGCAGGCCCATGGGGTGCTGGCATTGTAAGGGGAAGCTTCGCATAGGGAACAGGAAGGCTTGCGAAGACGCATGAGGAGACTTGAGACGGGAGGGTAGGTTGTAGCATCGCTGACGCATCTTAGAACTACTCTGGTTCGACTCCATCCCCTTCTCAATTTTCATCATCCATTCCTTTTCCTTCTAATTAACTCCTCCCTGTCGCACCCCGGGACGTTTCGGCAGGGCGGGCCAGGCGCTTCGCCTGAGACTCCCTCACCATGAATGGTCCTGAGGCCTCGAATCTGCCATGGCTTGACGGACGTAGGGCGGGCCAGTTTCAGAATGCGGCTCCAGCCTTAGCACCGCGCACTGTCGTCTCAAGAGATTGCAAGAGCTTCGAGGACGGAGCGCGGGCCGCTCACAAAATGCGGCACTCGCCGCAGCACCGCGCGCACAGGCGTCTCAAAAGCTTGCCACAGCTTCGAGGACGGAGGGCGGCGCCTTTTTAAACCTGTGGCTCTCCCCGTAGCGCCGCGCCGCAGGCTTGCCGGAAAAGGCTGCTGCCACAGCTTAACGGATGGATGGCGGCGCCTTGGTTTCAAATGTGTGGCTTACAGTCGGGGCGTTGACCTAAGGAGCCCTAAATGAGGAACGGGGCCCCTTTCTCCCATAAGTTGAACTTCGATTTCCCATGGAAAACCTCGGGAAAACAGAAGGCAAACTGTAGAACAATCAAGGAACACCGAGCCCCTCCCCAACGAAAAGGGTTCCTTCTGCAGGGCCCCGGCTGCACTAGCACGCGAGCATCGGTCTTACAAGTCTGCCACCGCTTAATGCCAAAGTGTGGCGCTCGCCGTAGCGCTGCGCACCTTCGTCTCAAAAGCATCCAACAGCATCAAGGACGGAGGGCAGTTACTTGTCAAAGTGTGGCTCTCGCCTCAGCACCGCGCACACTCGTCTCAAAAGTTTGAAGCATGGTCAAGGATTATTACGGCTGGCGTCCCAGAAATGGTGCTGACACGATTTCGGATTGTCAGGCCCCCAATCGTCACGACGATTCAAGGTGCTGAAGTCCCAAGAATGGCGTCCTGGCACGATTCAGGATCGCCTGGACGCAACAGCAACGTTGAATCGCAGCTGTGCCGTCCAGGAAAGGTGTGGTGGCACGATGAAGGATTATCAGACTTGTCTTCCAATGGGGCACTTCCCGAAGTGAGAATGCATTATTTCAGGGAACTGTGACAAGGCAACTTGGAGAAGGGTTGATTGCAATAACGATGGCGCGTCTTGGGTTTACACTGGTCCATGCTGCCTCCTCCTCCTCCTTCTGCTATTCCTCCTCCTCCAACTTCTGCTCCTCCTCCTCCTCCTCCTCCTCCTCCTCCTCCTCCTCCTCCTCCTCCTCCGCCTCCTCCTCCGCCTCCCGCATCTTCCTCCTCCTCCTTCTCCTCCTCCTCACCTTCCTCCTCCTCCGCCTCCTCCTCCTCCTCCGCCTTCTCCTCCTCCTCCTCCTCCTCCTCCTCCTCCTCCGCCTCCTCCTCCTCCCTCCCCCACCTGGGGACAGTAGAGGGGGGGAAGGAGGCAGAAGGGCAAGGGGTGTTGAACTGCTCGCCCCTGCGCCTGAGGCCGTCGCCCTCCAGGCCACAAGCTCGCAGCGGCGCGCCATGGCGGCCCTCCTCGAGAGCGGCCACGTCCGCCGGCGGAGCCCTCCTTCTCCTACTCCCCATTTCTCTTCCTCCTCCTCCTCCTCCTCCTCTCCTCCTCCTCCTCCTCCTCCTCCTCCTCCTCCTCCTCCTCCTCCTCCTCCTCCAAATGGTATCCTCTTCCTGCGCATCCCCTCCTCATCCCTCTCCTCATCGCTATCATCCGATTCATGTTCCGCGTCCTCCTCATCATCCTCCTCAGCCTCCTCCGCCTCCTCCGCCTCCCCCGCCCCTTATTAATATAATTAGTTTGTCGTCTCATTAGTCTTATTATTAGTACTCCTATTAGTAGCCGTAGTATTGGTCGTATTCTTTTTGGTGCGACTATAAAGATTATCAGTATTGAGAGCATGAGTCGTAGTAGTACTAATGCCAGTAGTCTTCTTATTATTAGTACTAGCAGTATAATCATCCGTATTCGTAATATTAGTCGTCTTAGCGTTATTATTCGTAGTCTTAGTTTCAGTATGTTCCTTCTCATTATTCGCACTATGGTTAGTATTTGCATGATCCGTAGTATTCGTAATGCTCTCCGTATTCCTATCAGTATTATCTTCGCCTTCCTCATCAGGCTCGTCGTCATCATGAGCATCACCATCAACAACATCAGTATAATCATCATCATCATCAGCATCATCACCATCTCATCAGCATCATCGACAGCATCATCATCACCAGCAGCAGCATCATCAGCATCATCATCGGCAGCATCATCATCGTCATCATCAACAGCAGCATTATCAGTATCAGCACCGCCACCATCATCATCATCAGCATCATTGTCAGCATCAGCATCATCATCAACAGCAGCATCATCACCAGCAGCATCATCATCAGCATCAGCATCAGCGACATCATCGTCATCATCAACAGCAGCATCATCATTATCATTATCAGCATCGCCACCCTCATTATCATCAGCATCATTGTCAGCATCATTATCGTCACCAGCATCATGGTCATCATCAGATATGCAGACGATGCGACATCCTTAGCATCACACTCATCATCTGTAGCAGCCTCCTCTTCCTCCTCCTCCTCTTCCACCACCACGACCACCATCATCATCGTCATCATCCTCAGCATCATCATCAGCATCATCGTCATCTTCCTCAGCATCATGATCAGCATCAGCATCATCATTATAACCAGCAGCAGCAGCATCGTCGTCATCGTCATGTTCATCATCACCACCACAAACAACAACATCAGCATCAGCATCATCATCATCAGCAGTAGCAGCAACAGATTCATAATCAGCGGCATCATCATCGTCATAATCAGGATCAGCATCCTTATCTTCAAAATCAGCACCATCAGCATCATCAGCATCATCAGAGTTATTGGCATCATCAGCATCATCATCCTCATCAACATCATTATCATCAGCAACAACATCAATGAACAACAATAACAACAACCACCACAACAACAACAACATCATCATCATCATCATCTGCATCGTCATCATCATCGTCACCATCCTATCCAGCAGAACCATCATCCGTAGCATCACCATCATCACCATCATCAGCAGCATCAGCACTAGCATGATCGTCATGATCAGCATGCTCAGCAGCATCGTCATCATCCTCATCCTCATCATCATCATTATCATCATCATCAGCATCATCATCATCATCATCATCATCATCATCATCATCATCATCATCATCATCATCATCATCATCATCATCATCATCATCATCATCATCATCACATCATCATCATCATCATCATCATCATCATCATCATCATCATCATCATCATCATCATCATCATCATCATCATCATCATCATCATCATCATCATCATCATCATCATCATCATCATCATCATCATCATCATCATCATCATCATCATCATCATCATCATCATCATCATCATCATCATCATCATCATCATCATCATCATCATCATTATCGGAAAGATCACCACCGCCATGACCATCATCACCAGCGTCATCAGCATGAGCAGCATCATCAGTATCATCATCACCCGTAGCCATTTTGGCTCACGGCCGCTGAGGGGTCCCGAGACGGCGAGTCCCCTGGGCGTTTCGAGCGGTAGGACTGCTCGGACGACTGGAGCCAAGGCAATTCCATACACTCTCAGCGTTCTTACCCGTCTTCGTGGGCCGCCATGGCACCTGGCGGAAGCGGACACGGCAACGGAGCAAGCGACAAGGCCGAATATTTCGGGTGGAAGCGCCATCAAGACCCGGCGTCAAAGTGTTAGTTCACGTGTGTGTGTGTGCGTGTGTCATCACATGGGCACCAAATCCGACGCCGCCCGCAAGTACTCGATCAAACGACGCGCATGGGATGCCGACACTCCTCTGGCCTTGGCGTGTCGAAAGAAGCCAATAGCAGCGGCAGCAAAGCTCGGATGAGGCCTGCTGTCATTCGCGCGGCAGCTGGCTTTAGAGCGACAGGCTGGCAGCAGCAGACTACAGATGCAAATGCGGTGGGACCAAGTGGACGTCGGCACCACGTTCATGGTCACAAGCAGCAGCACCACCAAGAGCTACCACGAGCGGGCATGGAGGGCTCAGTATGGCGCAAGTGCTCGATGCGGCGATCAAGAAGGCAGACGACAGCAAGAAGAAGGAGCTCCAAAGCGTGCTCGAGAACGTCGCGAAGAAGCAGGAGCCGGAAAGGCTCAAGGAGGAACTGGAGCAAACCAACAAGGACTACGGGCAGCGGGCAATCGAGCTTGCGGAGGCCGAGGACGAGGTCAAGGAGGAGCTCGCCAGCGGACCCCCATGGAGCCCACGAAGGGGGCCGCGAGGTCCCAACTGGGTCCGCGTACCACTCCACTACGCGCGACATCCCAGGAGCCCACGAAAGTGAGGACAGCTGCGCATTTCGCAGCCACGCAGGGCGCCGCGAGGTCCCAGCTGGGTCCGCGTACCACTCCACTCCGCTAGACCTCCCAGGAGCCCACGAAAGTGGCGACAGCTGCGCACCTCTCAGCCACGCAGGGCGCCGCGAGGTCCCACTGGGTCCGCGTACCACTCCACTCCGCTGGACCTCCCAGGAGCCCACGAAAGCGGCGACAGTTGCGCGCTTCGCAGCCCTCCAGGGACGCAAGCACAACCCGAAGGAAAGAACAAAGGAAGAAGAGATCGAAGAGGAGACAGGGGGCAGGAAGTAAGAGACAGGAGTGCGGAGGAGGAAGGAGTAGAGGGAGAAGACTCGACCACAAAGCTCTATTCAAAACGAGAATCCAACCAAGGAGGGTTTGGAAGAAGAACACTGCCTGGGGAATAATGTGAAGAAGATGATGAAGATGAATAATAATAAGAATAATAAGAATAAAGAAAACGAAAAGAAGAAGAACAAGCATCATAATCATAAGAAAAAGGAGCCGATTGATATGAAGAAAGCAAAGAAGAAGAACAACAATTATCGAATTATGATATTTCCTCTCGCCCACCTCCCTAATGTTCCTTATGCTCACCCATCTGGAAGGGCCCGGGAAAAGTGCTGGACATCAGCCGCCAAAGTACCAGTCCTATCCATCCTTCCTCCTCGATCCTCCCTGCCCCTCCCCCCTCCCCTCTGGGGAAAGAGGTTTGCTTTGGCCGAACAAATCGGCATCGGCGTCGCCGCAGACAGGAATTCCGAGGGCCAGCTGCAGGCTGGCAGCGCCGCCTCCCGCCTCCCTCCTCCCTCCTCCCTTGCCGCTCGCCCCCGCGAAGCGAAGAGGAAGGCCCCCCCCGCCCCCCTGAAGGGCGACCACAGGGAGAGACTGGCTCCGGGGGGGGCCACCTCAACCCGGAACATCGGCGATGCATGTCGCCCACACGGCGTCGCAGCAGGCCCCCGACAGCTTCGCACGCTCCTGGGCAGGATGGGCCATCGGGCCCCATATCAGCGATCAGTGGGCGGTCGGAGGTCGATGAAACCCCCCCATGGCCTATCCCGTCCAGGGATCCCCGTGGCTCTGGGGGGCAACCTCGACCCGAAGCGGCGATGCATCGCAGACACGGCGTCGCGACAGGCCCACGACAGCGAATCCGCACGCTCCTGGGGGAGGCTTGGAGATGGGCACCGACACCAACATAGGAGGTTGCCTCCACTGGGGGAAGATGATCCTAGATTCTGGCATTGGTGGTAACGCTTCGGCCACCTAGGAAGCGCGAATATGGACACCATCACCGAGATCGGGATCATCTTCCCTTGGTGGAGACACACCGCCGGTATTGGTGTTGGTATCAACCTCTAGGCCTCCGACGATAGGCGATCGGGCCCCTATCAACAATCCATGGGCGAGTGGAGGTCGATGAAACCCCCCTGAGCCTCTCCCGCCCAGTGATCCCCGCTGCCTGGTTGTCGGGTCACAGCTCTGGCCTCCGGCGGCCCTTCGAAGACGACACGGGCACCCCCGCCCGCCTCTCGGCGAGGCGCAGCCGCTGGAGGGCACCCCGAGTCTGGAAAACCGCCGAGGCCCAACGAAAACGCCCGCAAAGCTCGAAACTCGATGGATGGGAACAGGGCCCCCCCTCGAAGCATCCCCTCCGCGGAGCCTGCCTCACCTCCCCCCCCTGACGCTTCCCCCGGCCCACCCGCAGATCCCTGCCCTCTGGGGAAACCAAGCGGTAGCGATGCCGCTGCTCCCCGGACCTCTCCTGGAGCGCGCTCTGACAGCAGCAGAAAGGTCGGGGCGGGTCCGGCCGTGGCGGCGAGGGCCTCCCAGGAGGCCCCCGAAGAGCACCCCCCCCCCCAAAAAAAGGCAAGGGTAGCGGCGTCGATGCCTCTTCCTCCACGGATGCTCTGCCCTTTTTACTCCTCCGCCGACTTCCATCCGCGGCCCTTAGGGCCTAGGGCGTCCCGACGACCGCGCCCGCGGGGATCACTGCTCGTCCCCGACTCCTGTGTGATGGCACCGGGGCCCGGAGACGGCCCCCGAGGGGCGACACCTGGAGGAAGAAAGGCCCCGCGGAAAGATCATGCCGCGGGAGAGCTGGGTCGCCCCTCCCCCCCCCCTTCCCACGCCGCCTCCCCCCCCCTCCCAGGCCCTCCTCGAGAGCGGCCGCGTCCGCCGCCGGCAGCGACCAGGGCGACGGCCGGCACGGCTCCGCCAGCAGGGGGGCCTCGCTGGCCTCCCCCGACGCGCAGGTGCAGGGGCTGGCGCACTCCTCGCGGCCGTGGGCGAGGGGGTGCCCACTGCGGCCTCGGGGGGCCGCCTTCGGGCCCCGGGGGCCATCACAGGAAATAGGGCCGGGACGACGAGGAGCCCTGGGGAAGAGTTCGGGGCAGCTGGGGCCGCGGATTGAGAGGAAAAAAAACAAAACAAGAAACGAGGGGATGACCGAGGAGCATCGAGGGGGGATCGAGGGTCCGAGACCTCGGGCTGGCGCACCCCTCGCGGCGGCCGTGATCGAGGGAGGGTCGAGGGGAGAAATCGAGGGGAGAAATCGAGAGGCGTTTTTCCCCACCATCCTGTGGTGTTGGGTCCTCGTTTTGAAGAGACAGCGCCCCGCGTTCCTCCTCCTCCTCCCGCTGCCCCCTCCCGCCTCCCCTTCCTTCTCCGATCCCTGCCTCTAGCCTCCGATCCAGTCAACCATTTTGGCACACCCCTCACACGTTTCGTAGCCCCATCGGGAGCCCCACCGAAGGCCCAAGCGTCAGCGTTCACATGCGCCCACCGCACCCATTTTGGCGCACCCCTCACACGTTTCGTGGCCCCATAAGGAGCCCCACCGAAGGCCCAAATGCCAGCGTTCGCATGCGCCGGCCCCACAGGGAGCCCCACAAAAGGCCCAAATGCCAGCGTTCGCATGCGCCCACCGCACCCATTGTAGCACACCCCTCACACGTTTCGTGGCCCCACAGGGAGCCCCACCGAAGGCCCAAATGCCAGCGTTCGCATGCGCCCACCGCACCAATTTGGCACACACACACACACACACACACACACACACCTCGCACGTTTCGTAGATCCATAGAGAGCCCACCGAAGGCCCAAATGCCAGCGTTCGCATGCGCCCACCGCACCCATTTTGGCCCACCCCTCACACGTTTCGTGGCGCCCCGCCGAAGGCCCAAATGCCAGCGTTCGCATGCGCACACCGCACCCATTTGGGCACACCCCTCACACGCTTCGTGACCCCATAAGGAGCCCCACCGAAGGCCCAAATGCCAGCGTTCGCACGCGCCTACCCCATCCACTTTGGCGCGCCACTCATACGTATCTTGGCCCAAATGCTAGCGTTCGCATGCGCCCACCCCACCCGTCTTGGCACGCCCCTCACACGTTCCGGGGCCCCATGAGGAGCCCCACAAAAGGCCCAAACGCCAGCGTTCGCATGCGCCCACCGCACTCATACTGGCACGCCCCTCACAAGTTTCGTCGCCCCATAAGGAGCCCCACCGAAGGCCCAAATGCCAGCGTTCACATGCACCCACCGCACCCATTTTGGCACACCCCTCACTTCGGGGCCCCATTAGGGAGCCCTACCGAAGGCCCAAATGCCAGCGTTCGCATGCGCCCACCGCACACATTTTGGCACACCCTTCAAACTCTTCGTGGCCCTACTGGGAGCCCCACCCAAAGCCCAAATGCCAGCGCTTGCACGCGCCAGCGCCCCTCACACGTTTCGTTGCCCCATAGGGAGCCCCACCGAAGGCCCAAATGCCAGCGTTCGCGTGCGCCCACCGCACCCATTTTGGCACGCCCCTCATACGCCTCGTGGCCCCATGGGGAGCCCCACCGAAGGCCCAAATGCCAGCGTTCGCATGCGCCCACCGCACCAATTTTGGCACACCATAGAGAGCCCACCGAAGGCCCAAATGCCAGCGTTCGCATGCGCCCACCGCACCCATTGTAGCACACCCCTTCACTCGTTTCGTGACCCCACAGGTAGCCCCACCGAAGGCCCAAATGCCAGCGTTCGCATGCGCCCACCGCACCCATTTTGGCACGCCCCTCACACGTTTCGTGGCCCCATAGGGTGCCCCACCGAAGGCCCAAATGCCAGCGTTCGCATGCGCCCACCGCACCCATTTTGGCACGCCACTTCACACGCTTCGGGGCCCCATAGGGAGCCCCACCGAATCTGGTGCCAACGACGGTGCCCACAACTGCAGATGGTTGGGTTTTTCGCCAGGCTAAGTTTTGCCAGATGTTCCGGGCCCCAGGCGCCCGCATAGATCGATCCAGGACTCGAAAAATGCAGCAGAATCATTGGGCTTAGGGCTCCGCTCGTAATGTTCGGCGAGGTTGCCATGTGTTCGCAACGTCGGATCTGCGGGGAGGGAGGATCGAGGGGAATCGAGGATCCCACACCTCTGGCGGACTTGTCTATTCTGTCGCGGAGGGAGGATCGAGGGAGAATCGAATCGCCGACCTCCGGCGGATGTGTCCGTTCTGTCGCAGCGGGCTTTTTCTGCGTTTGCGCCCCAGGGGGGCTGGTTTCTAGGCCAGGGCCAGTTGAATCAAACATGCATCTGGGGCGAACACCTACCCCCGGGGCAGCGGTCAAGAGGATTGAACCCCTTGACCAGCACCGTAAGATATATATATATATATACATACATACATACATACATACATACATGCATGCATGCATGCATGCATGCATGCATGCATACAGGCAGACTTACATACGTACATACGTACATACGTACATACGTGCATACGTACGTACGTACATACATACATGCATGCATACATACATGCATATATGCATACCTACATACCTACATACCTACATACCTACATGCATACACACATACTTACTTACATACATACATACATGCATGCATACATACATACAGACGTACATGCGTACATACGTGCATACATACATACATACATACATGCATGCATGCATACATGCATACATATATACATACATGCATGTATACATACATACATATATATGCAACCATACATATATATATATATATATATATATATATACATACATACATATATTCGTATATACATACATCCATACATACATACATACATACATGCATGCATGCATGCATGCATACATACATACATACATACATGTACACACACAGACATGCACACATGCATGCGTGCATGAATGCATGCATGCATATATTCATGCATGCATACATACATACATACATACATACATACATGCATACATACATGCATACATGCATACATGCATATATATATATATATGCATGCATACATATATACATATGCATATACATACATACATACATACATACATACATACATACATACATACATACATACATACATACATACATACATACATATAGGCGTTGCCACGCCAATGTGTTGTACCTCCTGGAGGCCTCTCATTGCCGTGGCTGGGTTTCCCTCGATTGTTTCATCGGAGTGCACCCGGGGACAGGTCCAGGGACTGATTTCTGAGGTCCCTGAACCAAACCCCCACGCGTCGTGACACGTTCACGACCGCAGGCTTTTGACCGCTTTCGGCAACAAAACACGGGATGAAGAGCTGTGTTTTTCTGCGACGGCAAGCGTCCAGATGCTTGCCACGGAGTATGAAGACGCCCGGTGATAGCTCAGACAGCTCTCGTGGCGCGGGCGACGCGACGAAAACCAGGTCCCCAGAGCAGGGGTCGAGACCCTCAGGGCGTCCACGTTGTAAATCGGGGGCGCGCAAACATGGATTAGCGATCCATTGATTTGGCGCGCAGAAAAACGGCGAGTGCCGCCTCGTTCGGCAGCGGAAATCCGCGATTCCCCATGATAGTGGGACCCGTCGCTAATCCACAACGCCCCCTTGATCCATGTTTGCGATTGGCAGGTGGCCGCGAGCCCGGGGGGGGCCGGGGGGGGGGGGGCAAACGCAAGCGACCCTGCGTTGACTGGGCGGGGGGTCTCTGCTGCGGCCTTTGAGCGTGGCCTCGCAGCCAGCAAAGCAACTCCTCCGCCTCCCCGCCAGAAGGGGAAGGGGAAACCGAGCGGGGTCGCCAACTCGGCGCACGGCTACGCAGCGCTGGAGGCTTTGCCCGACTCCCCAGCCGCTGCCTTGCTCAACGCACGGCGAGGGAACGTCGACACGAGACCCTGACAGTGGAGAGGGGAGAGAGCCGCCTTGGGAGGAACGTCGCCCCCAGCGAAAGCGGCCCCGCCCGGCGCCATCCGGCGCGATCGCCGGGAAGCAGACGGGGCGAGCGGGAGGGCCAAGGCAGGGGGCCAGAGGCCCTATTCGTCACCCGCTCGCTGCATGCCGACCCTCTCCAGGCGCCCCCGGGGCCCACGGATCCCACAGGCCCCCTGGGCGAAGGTGTGATACAGAAGGGTGCTTCTCCCTCTTCCAGAGCCCCTCCTTCGCATGCTCGGGAGAGGGGCTCATCACTGCTCCTCAATCACTGTTCCCTATTAATACGCACCCCCTCCCCCAGGCGGCGGAGCCAACCCGAGTCCATGAGGGCACCCCCCAACCATCCCTTGCAAAAAAACCATACAAACCACACTCTGCCTCCAAATTCGGAGCATGCGCAGCCAACCCGATGCGACCCCCCACCATCCCTGTCAAAAAGCACTACAAAGTACTCTTGGCGGCGGCAGCGGCGGCTACGGCGGCTGCGGCGGGGGCAGCGGCTGCGGCGGCTGCGGCGGTGGCGGCGGCGGTGGCGGCGGCGGTGGCGGGGGCGGCGGCGGCAGCGGCGACGGCGGCGGCTGCGGCGGCGGCGGCGGCAGCTGGCGGCAGCGGTGCGGCGGCAGCGGCAGCGGCTGCGGCGGCGGCGATTCGGCAGCGGGGGGCGGCGGCGGCGCCAGCGGCGGCGGCGACGGCGGCGGCGCGGCGGTGGCGGCGGCGGCGGGCAACGGCGGCGGCGGCGGCGGCGGCGCGGCGGCGGCGGCGGCGGGCGGCGGGGGCGGCGGCGGAGGCGGCGGCGGCGGCGGATGCGCCCCCAGTAGCTGCCCATCCAGAGACGACTGCTGCATATGCTGCGGTTCGGGCCAGGCTCGGGTGCTACGGATGTGTTGGGAGGGCGGGTGGGAGTGAGCGAGACGGCTTGCGGGCGGGAGGGCGTCTTGACAATAGACACACCCGCTCCCCCACCCGAGCGGCGACAACCCAGGGACAATGAGGGCACTCCCCCCGCCATCCCTGCCAAAAAACAATACACACTGCACTTGGCTTCTTGCTGGTCGGGTGGGGGCACCCGCCCACACCCGACCAGCAAGAAGCCAAGGGCAATGAGGGCCCCCCCCAGCCATCCCTGTCAAATCTGAATGATGTCCGGGGGGGGTCGCGAGCACTTTGTATTTTTTGACAGGGGCAGGGGGCGGGCCAGCATATGGCCTGCTGCGCGAAGGGTCAAATAACAATGCAAACCGCACTTCCGGGTAAAATCTGGATCATGCGCAGGCACCCCGCAATTACTGCGCAATGGTTTCTGAAAGGGACGGCGGGGGTGCTGGCGAGTTGCCTGCTGTGCGCAGGCGCACCAGACATCGTGATGGCCATTCCGCCGCGACTTGGCACTGATTTTCGACAAGGATGGTAGGGGCCAACATGTTTCCCGATGTGCGCGGGCGCACCTGGCACACTCTGCGCGTGCCCCAGGCGAGGCGCACCTGGCGCGGCTGGAGCATGCGGAACACTTGGCGCAAGTGGGGCGCATGTCTCCTCTCTCCTCCCTCCACCCTTCCTCTCCTCTCTCTCCCTCCCTCGGATGCCTCCTCGGAACATCCTGGGCCGTAATCTCTCGCCGTGCGGCCTGTCGTTTTGGGAACTGTGGCGCTTCGCGTATCCCCATCAGCACGCTGGTAGCGCGGCGACAGGCCTGACAAGAGTTCCCTGCCCATAGCAGGGCTGACACAGCCCAGAACCCCCAAGGCGCACAGCCTAGGGCTGTCTTGGGCAAGGGGCGCTCCCTTCATGAAAGGCTAGCCGCACCCGTGTACCGCGGAGACCCCCCGGAGGTGTGGCATGTCCTCCTCCTTTGGCGTCGCCACTTCTGACTAACGTCCTGCGGCTATCGGCTGCTCTCCCCCTCTCCCTCCTGGCGCTTACAAGTCCTGCGGCTATCGGCCGCTACCCCCCCCTTCCTCGTCGCCACATCTGCTCACAAGTCCAGCGGCTATCGGCTGCTACCCCCCCTTTCCTCGTCGCCACAGCACAGTGCCTGAGAGGCGCGGCTATCACGGGTCCCGCCTCACGCAGGCAGGGTCAATCGGGGCTGGCCCCAGAGCCGAAGGACTCCCACTGGGCGGCCACGTTCCTGACGGCCCACCCAGTGTTGGGTTTCGTTTCACCGCAGTGGCAGGCCGCGGCCTCGGTTCCCGTGCTACCTCCTGGGAGTGAGGTACACCCCCCACGCTGCGCTAGACACCCACGTGCCCCGTGGGCTCATAGCCCGTGCGGTCGGCTGAAATAATCCCACCGACGGTTTTGGCCGCGTTGCCGGCCCGTGGAGGACCTGGTCGGCTCGCTGAAGGCGTTTCCCCATCGTTCCTCCTCGTGCTTCCACCCAGGCACGTTGCCCGCGCTGAGTGCGGGCCGTGACGCAGAGGACGCTGGCTGCGGCCCCTCCTCGTGCTCCACCTCTTGAAGTCCAGCTGTGCGCAAGTGGCTTCCCCCTTCGTCGCTGTTGGGGTTGATCATCACTGCCACAGCTGCATACAAGTCCAGCGGCTATCGGCTGCTACTCCCCCTTTTCCTCGTCGCCACAGCACTGGTGCCTGAGAGGCGCGGATATATTGGGTCCCGCCTCACGCAGGCAGTGTGAGTCGGGGCTGACCCCTGGGTCGAAGGATTCCCACTGGGCGGCTACGTTCCTGACGGCCCACCCTGGGATGGGGATTGTTTCACCGCAGTGGCAGGCCGCGGCCTTGGTTCCCGTGCTACCTCCTGGGAGTGAGGTACACCCCCCACACTGCGCTAGACCCCCACGGCCCCCGTGGGCTCCTAGCCCGTGCGGCCGGCTGAGATAACCCCACCCACGGTTTTTGGCCGCGTTGCGGCCCGTGGAGGACCGGGTCGACTGGCTGAAGGCGTCGCCCCATCTGTCCCCGCCTGCAGTGGATGGCTCTGGCCACGTTTTGTGCCACCTCCTGGGTTCGAGGGGCACTACACTGCGCATAGATACCCGCGGCGTCCCGTGGGCGCTTGCTCCTGCGGTCGGCTGAAATAACCCCACCCAGGTTCTTTGCCCGCGTTGAGTGCGGGCCGTGGTGCAGAGGCAACTGGCTGAAGGCCTCCCTCGTGCTTCACCCTTTGAAGTCCAGCTCTATGCTGAGTGGCTTCCCCCCAACGTCGGCGACGGAAGTGACCATCCTTCAGGAGGTCGTGTACGCACAGGGTGCCATGTGAATGAGTCCACCGCGTTTCTAGACCTTCTGTGCTCTGTTCCGCTTCGTCTCTGTACTCCCTGTGCTGCGCCCCTCGTGGGTGCCAGGGTGCAGGTTCCGCGTAGTTACTCTTCCATTTACGCGTTGGTGCCTCCAGGTGCCCTTGGTCCGCTGGCATCTGTCCAGTGGTCCTCGCTTGCGTCTCGCCTCTTGCCGCGGGCCGGCGTAGCACCAGCCTGCGCAGTGCCGCCGCCCTGTCTCCCAACGGTCAGGTTTCCCCACCTGTGGGTCTGGCTTGTGCTCATTTGCTGTCCATCCGTGGCAGCTTTTCTGCCGCTGGCATCCGCCCAGTGGTTTTTGCATGGTAATCATCTGGCACTGCGCCCCATTGCCTCACACCGCCCTCTGGATTTCTCCTTGCGGGCCGCAAATATTTTTTTTTTTTTGAAAAAAAAAAAAAAAAAAAAAAAAAAAAAAAAAAAAAAAAAAAAAAAAAAAAAAAAAACATCCCCATCAGCGGGCCCAGCGGCCTGCCCACTGCGGTAGGAGCCTCCACGCCTCCGTGAGTTTGCCTCTCGAATTCTGGTCATTTTGTTCGGTGCACGTGCAGGCGCGAGCAGTTTGTTCGCCTACTCTGGCTGGCAGCGCACTTTCTTGCTATTAGCCTCGACCGTGGCCCGGACGACGCCTTTGCTCCCTGACCTTTGTCTCGGGGCCGCTGACCAGAAAAGTATCCCCATCAGCATTTCAGCTGCGGCCCCACCTGCGGCTGCTTCTGAGTGCGGGCTCGGCCGCTGTGCTTGTAGGCTTGCGCGTGGCCAATTTGGCAGGCCCGTGGCCCAGACCTCTCCTTCGGCGACAGCGTTTCCGCGTCCGCCCGCGAACAAAAAAAGTATCCCCATCAGCCCGCACCCCCTCGCGCTGACCGGCCCGCTTAGGTGCTGCCTAGGCTGCCGGCTCGTCGGCGTTTGGCAATTAGGCTCGCGCGTGGCTACTTGCCGTCGGCGCGCTCGCCTGCGGCCGCGACTAAAAAGTATCCCCATCAGCCTATCAAGGAGGACAATCGAGGCGGCCTTTGCGGATCTGTTGCTGTGGGAGGTTCTTGGAGGACTCTTGAGGCCATCCTGGGGCCCTCTTCGGGCCCCCGTGGTGCCTTTGGGGGGCGTCCCGGGCCCCTCTTGGGACAGTCATGTGCCCCATGGCCAACACAAGAGGAAAGCTTCAATTCAGGCCCCCCCATTGGAGACCGAACAAGTGCGTGTGGAGGCCCTCTTGGGTCTGATGCTCTCTTGGGCCGTCTTGCGGCTTCAGCAGCCAATCGGACACGAACAGGCGATAAGGCACACCGCATGGACTTCTTTATGTGCGTTGAAGGGTGTTGGCCCCTGGGGGGTTGCCCTGAACAGCTCTGAGGGCACTTGGAACCGTCTTGGGGCGGTCAGGGGACCTCTTGGGGGTATGTCGGAGGCTCATTATCTGAAGCCATCTTGAAGTAGCATGCAGCAGATGGGGCCCTCGTAGAGCCATTTTGGGCAATCTTCGACGTTCTAACCCCTCGGGACTCCCCCGTCCAGACCCAGGGGATGGGGTATGGGGTATGGGGGAGAGGTCAAGCTACCCTAAGCAGCAAGCCGTGTCGCTCATTCCCACCCGCCCTCCCACTACATAAGTAGCACCTGAGTCTCAGCACAGGCAGGGGCCGCCATCGACAACCATCGGAAGTCAACGCAGACGGCAGCCAGGTGCGCGATGCCCGCCACGCGCACCAGGTGCGCCACATTGGGCAATGTGCCGAACGCCCCACAATCCCTGCCAAGGTCCAATGCAAACTGACAGCGGGTTTGCGAGCATTGCATATCGTGCCTGGGTGTGCGGCCGCAACCACTTCGAAGTTGCCTCAGACAGATACAGAAGGCCTGCGCACTTCAGGCAGCATGCCGCCCCATCCGCCGTCCCTGGCAAAGTTGCACTTTGCATCATTTGTGGGAAAAATTATGATGGGCCTGCATGCAGCAGGCAATACGCCTCCTCCCCCGCCGTCCCCTGTCAAACACCAATGCGAAGTACTCGCGGGCCGTCCGCGCATGATCCAGACTTAGGTGCACTGTGCATTGTGTATCGTTCTTTGCAAGGGATGGTTGGGGGGTGTTGGCAGCCCTCGCCGTCCTTGCCAAAAACCTATGCGAAATGATCGCGGGGCTTCTGGGCATAATCCAGATTTTGATGCATCGTGCACTTTGTGTTGTTTTTTTGTCACGGATGGTTGGAGGTTGTTGACATTGCACACAGCATGCAACAAGCTGGAACCCGCGCCGTCCCCGTCAAAAACCAATGCAAAGCGATCGCGGGGCGTCCGCCCTTGATCCAGATGTTGCGGCAAGTGTACTCTGTGCGTGTTTTGGGACAAGGGTTTCCGGGGGGGGACTGTCATGGTTTCGGTTTGTTGCAGGTCGGGTGGGGTAGGGGGTGTACATTTATCAGGATCCGTGATCAAGCTACTCCCCCAGACGCAAGCCGTTTGGCTTATTCCCACCCGCCCTCCCAATTAAGTCGATCCAAGTCTCAGCACATTCAGCAGTCGTCTTCGGATGGGCAGCTATCGGGAACCAGTAGATCCCAGGTGCGCGACGCTGAGGCGAGGTGCGCCACGCGTGCCAGGCTCGCCACGCGCACCAGGCGCGCCAGGCACGCCTGATGCGAAGGAGGAGGGAGGGAGGAGAGGCGGGGACAGAAGGAGCAGGAGGAGGAGGCAAAGGGGAGGGGGAGGAGGATGAGGAGGAGGACGATGAGGAGGAGGACAACGAGAGTAAACCAAGCATAGCATCGACAACGTTGCAGTACGCCGTCCAGTCCCTAGTCCCGAGCCCCGTCATCGCGAATCGTCACAAGTGTTTTCTCCACTACGGGAAGCGCACCCTGAAATGACGCACGCCCCATGGACCTACCATCCAGGCGAAAGCCCCCCTGTAAAAAAAGGATCGACCCTGCGTGCTAGGAGCCAGAAGAGAAAGAACTCCGTTTTGGTGCCGACACGTCCAGCAGAACAAAAAACAACAACTGAAAAAAACAACAACTGAGAAGCAGCCGCCGTCCATCCATTGAACGATTGTTCACGTTTGAACACCTGGTCGCAAGAACATGATACAACTCGAGCGAGTGATCGGGAGTCGCCAACGGAACGTGCAAATGCTGAAAATGTTTCAGAAATGCGTGGCGCGAAGGCGATAACCACACTTTGAAAATGAGCCGCCCCCATCCTCGAGGATGATGCAACATTGGGCACGAAAGCGCGCGGCGCTAAGGCGAGAACCACC
>CAUYUJ010001327.1:60000-102499 GCA_963575745.1 Prorocentrum cordatum
CATCAGCATCATCAGCATCACTATCACCATCATCGTCATCAGCAGCAGCATCAGCATCACCATTATCAGCATCATCATCAGCAGTAGCAGCATCAGCATCAGCATCAGCATCAGCATCAGCATCAGCATCAGCATCATCATCATCATCATCATCAGCATCATCATAATCAGGATCGTCATCATCATTACCATCAGCATCATCATCAGCAGCATGATCATCATCATCGTCAGCAGCAGCACCATGATCATCAGCTTCATCTTATCATCGTCATCGTCATCAGTCTCCTCGTCCGCAGCATCATCATCAGGATCGGCATCATCAGCATAAGCACCATCACCGTCATCATCATCATCACCACCACCACCACACCATCGTCATCATAGTCATCAGCATCAACAACAACATCAGCAGTAGCAGCTGCTGAAGCAGCTGCAGCAGCAGCATCATGAGCATAGGTATTCACATCACCATCGTCATCATCACCATTATCGGCATCCTTCCCCTGCCCCGAGCCCAACCCCAGGTAGAACGAATAGACGGCGCACAAGCCTGCGCCAGAACGATCGCCTCCCAGAAAAAAACCACTCGTCATCCGCCCCCCTATCCGCGCTGCATCTCTTAACCACTCTCCTCCACTGCGGAAGTCGCTGCCAGATACTCCTCCCTCCAGCCCGCCCCCCCCGTCCTCCTTCATCCCCGAAGTTGTGAGGAAGGAGAGGGGCGAGGAGCAGGAGGAGAAGGAGGAGGCCGAGAAGGAGCAGCAACAGGATGAGGCCTCCGAGTTTCTGCGAGCAGCGCTGCCCATGATAGGAGCGAGCCGGCAAGTTCACCGCCGCGCTTCGCCTCACAGCCGTTGAGGTGGAGGAGGGAAAGGGTGAGGGAGTTCTGACCGGGCTGGGATGCCAAGAGTTGGGGAGGGGATGCCAGGGGACGTGCCAGGGGACGTGCCAAGGGGCCTATGCGGGGTTGACTCCAAGAGTTCCCTGGCGCATCAAGGGACCTCCTGGGGCAATCTAGGGCCTCCTGTGGCCTTCCGAGACACCTGGCGTTTCCTGGGGCCTCCTGGGACCTCCTGGGGATCTGCGCGAGAAGGCCTCAACTCGAGGAATTCCACGCCTCTGGAGGACGCACCATCTTCGAGCGGGAACGCACGCGAATTCGGTTGTTCGTCAACCGCTCTACAAAAAAACGCTCCAGGCATCGTTATTGCACTGGTGACGTAGGGAACAGAAAAGCAGTCAGGTCAGCGCTGGGTTCCGACGGATTTTTTAGAAGGGCCACTGGAGGGGCTCGAGCATAGACCTGACCAATCGGCCGCGGAACTGCCGCCTGAGGGCGCCAATGAATCAGGTCAGCAGTCGAGCCTCCTGGGCGTCACGTGAAGAGACTAGAAGCGTTCTCCGATCCCGATGGCTAGGGGAACAAACCCTGACATGAACATAACAACTCTGAGGTGCGTCGAAAGTTTCTGTTCATGCAGATTCGTTATTCCTCGATGTCCCCGAGCCCGATAAAGGGGGCCTCCCGACCCCGTTGCTCATCGGGGAGCCCCTGCCGGGGGCGCGCCTTCCGCGAGCTGGCGAGCACGGGATGCACTCGATCAGCCAGAAAGGGGGCCGCCCCGCGCGGTCGGGGATCACTCCGCCGGCCCACCGCGAGCACTGCGCCGAGGACGAACATCAGCACTACAAAAGAACCCTCGGCCCAGGCCGCTCCAGAAGGAAAACCACAAGCGCCCAAAAACCTCTCCTCTTCTTCCTCCTCCTCCTCCTCCTCCTCCTCCTCCTCCTCCTCCTCCTCCTCCTCCTCCTCCTCCTCCTCTTCCTCCTGAACCTCGTGGTTCCATCCTGGACGGGGAGGCCTGGACCACGAGAGAGAGGTCAGCACACAAGTCCGCGCGGATCTCATGGATCGGCGAGTGGGCCTTCCTCCCCACACTCCTTCCCCAGCGCGCGGAGCGCGCCCAGAGCGGCGCTGGAGGCGCCGCCCGTGATGTGGAGACAGGGGGGCCAAGCGCCGACCTGAGAAATCTGCGCGAGCCTCCAGAACTGTATGCGATAATGTCGTTTTCGTTCCTCGACAGGGGTGGGGTGGCCGGGGGGGATGGCAGAAAAGGAGGGGAACGGCAGAGGGAGAGGGAGAGGGGTACGGACGACCAGGATGACTTCCCAGCGATCCCCCCGCCCCCCCGGACGTAGCCCCAATCTGCGAGTTCCCAGGTGTTGTCTTCATGATCCTTCTCTCGGATCTGTTTTAGTTTGGGCCTCGTCCCTACTATTGCCCCCTTCCTAGCAAAACCCGACGGATGCTCATCGCTTTGGATTCCAGAATCGTGGGGTCCCCTGGCATAGCGGAAAAAAACTTCAACACATGTGTGTAACAACAAAAATGCCTTCCCCCCTCCACCGAAATACAAAATTTCCCCAAAGTAAACTGGCGATGCTGATCTCCGGTTTGTGGAATCCCTTTGGGCCCAAAACCCGCCACTAGGGATCAGCCGAAATACGTAGCCCCCCGCAGCTGCGGATAAAATGAGGGGGCGGCGGGGATGTCGGCAGCCTGCGAGATGTTGAAAAAGCCCGCAGCAGGCGCACAATTTTTCAGGCTATACGACAAGTCCGCCGCAGGCGCCGATTCTTGGGCGAAAACAATGTAGGTGGGTCGCGGGTTGGGTCGCGGGTGGGTTGCGGGTGGGTCGACGGTAGGTCGCGGGTGGGTCGCGGGCCGGGTCGCGGGCCGGGTCGCGGGTGGGTCGCCGGTGGGTCACGAACGGGTCGCGAACGGGTCGCGGGTGGGTCGCAGTTGGGTCGCGGGGTGGGTCGCGGGTGGGTTGCGAGGTGGGTCGCGGGCGGCTCGCGGGCCGGGTCGCGGGGGGACGACAACAACAACAAGCAGAATCCTCACCACGGATCCGCACTTCAGCCACGCACCCAATGACAATGAATGACCGTTCGGCCCTCTCACTCTGATCATTACTCCGACGGTAGGACCCCACATGAGAATCCCCTCGGCGAATCTGGAAACAACCCTCATCGTCGTCCTCGTGATGTTGAAGCGTCCTTGCTGTCGCCTCTGCGTCATTATCCTCCTCGCCCTGGCGCAAGCAGTCCTCCCGCTCCCCACGTTGTCCTCTCCTCGCATTCTTGTTTTTTTCACCCCCCGCCACCTCCTCCCCTTTCTATTGCATGAGCGCGCATGTCGATTTTCCTCGGCGCCGTCGCTGCCTCGGCCAGCACGGGCGCAACCCCTTTATTGCCGCATTGCGCCGCAACCGTTGGTGCAACCCCGCGGGCCAGGCCGTCGCGGCTACCCCGTGAGCCGCTGGCGCGCGAGACCAAGCCGTTGGGACAATCCCGCGGGCTTCGAGCGGGGCAGCACGTAGCCCAGCTCTGCCGCGAGCTGCTCCGCCTCTGCCCTGGAGCTTTCCGCTCTGATGTCGAACTCCAGGAGCGCCTTCCGCAAGGATGCCGGCGGCCCTCGCTCCAGGAACTCTCGCGGCGGCGGCCGCAGGATCAGCATGTTCCGCATGCACGTGGCGCGGGAGAACATAACGTAGAGGTGCAGGCACCACTGGTCGTCCAACCTGCCCGCGCAGCTGACGATGCCAGAAGCTCCCGCCGTACAATTTGTATATATATATATATAGATATATGCATCTATGTATATATGTATATATTTATGTATGTATAATGCGTTGTCAGAGGCTCACGCAGTTGACGAGGCCAGGGGCTCTCGCCGTCGACCGAATGATAACCAACTGTGCGGCCAGCGGCTCGCAAAGCTGACGAAGCCAGACGCTCTCGCTGCCGCTGGCTGCATCCTACAGATGTCGTACGCGGCCAGAGGCTCGTATACCTGACGAAGCCAAAGGCTCTCGCCTCGCTTAGTGCGACACCAGCAACCCAACGTGGCCAGAGGCATGCGCAAATGTCGATGCCAGCGGCCCCTGCGGGACCCCTGCTTTGGATCCTTAACCAAGACGCCCCAATAGCCCCCGGGGTTGCCCCCAACAGAACCCAATAATCCTCGAACAGCCACCAACAAAGCCCAAAAGGACACCACGAAACCCCGAGGTCAAGGAAAACCTTCCAGGAGGCCCCCAAGAAGCCTTCCATAAAGCCCACAAAATGTTTTGGCGTCGCCACGGCATGATTCGGGCACGCGGGCCCATGACAATAACAAGTTTGCCGACGATCAGCTCGGACGAGGCCACCCGCAATTCACTCACAAACGAAGCTCCGCCTCATACTTCCCCAAGATTCATGCCTCAGGAGCTCAAAAGTGACGACAATTCCAAAAGGCCGATGACCCCTTCGGATTACTCATATGAGCTGCGGGCCCCATAGGGAGAGGGCTCCCGCCTTAGACTCGCAATTCGCTCACAGACGAGGCTCCCGCCTGATACTTTCCCCGTTCTCAAGCCTCGGGACCCGAAAGTGACGACAGTTACAAGTTTCCGATGACCCGCCTCGGATTTGAGTGAATGATGATGGCAACGATGTAGTGCATAATGATGAGGAGGTGTATGGTGTTATGATGGTGATGGTGCGGGACTCATTGAGTGAGTGAGTGTGCGAAGGGAGAAGAGCTCATCAGGTATGTATCGACTAATTGAGTGAGTGAATGAAGACGATGATGATGATGCTGGCGATGATGTGTGTGAGTAAGTGGGTGGTAGGCTGTGGTGAATGTGTGAGTAAAGGAGTGATGATGCTGAGTGGATGTGAGTGTGTGAGCGAGTGGGTGGATATGTAAGTGATGATGAAGTGACTGTGAAGATTATGATGTCAGCGTGTGCGTGTGTGAATGAGTGAGTGTGTATGCGGTGAGTGAGTGAGAAGAGAGGGTGTGTTCCTGTTCCTGTGTTCCTGCGCGGGGTCTCCAGAGAAAATGAGAACCCCACTTTGTATGGGGGAAACCAAAAAAAACGAAAAACAAACACATCGAACCACACACAACACTAAAAATAAACAAAACCCACAATACCCCCCCCCTCCCCCGGAAAAAAATGTATCCTATTTCGGCTGTCCCGCTTTTTGGAACCAATTCGAACCCAAAACGTCAAAACCAGTGATCACCGCAATGCAATTGTGTTGAAAAGGTTGCCGCAGATATACTTTCTAATTCGAGACATAAGTCGGATGATCCCTGGATTTTGGTATGAGCGCTGGAAGCCATGGGTCAACCGAAAAAGGGTTCATTGATGGATCAGGCGCTGGACAAAAAGGCGTTGGAAACCAAAGACCCACCACCCCAACAGGGATATCGACCGATTCAGCCTACCCATAAATGCCGTAAAGCATTGTAGGGGCCTCCAGTTGGCTATTCCGCTGGATAGTGGAATAGGTGGGCGAAGTAGATGGAACTCCCCATAGAACAGAAGCAACGCAGCATCGTAGCAGAATCACAAACAATGTTGCGCGGGCACCCCGTTGTCCCACCGTGCTGCCACATGGACGCGGTCGCATATTTCACACATGGGGGTCGCCACGAAAAGCTGCAACAATTAAAACGCCATTTTGTTCAACCACGCTTCCGTATGGAATTGGGCGCGTGCAGAATACTGTGCTGACTTATATAGTAAGCAAGCCTGCATGAGAAAAAGCAGGACAATGTAATTACAAGCTTGGGAACTGCATGTTTTCGGCAGCTTCATTCGTTTAAGAACAATACACTCTGCACGCGGACACCCCCCCATGGCAACGTGATTGAACAAAAAGGTGCCGTGAGTTCTCATTGGGTTCACAACCAGATGTGAATGAGCTATGCGTCGTGCCTTTCCCATGCGACGGCATGGTCGGGAAAAGCGGTGCCCGTGCAAGTATGACACGTAGCTATACTGCGCGCGTGATTATTTCCATCGGTATCGTCCTGTTCGCGCATTGCGATTGCGACTAACCTGCGTGACTAGTTGATGTGATTGCTTGTAAGCGTATCCGCTGACGTGGCGAGTCCTCTCCCGCAGTATGTGAGGCTGGTGTTCTCGAAGCGCCGCTGACGGCACCACCACCGGCTTTCTTCCTCCCGGGACTTCACCACCGGGCTCCTGTCCAAGGTGTACCTTTTCCTGCACGTCCACTTCTGCACCGCCTGATCCCTGGGCTTCGCCCTCTCCCGGCCGCGTGAGGCCCCGCCTTCTTCCGCCCTTTCTCTGCTAATTAAAGCTGTGCGCGTCCCGCTTAGCTTTCAGCGGAAGAGGTTCGCTCTCGCCCTGCAGATCAAAAAGTAAGCGTATCCGCAAAAGCGCTTGCAGCGGTAGGTGTGCGTCAGGCCCTCGCGCTCCTCTCGAAGCAGTAATTTGGTCCCCCCGACGCATCGAGCCCAAGATGCGCCCAGTTGCGTGACCGAGTCCCAGCGTGTTTGACCTTCCAGGCAAGAGTGTGCCCAAGTACGAGGTTGGGGGAGGGACGTTCCATGGACTATCCTGCCCCCCCGGCGCCCGCCCCCGCCCCACAGCACCCAGGCGCCCGCCCGAGCGCGGTGGCGGAATCGCGCGGCAGCGCTACTGGATGAACAAGACCATCATCGTGCACGCGCGGTCTGCATGCCATCGCTCATGCAGAACATACCAGCACGAGTTCATACGCCTGACAGCAACACGTGAATGTGTGGCTGCAGACTTGCCTATGTATCTACATGTGCATATATATATATATATACAGACATGGACATAAATACCAATGTGCATCCCATGCATTGTACAGGTTGCATAAACACTACAGATTCATAAACAGGCATAGCCAAACACGCAGCAGACAACAAGGTGAAATCCAAAAGGCGCCCTCTGGGCGCTTGCTGAGAAGGCGGCGGAGGAATGCGCGGGGAAACGATCAGGGTGATGACGGCAAGGCGAATGGGGCCGCTTCGGGTCTACGCAGGATTGCCGCTGGGCTTTCCTGGATGGTAGCCGGGGCCTTCCAGGGCCGTTTGGGGGTTCTATCGGGCCATCCTGGGCCGTCTTGGGCGCCAACGGCAGTTGTCTCGGGACATCGGCGCCCGCGGCAGAACTATTCGTCGGAAGGCGCGGAGGAGCGGCAAGGGGAAGGGCGGTGTCTGGCGACGCCGCACACATCGGGCCGTCGCAAAGCGACGGCCCCGCCGGCGAAGCCGCGGGCGCGGCGCGATTCCCCCACCGCATCGTCGTCGTCGTCGTCGTCGCCGCCTCCGCCGCCGCCGCCGCCGCCGCCACCGTCGTCGTCGTCGTCGTCGTCGTCGTCGTCGCCTTCTCTCTCTCCTAGAGGATCGGAAGAGGGGGTGCGAGGAGGAGGCGGAGGAGGAGGAGGAGGAGTGAAGGGGGCAGGGGGAGGAGGAGGAAAAGGAGGAGGACGAGGAGGGGAGCGAGGAGGAGAACGAGGAAAAGGAGGAGGGAGCTGCTCTGGAGCTATACAGGGCTCCTGCGGTGTTGTCCTGTTTGCGTTTACTGAACCGTGGGCCGTGGGGATATTGGAAGCCCGTCCGTCAGCCGTTTTGGGGGGCCTTGGGGGTCATCGGGACTCTCTGGGAGCCCGTGCGAGAGGAGCGGGGGGGGCGGTTGGGAAATCAACCTGGTCGGCGCCACGAGTGAGTGCGAGGGGGTTGAGGAGGGAGGAGCAGAAACAGGAGCAGGAGCAGGAGCAGGAGCAAGAGCAGGAGCAGCAGGAGGATGGGGAGGGAGGAGCAGGAATAGGGAGAGGGGGCCGGCCCGCCGACGGAGACAGCGCCGTCCCGAGCGCCTGGGCGCGCGTGCGCGCGCGTCGGCGGGAGTTCACTGCTGCTTTTTCCTGTTGGCGGGGGGCGTGGAACGGTCCAGAGATCCTCCTGCTCCTCCACTTCCTCCTCCTCCTCCTCCTCCTCTTCCTCCTCCTCCCCCTCCTCCCCCTCCTCCTCCTCCCCCTCCTCCTCCTCCTCCTCCTCCTCCTTCTCCTCCTCCTCCTCCTCCTCCTTCTTCTCCTCCTCCCCCTCCTGCTCAAGCGCCTGTTCCTCCACCTCGGCCTGGGTCAGGCCTCGCGGCGGCGTGTAAGGGGAATATCCATCCAGGGCTAGCGAATCAGAGGAGCAGGCTTCGAAGAGGCCTGCATCCCGAGTCGACGCAATCCCGTACCCCCCGTGCGCGAGTCGGTCGTCATTCCGTCGTTGGACGTTCGAGCCTTGAGGATGGGGACGTTGCGGACTTCTTCTGGTTCGGGTCCCGAGGCCGGGGGGCGTCCCTTGGACCCAAGGTTCCAGAACCCCTGGATATGCACAAGGTTGCTGCAGTGCACGGTTTCCTAGATCCGAACGACGCGGTACTCGCCTCGAGCAGGCCCACGGGGACTCGGGACCCTTCCCACTCCAATGCAAATGCTCAAGTTTCACTGGGTGCGAGGGAGCTCCGCTCCATTTTCTATTCCCGCTTCTGCTAGCCGGCTCCTCATCCTCCTCCTCCTCCCCCTCCTCCTCCTCCTCCTCCTCCTCCTCCTCCTCCTCCTCCTCCTCCTCCTCCCCCTCTTCCTCCTCCTCCTCCTCCTCCTCCTCCTCCTCCTCCTCCTCCTCCTCCTCCTCCTCCTCTTCCATTCCTCTTTCGTATAAAAAAATGTCTCCCTGTTGCACCCCGAAGCCAGATTTTAGGACGGAATGGGCGTTTCGCTTGAGACTTCCTTCCTCACCATGTATGGCCCTGAATTTTAAACATTGGCAACAGCTTCGCAAATGGAGGACGACGGCTTTGCAAAATGTGGATCTCGCCTAAGCGCCGCGCACACTCGTGGAAAAACTTGCAAGAGCTTCACAGATGGAGGGCGGGTCGTTTTCAAAGTGTGGTTCTCGCCTCAGCGACGCGCACATCGTTTTAAGAATTTGCAAGAGCTTCACGGGTTGAGGGCGGGTGGCTTTCGAAATGTGGCTCTCGCCTCAGCGCCGCGTTCATTCGTTCTAAAAAGGTGGAAAAGCTTCACGGCTTGAGGGCGGGCCGTTGCCAAAATGTGGCTCTCGCCTTAGCGCCGCGTACATTCGTTTTAAGAATTTGCAAGAGCTTCACGGATTGAGGGCGGTTCCTTTTCAAAATGTGGCTCTCGCCTTCGCGCCGCGCACATTCGTTTTGAAAAGGCGCAAGAGTTCCACGGATTCCCATGATCAACGTACCACAGATGGCGTTCTGGAAGGATTCTGGATTATGAGGGCGCCACAGTTACGTTGATTCGCAGTGTCGAAGTTCCAGGAATGGCGTTCTGGCACGATTCAGGATCGTCAAGGAGCAACAGTCAGGCTGATCCGTGACGTGGGAATCCCGCGAACAATGTTTTGACATGCTTCAGGGTCTTCAAGTAGTTCTTCCAACGAGGCAACTCCTCAGTGGAAGTCAACCGTTGTAGGGGCCTATGAAGAGGGAGCTTGGGGGGAGGGTTTATCTCAACATCGTTGATGACTCTTGGGTGTACACTGGTCCTCCACCTCCTCATGCTCCTCCTCCTCCGCATTGTCCGCCATCCCTCGTCCTCGTCTTCCTCCTCCTCTTCCTGCTCCTCTTCCTCCTCCTCCTCCACCTCCTCCTCCTCCTCCTCCTTCCCCTTCTCCTCCTCCTCCTCCTCCTCCTCCTCCTCATCATCATCATCATCATCATCCTTCGCCTATTACATTGTTTACTCGTCCTCCTCCTCCACCTCCTCCTGCTCCTCCTCCTCCTCTTCATCTTCCTCCTCATCATCCTCTGGTTCCTCCTCCTCCTCATCCACATCCCCATCATCATCATCATCATCATCATCAGCAGCATCATCATCAGTATCATCATAGTCAGCATCATCATCATCATCATCATCATCATCATCATCAGCAGCAGCAGCAGCATCAGCATCAGCATCAGCATCAGCATCCGCATCAGCATCGCCATCACCATCATAATCATCAGCATCATCAGCAGCATCATCATCGTCGTCATCATCACCAGCATCATCAGCATCGGCATCAGCATCATCCCCATCTTCAACATCATCATTAGCAGCATCAGAACCGTCATGAGCATCATCAGCATCATCAGCATCAGGATCAGAAGAATAATCAACCTAATCACCATCATAATCATCAGCATCATCATCATCATCAGCAGCATCGTCATCATCCTTTCCATCGGCATCATCACCACCACCATTATCACCAGCATCAGCAGCAGCATCATCATCATAATCGTCATCAGCATCATCACCATCATCAGCATCGTCATCAGCATCATCAGCAGCAGCATCATCACCATGGTCAGCATCAGCAGCATCGCCAGCATCATCGCCAGCAGCATCATCATCATCATCATCATCAGCATCATCATCATCAGCATCATAATCACCAGCATCACCATCAGCATCATCATCCTCCTCCTCCTCCTCCTCATCATCATCATCATCATCATCGTCGTCATCGTCATCATCATCAGCATCAGCGCCCGGATCCCACCCCCAACTCCAGCTCCCCCCGCTCCCCAGATGTTAGGGTGCCCGCCGCGGAGCAGAGGGGGCCAGTCGTTGGCAGAAGAAATGTACGCGGACCACAGGGACAGGCTCAATCACCCGAGAATCCATGAAGCTGCCGAATGGCAGGCGGGAGAGAAAGTATAGGAGTTAAAAAACGAGGAGACCAGCAACAGGAAGAGAAGGAAGCAGCTAAAGCTAAAGAGAAGGACGAGGGAGGAGGCCTCCTCTTCATCCTCCTCCCTCCTCCTCCTGCTCCCTCTCCTCCTCCTCTCTCCGCATGCCTCCTTCCTCCCTCCTCCTCATTCGCTCCTCCTCATCGCCAGCACCACCACCACCACCACCACCATCACAACCACCCTCATCATCATCATCATCATCATCATCAGCATCATCATCATCATCATCATCAGCAGCAGCATCATCAGCATCATCATCATCATCCTCATCATCATCAACATCATCGTCATCATCATCCTCATCATCATCATGATCAGCATCGTCATAATCAACATCCTAATCAGCATCAGAATCATCATCAGCATCAGAATCATCATCATCAGCAGCATCATCATTACCATCATCATCATCATCATCATCATCATCATCATCATCATCATCAACATCATTATCATCATCATCGCTATCATCATCACAATCAGTATGAGCAGCATCATCCTCAACATCAGCATCATCATCATCATCGTCGCCATCATCACCAGCACCAGCACCATCATCACTATCGTCAGCAGCAGCATCACCACCACCACCATCAGCATCATGATCACCATCATCAGCGTCATCGTCATCATCATCACAATCGTCATCATCATCATCAGCATCATCAGCATCATCATCATCAGCAGCACCATTATCCTCTTCACCTTCATCGTCATCACCATCACCACCATGATGATCACCATCAGCATCGCCATCACTATTGTCGTCGCCGACATCATCATCATCAGCATCATCAGCATCATCAGCATCATCATCATCATCATCATCCTCATCATCGTCGTCATCATCGTCAGCATCATCATCACCATCATCATCAACTCGTCGACATCACCACTCCCCTGACTATCATTATCATGGCCATCCGCAGCATCAGCAGCAGCATGGTCACCATCAGCAGCACCATGATGGTCGTCGCAGCATCATCGCCATCGTCATCCGCATCATCGCCACCAACACAGCCACAATCAACATCATCATCATCATCATCGTCATCATCGTCATCATCAGCAGCATTATCATCATCACCTTCATCGTCTGAACCACCATCCCATCATCAGCATCAGCAGCATCAATATCGTCGTCCTCCTCACCATCATCAACATCATCATCTGCAACACCATCCTCATCATCATCATCATCATCATCATCATCATCATCATCATCATCATCATTATCAGCATCAGCAACATCATCAGCAGCATCATCAGCATCATCATCCTCGCCATCGTCATCATCAGCATCAGCATCATCATCTTCTTCAGCATCAGCACGCTCTTCATCATCATCATCATCATCATCATCATCAGTGGCATCAGCATCGCCATCCGCATCATCATCATCCTCGCCATCGTCATCATCATCATCTGCATCAGTATCACCATCATCAGCATCAGCATCATCCTCATCATCCTCAAAATCATCATTATCAGCAGCAGCATCAATGTTTGTCATCGTCGTCGCCACCACCACCACATCCACAACCATCATCATCATAGTCATCATCATCACCAACATCATCGTCACCACCATCGTCATCATCATCATCATCTTCAGCATCATCATCACCTCAGCAGCAGCATAATACTCGGCATCGTCCTCATCATCAGCATCATCAGCATCATCATCAGCAGCACCATCATCAGCATCATCGTCAACATTACCATCGTCGTCGTTACCACCACCACAACCACCATCATCAGAATCATCATCATCACCAGCATCATCAGCACCACCATCAGCATCAGCATTCTCAGCTTGAGCAGCATAAGTTTCATCAGCATCCGCATCATCATCAGCATCAGCATCCTCATCATCATCATCATTATCCTTACCATCCTCATCATAGCATTACCATCATTTTGGATGACATGTCTCCGCCTCCTCCTCCTCCTCCTGCGCCTCCTCATGCTCCTTCGCACGCCTCCTCCTCCTCCTCCTCGAGTACACAAGCGGTGCGCCCGACGGGGCGTCCCGGCGAGCTCCTGGAGTTGCGGGCCTTCTGCTCCGACAGGGGAGTGTCGAGCAGGCTGTCGATCCTCCTCTTCTTGGCCAAGGGATCCTCAGGCTGGTACCAACGAAACGCAAACCTCCAGTGGATTGTTCTCAGTCCCCACGTGTTTGCTCCAGGGGACGAAGAAAGGCCCCAGGGAAAAAAATCGAGACATCTGGGGCCCACGGATTGAGACCTTCTCCACGCGAGGCGAATACTTGCATGAACGCTCCATACAAAAGAACACATGCAAAATAACAAAGTATGCACGATCAGCGCTGCCCTCATCCCCACCGTGCCACCCAGGAGCACACGAAAGTGGTGACGGCTGCGCACTTCGCAGCACACCGGGTAGCCGCGAGGTCTCACATGGATGCGCGTGGCCCCCGACTCCGCTGGGAGCCCCCACGAAAGTGGCGATGGTTGCGCGCTTCGCAGCAGACCAGGGAACAGCGAGGTCTCAAATGAGTGCGTGTGGCCCCCGACTCCGCTGGCACCCCCAGGAGCCCCCACGAGAGTGGCGACGGGTGCGCACTTCGCAGCCACCCAGGGAGCAGCGAGGTCTCCAATGGGTGCGCGTGGCCCCCGACCCCGCTGGACCCCCCAGGAGGACGCGAAAGTGGCGACGGTTGCGCAGTTCGCAGCCACCCAGGGAGCAGCGAGGTCTCACATGAGCGCGCGTGGCCCCCGACTCCGCTGGGAGCCCCCACGAAAGTGGCGATGGTTGCGCGCTTCGCAGCAGACCAGGGAACAGCGAGGTCTCAAACGAGTGCGCGTGGCCCCCGACTCCGCTGACCCCCCAAGAGCCCCCACGAAAGTGGCGACAAGTACGCAGTTCGCAGCGACCCAGGGAGCAGCCAGGTCTCACATGGGTGCGCGTGGCCCCAGGCTCCGCTGACCCCCCGGGAGCCCCCACGAAAGTGGCGACGGGCGCGCAGCTCGCAGCCACCCAGGGAGCAGCGAGGTATCAAATGGATGCGCGTGGCCCCCGACCCCGCCGGACCCCCCAGGAGCCCACGAAAGTGATGACGGTTGCGCAGTTCGCAGCCACCCAGGAAGCAGCGAGGTCTCACATTGATGCCCGTGGCCCCCGACCCCGCAGGACCCCCCAGGAGCCCCCACGAAAGTGATGACGATTGCGCAGTTCGCAGCCACCCAGGGAGCAGCGAGGTATCAAATGGATGCGCGTGGCCCCCGACCCCGCCGGACCCCCCAGGAGCCCACCAAGGAGGCCACGACACTGGCGACGGTTGCGCAGTTCGCAGCACCGAGGGAGCAGCGAGGTCTCAAATGGGTCCGCGTGGCCCCCGACTCCGCTGACCCCCCAGGAGCCCCCACGATAGTGTCGACAAGTACGCAGTTCGCAGCCACCCAGGGAGCAGTGAGGTCCCTTCTGTGTGCGCGTGGCCCCCGACTCCGCTGGAACCCCTAGGAGCACACGAAAAGTGGCGACAAGTGCGCAGTTCGCAGCCACCCAAGGACCAGCGAGGTCTCAACTGGGTCCGCGTGGCCCCCGACTCTGCTGGACCTCCAAGCAGCCCGAGAAATTGGCGACGGCTGCGCAGATCGCAGCCACCCAGGGAGCAGTGAGGTCCCTTCTGAGTGCGCGTGGCCCCCGACCCCGCTGAACCCCCAAGGAGCCCACGAAAGTGGCGACGGTTGCGCAGTTCGCTGCCACCCAGGGAGCAGCGAGGACTCGTCTGGGTCCGCGTGGCCCCCGACTCTGCTGGACCTCCAAGCAGCCCGAGAAAGATGGCGACAATTGCGCAGTTCACAGCCACCCAGGGAGCAGCGCAGAAGGAGGCAGGAGGAGGAGAGGAGAAGTGAGGAGTGGAGACCACGGTGCTTTATGAAAAACGAGAGCCCAACACAGGAGGGCTGGGAATGAAGCATGAAGCAGACTGCAGGAGGAGGGAGACGGGGAGGAGAAGGGAGGCGAGAGATGTGGAGACCACGGTGCTCTATTCAAAACGGGAACCTCTCACACAGGACCAGCCTTTTCCAGGACCAGTTCTTCATTCTTCGCTGTTTGGGGCAGCCCTGGTGCCCAGAGCACACCCGGGGGCGGCCAAAAGACTGTTTGCGCGTATGCGCGCGTGCCTGTATAACGCAAATCCCAGCAGCCCTTCCCCTCAGGACCTGACTACCTACCAGACCACCCCAACCCAACCCGAAGACCCGAATTTCGGGTTGGGGGGGTATGGGCTCCATATGTGTTTTGTCGATGTTCCCGGACCCCCCCCCCACTAGAAATCGAGGGTAAATCTGAGCCTTCGGGTTGGGTTGGAGTGGTTTGGTGGGTGGTGAGGACCCACCGTCTTCATGGCGAGGTCCTCGGGCTTCGCCTCGAGCTTGGCCTCGCCGGCGGCGAAGCGGTCGATCCTCCTCTTTCTGGCCAGGGGGTCCTCGGGCTTGGGCCTGGCCTCGGGCTGGGCCTCGCCGCCGGCACCGCGGGCTACGAGGGGCGGAGCTGGCGGCGGACGGGGCGGGGAGGACGAGGAGGAACGAGGATCAAAACAAGACCATTATTCGAGTAGGGGATCGACGATATCCCACAAAAAAACAAACGAATATATAGAATAGACAAAAAAACGCCGGATAAAACAGCAACAACAACAACAACAACAACAACAACAACAACAACAACAACAGCAGCAACAACAACAACGACAACGACAACGACAACGACAACGACAACGACAACGACAACGACAACAACAACAACAACAACAACAACAACAACAACAACAACAACAACAACAACAACAACAACAACAACAACAACAACAACAACAACAACACACAAAAAAAAACACAAACAAAAACGTGGAAACATGTACGAGCATACTAAACAACATTGTCGTACGTTCGACGAGGAAACCTATTTTAGGGTAAACCAAGTCTGTAGTCGATACCATACTCGAACGATGCAAAAAAGGATGCCGCAATGTACCCTTCCGTCCCAAGTCCCCTGTTCAAGACAGGAGGCGCTCCCCGAAACCACGAGCGCCCCGCTGACCTGCCAGTCGGGCAAGGCCGAAGAGAAGCGCAAGCGAACTCTAGGATGTGTCAAGCGACGGCCCCATTCTAAAACGGAATCGCCCCCGTCCCACGTAGCTGACGCAAGCTTTACAATCTTGGTCATCCAGATTTGGACGTCACAGGCGAGAGTCCCATTTTGTAAAGGAGCAGTCCTCAATCCGCGCAGCTGCTGCACGCTGTTGAGATTCTAATCCGATTATTGGACGGAATTTGAGCGAGAGCACCATGTCGAAAAGAACCGCCTTCCGTCCGCGTATCTGCCAGAAGCTTTCAAGCCCATGTGCGCCGTGTTTAAGCAAAGGCCACATGTGAGCACGGCCCGTCCTCCGCCTGTATAGCTGTCGGAAGTTTAAGCTATATGTGCGCGGCGCCCAAGACATCGCCACATGTTGACAGCGGCGGGCCATCTATCCGTGTAACTCCTGGAGGTCTCAAGCGTCAGTTCATCAAGGGCGGGGTAGTCCCAAGCAACTCGCTCAGGCAGCCCCATCCAGACGCCTAGTGGGGTGACAGAGGGAGAATTGAGTATAAAGAAGAGGGATGGAGGAGGAGGAGGAGGAGGAGGAGGAGGAGGAGGAGGAGGAGGAGGAGGAGGAGGAGGAGGAGAGAGGAGAAGGAGGAGGAGGAAGAGGCAAAGGTGAGGGGGAGGAAGAGAGAGAGAGAGAGACAGACAGACAGACAGACAGACAGACAGACAGACAGACAGACAGACAGACAGGCAGACAGACAGACAGGCAGACAGACAGGCAGACAGGCAGACAGACAGACAAACAAGAAAGACAGACGGACGGACGGACGGACGGACAGACAGACAGACAGGCAGACAGACAAGCAAACATGTAACAGGGAGGCAGGCAGGCAGGCAGGCAGACACAGGCGGCGGGCGAAGGAAGAAGGGAAGGCAATCCCCTTGCTTATCCTCGCCCCCTCCGGCTCCCTCCCGTCCTTCTCTCCGCTCCTCCCCCCCTCCTCCTTCCCCGTCCTCATGCTCCCCCTCCTCCTCCTCCTCCCATTCCCCCCCTCCTCCGGAGGAGCGCGAAAGCCAACCAAGATGTGAGCTGAAGCGTGCTGCCGACGCAGCGTGGCCGATATTCGGGCCACGGATGCCGCGACGCGCAAGCCCCAGTTGCAAGTGAAGGGCTGTCCGACGAGCGAGGACGGAGCTCTGCCGAACAGTCTCGAAAGAGGAGGCAAGCATCTCCAGAAGACGGTCCTCGCAGCCCGAGGCTGGACGCGGCTCGAGAACCCGTCGAGGCGGTGCCCGAGGCAGGTCAAGGGAGCCAGCTCAAAGCGGCTGGAGAAAGGGGAGGCCGAGGCCGAGGCAGCCGACTCCCAGGGGAGGAGGGGAGGAGGGGAGGAGGAGGAGGAGGAGGAGGAGGAGGAGGAGGAGGAGGAGGAGGAGGAGAAGGAGGAGGAGGAGGAGGAGGAGCAGCAGGAGGAGCAGGAGGAGGAGGAGGAGGAGAGGGGAGGAGGAGGAGACGAGGAGGAGGAGAGGAGGAGGGAGGTGGAAGAGGAGGAGGAGGAGGAGGAGGAGGAGGAGGAGGAGGAGGTTCTCGAGGCCGGGGGATTGTGGAGCCCCTGTGGGTTTCAAACGATTTTTTACGATCTTTCACGTTGCTCCTCATCATTATTATGATATTTCCTCTCTCGCTTTCTCTCTCTCTCTCTCAATCTCTCCCACTCCCATTCCCATTCCCATTCCCAATACCATTACCATTACCATTACCATTCCCATCCCCATTCCCATTCCCATTCACATTACCATTACCTCTACCTTTATCTTTACCTTCACCTTTACCACTACCATTACCATTACCATAGCCATTACAATTGCCATTGCCATTGCCATTGCCATTCCCATTGCCGTTGCCGTTGCCATTACCAGTGCCGTTGCCATTGCCATTGTCTTGCCATTGCCAGTCGCCACCCCGTTACCATTACCGTTACCATTACCATTCCTATTACCGTTAGACACTACCATTACCATTGCCATTACCATTAGCATTACCAACACCATTGCCATTACCATTACCATTACCATTACCATTGCCATTGCCATTACCGCTGCCATCACCATTACAATCCCCATTCCCATCACCATTGCCATTACCGTTACCAGTACCGTTTCCATTACCATTACCATTGCCATTATCACTACCACTACCACTACCATTTCCATTTCCGTTCCCGTTCCAATTACCACTACGATTCCCATTCCCATTCCCATCCACATTACCATTACCATTACCATGGCCATGACCATTACCATTACCATTGCCATGGCCATTGCTATTGCCATTGCCATTGCCGTTGCCATTCCCATTGCCATTGCCATTGCCATTACCATTACCATTGCCATTGCCATCGCCGTTGCCATTGCCATTGCCAGTCGCTACCCCGTTACCATTGCCATAACCATTACCATTACCGTTACCGTCACCATTACCATTCCCAGTACCATTACCATTACCTCTGTCATTGCCATTACCATTACCATTGCCATTGCCATTGCCATTCGCCACTACCATTACCATTGCCATTCGCCACTACCATTACCATTACCATTGCCATTGCCGTTGCCATTCGCCACTACCATTACCATTGCCAATACCATTACCATTCACATTCCCATTCCCATTCCCATTCCCAATGCCATTACCATTACCATTACAACTGCCATTGCCATTACCATTACCATTACCTCTACCTTTACCTGCACCCTTACCCTTACCATTCCCATTTCCGTTACCACTACCACTGCCATTCCCATTCCCGTTCCCATTCACATTCCCATTCCCATTCACATTACCATTACCATTACCATTGCCATTGCCATTGCCATTGCCATGGCCATTACCATTGCCATTGCCATTGCCATTGCCATTGCCATTACCATTACCTTTGCCATTGTCATTGCCATTGTCAATCGCTACCCCGTTACCACTATCATTACCGTTACCATTACCAATACCATTAGCATTACCCCTGTCATTACCATTACCATTCGCATTGCCATTGCCATTGCCATTAACCGCTACCATTACCATTGCCAATACCATTTCCATTGCCATTGCCATTCCCATAGCCATTACCATTACCACTATCATTTCCATACCATTACCATTACCTTTACCCTTACCCTTATCATTCCCATTTCCGTTACCACTACCACTACCGTTTCCATTCCCGTTCCCGTTCCCATTCCCATTCCCAATGCCATTACCATTCCCGTTCCCATTCCCACTACCATTGCCATTACCATTACACTTACCATTGCCGTTGCCATGGCCATTATCATTGTCATTGCCATTGCCATTGCTAATCCAATTGTCATTGTCATTACCATTATTGTTGCCATTGTCATTGTCATTGCCATTGCCAATCGCTACCCCGTTACCATTACCATTACCGTTACCATTACCATTACCAGTACCATTACTTCTGTCATCACCATTACCATTACCATTACCATTACCATTGCCATTGCCATTGCCATTGCCATTCGCCACTACCATTACCATTGCCAGTACCGTTTCCATTCCCATTCCCATTCCCATTACCATTACCGCTGCCATTACCATTAGAATGCCCATTCTCATTCCCATTCCCATCCCCAATTCCATTACGATTCCCATTCCCATTACCAGTGCCATTACCATTACCACTACCACTATCATTTCCATTCCCGTTGCCGTTCCCATTCCCACTCCCATTCCCATTACCAGTACCATTAACATTACCACTGCAATTGCCATTACCATTACCATTACCTTTACCTCTACCTTTACCTTTACCCTTACCATTACCATTGCCATGGCCATTACCATTGCCATTGTTATTGCCATTCCCATTGCCATTGTCATTGCCATTACCATTACCGTTGCCATTGTCATTGCCTCGCTACCCCGTTACCACTATCAGTACCGTAACCATTACCAGTACCATTACCATTTCCACTGCCATTACCATTACCATTACCATTACAATTGCCATTGCCATTGCCATTCGAGGATTCCAGTAGGAAGCATTCAGTGGAGGGTTTCAGTGATTGTTCATGCGTCGTTTAAAAAGTCTTCTCGTTCCCTCCACTTCCTCCTTACCTCTCCCCCTCCCTCCCCCCTCATGCTCCGCGCTGCCCCCCTGGCCGTCGGCTCCTCGCGGCCCGATGGGCCCCGTGCCACTCGGGCTCCGACGGTGGAGGAGGGGGGGAGGTAGGAGAAGGAGGAGGAGGAGGAGGAAGAGGAGGAGGAGGAGGAGGAGGAGGAGGAGGAGGAGGACGAGGAGAAGGATGAGGAGGAGGAGGAGGAGGGAGGAGAGGATTTTCATTCCCCCCCCCCCCCCGAAAAAAAAGGAAAAAACAAAAAAAAGCGGATCCGCCCAGTTGTTTTTTTTTTTTCCTGGGGGGGGGGGGGGAGGGGCCAAACAACGAAAATGGATTGTTCCTTTTGAGAGAGGAGGGGAGGAGAAGAGGAGAGGAGGAGGGGAGGAGGCGGAGGACGAGGAGAAGGATGAAGGAGGAGGAGGAGGAGGGAGGAGAGGATTTTCATTCCCCCCCCCCCCCCCCCCCGAAAAACAAAAAGAAAAAAAAAAAGGCGATCCGCCAGTTTTTTTTTTTTTTTTGTTTTCCCAGGGGGGGGGGGGGGGGAGGGGGCCAAACAACGAAAATGGTATTGTTCCTTTTGGAGGAGGAGGAGGAGGAGGAGGAGGAGGAGGAGGAGGAGGAGAGAGGAGGCCGCCACAGAGCACGCATATCTCATTGAAATAGACGCGCGAACTCAGTGTGAAAGCCTCGCTTTGGCGCCTTCGACCCCGAGGGGCTCCACAATCCCCCGTTCTCGAGAGGAGGGGAGGGGGAGGAGGAGAAGAAGGAGAGGAGGAGGAAGGAGGAGGAGAGGGGAGGAGGGAGGAGGAGAGGAAGGAGAGGAGAGAGGAGGAAGAGGGAGGAGGAGAGGAGGAGGAGGAGGAGGAGGAGAGGGGAGAGGACTCCACGGTCACCTCGAAGCCCAAACTGGGTCAGACGCCTGCGGCAATGAGGAGGTGCGGCAGGCCTCATAAGTGGACCGATACAGTGCGACGTGCCGACGAGGACGAACAGGGCGCACTATAGAGGCTATGTACAACGGGGAGGCCGCTGCCCTCCCCGGCCGTGAGGCTGACGTTCACCCGGCGCCGCGGGCGATCGCGTCCGCCCGCGCCCGGAGCCCAGCAGCGGCGACCCGCGCGGCCGCAGCAGGCGAAGCCATGCCAGCGATGCGAACCGCGCGCTCCCTGATGCTGAGGGCGCGAGGGGCGGCACCGAAGCCGCCGCCGCCCGCGCCAGCCGCGGCGGCCCCCGAGCCAGGCGGGCCAGCAGCAGCAGCTGCCGCCAGCAAACCGCCATCGGCGCCGCGCACGAGGCCGTCGTCCCCAGCATCGTCCATGTCGTGGTCGGAGGTCTCGGCGGCCGCCACGGCCGCGGGAACGGGCACGATGCCCGCGCCTGCAGCGCCAGTAGCCGCCCCAGCGCCAGCACCCGCCGCAGCGGAGGGCGCCGCCGCCGCCGCCGCCTGCACTCCGCCAGCTCGGCGCCGCCGAGCGCGACGGCGCCTCCGCCGTGGCAGCATGCCATCAGGCGTTGGACCCGTCGCGGGGACACGAGGGGGCACAGCAGGGACTCCTCCACCAACGACACCTCCATCAACGCCAGCGGCCGCAGGGCGAGCTGCACGAAGCTCGGCCTCGAGCATCGCCGCCGCGGCCCGAACAAGGCCCTCCGCGGAACGCAGCAGCCGAGCGGCTGCCGCCCCACGCGCCAGGCCAGAAGCGCCGTGCACCGCCAGCGCAGCCCCGCGGGCAGCAACCAGCGCCGCGCGGCGATCCGTCGCCGCCGCCATCGGAGGCTCGCGGCGAGCCACACGGAGGCGGCCCTGCGGCGGCGAGCTCGACGCGGACACGGCTAGGAGGGGGAGGAGGAGGAGGAGAAGGAGGAGGAGGAGGAGGAGGAGGAGGAGGAGGAGAAGGAGGAGAAGGAGGAGGAGGAGGAGGAAGAGGAGGAGGAGGTCCCACATCGACCCCCACCACGGGCAGCCGAGGGAGGTGGCCGCAGCCCCGGTCCGCGAGGCCGGCCGAGGCCTCCGCGGCCAGGCTCACGCCCCAAAGGGGGCCGTAGATTCAAGACCCTCGTCCCCTCCGCCTCCTCATCATCCTCCTCCTCCTCCTCCTCCACCTCCTCCTCTCCTCCTCCTCCTCCTCCTCCTCCTCCTCCTCCTCCTCCTCCTTCCTCCTCCTCCACCCCCCTCTCCCCCTAGCCCCCTCCACCTCCTCCTCCGCCTCCTCCTCTCCTACCCCCCCTCCTCTTCTCCTCCTCCTCCCCCTCCTCTCTCCTCCTCCTCCTTCTCCTCCGCTACTCCTCTCCTCCTCCTCCTCATCCTCCTCCTCTCCTCCTCCTCCTTCCTCCCCCTTACGCCTCCTCCTCCGCCTCCTCCTCCTCCCTCCTCCTCCCCTTCCCCCCTCCTACCTCCTCCTCCCCCTCTCCTCCTCCCTCCGCCTCCCCTCCTCCTCCCCCGCCTCCCCCTTCCTCCTCCTCCTCCTCCTCCTCCTCCTCCCCTCCTCACTCCTCCTCCTCCTCCTCCTCTCCTCCTCCTCCTCCTACCTCCTCTCCACCTCCTCCTATTCCTCTTCCGCCCTCCTCCATCCTCCTCCTCCTCCCCTCCTCTTCCTCCCTCCTCCGCCACCGCCCCTCCTCCTCCTCCTCCTCCTCCTCTTCCTCCTCCTGCCCCTCCTCCGGCGCCGATCCTCCTCCCGCCTCCTCCTCATCCGCCTCCTCCGTCCTCCTCCTCCTCCTAATCCTCCTCCTCCACCTCCTCCTCCTCCTCCTCCTCCTCCTTACCTCCTCCTCCGCCCTGCCTCCTCCTGCTCGCCGCCGCCTCCCCTCATCCTCCTCCTCCGCTCCTATCCCCTCCTCCTCCTCCTCCTCCTCCTCCTCTCCTCCTCCCCTCCTCCTCCTCCGCCTCCCACTCCTCCTCCCGCTCCTCCCCTCCTCCTCCTCCTGCCTCCTCCCTCCTCTCCTCCTCCTCCTCCTCCTCCTCCTCCTCCTCCTCCTCCTCCTCCTCCTCTCCGAGTGCGCGGGCCCTGGCCTGGACGGCCTGGAGGGCACAGGCCGTGCGCCCGAGCTCCTCGGCCCCGGCGCGCGAGCGAAATCCGGAGACCTACAGAACATCGCCCACGGTCATTCGGCGACACTCGCTGTCCACCGCGTCTCGGCTAGGCGTAAGAGTGACCCTGGGTAAGAGTGACCCTTGGTGCGCAGAGTTTGGGGGCGCGAGGGAGCCAAACCCAAGTGCGCGGGCCGCTTATCTTGCATCGCGCTCGGCCATCGGGGGGAGCCCGATGAGCCCGCACCAAAGGTCACTCCGGCGAAAGGTCACTCTTACGTGTAGTCGACCGCGTCGGCGGATCAAGGGCCGCGCGGCGTGCGTCAGGCCTCCTCTTTGCCGGCGCCGCATCGCGCGCAGCCACGCTGACCAGCCAGCTCGCCAGGCCGAGGCTGAGGCTGAGGATGAGGAGGAAGCCCGAGGGGCAACATCCGTCCCAAACACGTACAGATGCTGTACGGCGAGCAGGGGGACGCAGAGGAGGACGAGGCCTGCGAGATAGGGGACAGAAGAGAGGCGGTGGTGGACGGGCTGGGGAGAAGGGACGGGCGGGAGGGAGAACGCGCTTGGCTCCTTGCACGTCAGGCGCTTGCACGCACTCTGCGCCTCCCTCTCCTCCACCTCGTCGCTTTCCTCGTTATTCTCCTCCGCCTCACCATCTTCACCATCACATGTCCGAGTTCCACAGCGACGGAGGCCCCCAGAAAGATCTCCACACACCAACAAAAACATCGGCAACACCAAGAACATCCACCACCACCTCCTCCTCCTTCTCCTCCTCCTCGGGTGGGAGATCAACAAGAGTTTGAATGGAGCATCGCAACAACAACAACAACAACAACAACAACAACAACAACAACAACAATCATTTTACCCGAACGCGTGGTGTTCTCCCCAGTGCCAGGGTTTTCATACGACACCAGGCAATACCCCCACTTCGTGGGGGGGCATTACAAGCTCTACCAAATATCCAAACGACTCTTCGCGACCACCCAAACCCAGCTTCCCGCCCTATGACGTTGGGACACTTCACTTCGTGGCGTGCGGACGACCGTGGCTACTACACTGGCGTGGGGTACACACCCACAGAACTTGGTCACTTATTCGGGGCGCGCATGTGCCCAGCATGGTGCAATTGTGCCATACAATACATAATACAGAGAGACAGAGAGAGAGACAGAGAGCAGACAGAGAGAGAGACAGAGAGAGCGGAGTTGGTCACATTTTTGGGTCAAGTTCCTGGGATGATGGGAATACACAACTCTGTTACATTTGATAGTGTGCACGACACACATGAGATGATACGTACTCGCAAGATAGTTGGTCACATTTGTGGAATTCCTGGCAGGTGCGCAACCGTTGTCGCAGAAGTTCGAAAAAGTTGCTCGCAAAAGCCCGTTTGACAGAAATGTTTAAAAAGTGTTGGTTTTCCTACGAATCCGCAAGAGCGCGCGGGATGAGATTTTGACATTTTTTTGTTGAAAAACCATTGGTTGTTTGATGTTTTTATGTTAAAATCGCTCCGAACACTAAGCTTTTGGAAGGATTTCGTCTTGCGCGCGCGAATGTCCACTTTACCTTATTTTTTGCAAGGGATTCTTGAAATTTGATTATATTAGAACAAGAAATGTCATTTTATATTGTTTTTTGCAAGGGAAAGCGGGGGGGAACAAAACAACCGGATCTTGATCACATCGAATTACCTGAGGCTTCCTCACGAAAATGATGAAAATGTAGCTGCGGCCTAGGCGGCGCAGGGGGGCCGTGCACCAGGGGTCCCAACAATAATTATTCTTTAGAATTAATAATGTTCAACAACAACAACAACAACAACAACAACAAAAATGATTGTCAATAAAACGGATGGTTCAATGAAAGGTTAAAAAAAACAACAAGTTGAATGAAAGGTTGAATGGAAGTGAAGGTTCAAATTGGGTTCAATTCAATTTTTCGGTCGGTTCAATATATTCTGGCCCTGGGAGCACGATCCATGCGAAGGGTGTGCTAACTTGGCCGATTGACGCCATCCGGGTGTTGGGGATTCCATGTTTTTGCTGATCCTGAAGGGGGGGAGGGGAGGGGGAGGCCCAAGCGCTGGGTGGTCAAAAGAGGGAGAAGGGGGAGGCATTGCATTGCATTGCACTGCATTGCATTGTGCTGCGATGCATTGCATTGCATTGCGTTCCATCCTGTTGCATCACTGCATTGCGTTGCGTTGCATTGCATTGCGCCGCGTTAGAGTGCTTTGCATTGCACTGTGTTGCGATGCATCCTGATGCATTGCATCAGTTGTATTTATCATATCTGCAGTAGTTTATGTTGCAGTGGGTTGCGGGCGAGGGGTAAGCGGAGAAGACAGGGAAGGAGGAGAACAGGGAACGGTAGAGAGGAGGTCAGGAAGGAGGAGGAGCAAGGGGCGAGGATGGGGAGTGAGGAAGGGGGAGGTGGAGGGGGGGAGGGAGGAAGGAGGATGCAGGAGGGGGGAGGCAGAAGGACGATGAGGAGCAATGCTGGTAGCTCCTCTAGCTCTTCTCGTCGTCGTCGTCGCTGCCATCGTCGCGGCACAATCGGCCACCGTGCCTCGAGGCACACAGTGGAGCGTCATCAGGTGCGCAAGAGTTCTCTGCATTTACTCTTTACATGGCGAGCGAGTGTAGGGTAGCATGTGTATTCGGATTCCGCGGCGCTGCCACGTGACTAGTAAAGTGGAATGGCATTTATTCGCCCGCCCTGGCATTGCCATTTGACGAGTGGGGCGGGATGTTTGTTATTGGGCCCCCGCAGCGCTGACGGGTGACGAGAAGCGCATTACGTTATAGTGCCTTGCGTTGCGTTGCACTGCATGTAGTTGCATTACGTTCCCATGCGTTGTGTTGCATTGCATGGCGTTGCGATGCATTGCATTGAACATGTTCCCGCCCTGGAGGAGGGGGGGGCAGGAAGGAGGGAGAAGGGCGGGAAGAGAGGAGATAGCCCAAGATGGCCCAAGGCGGCCGAAGAAACACCCGAAACGGCCCAAGATGGCCCCAAGACGGTCCCAAGATGGCCCCAAGACGTCATCGTCGTCGTCATCGTTCTCATTGCCGTTCTCGCCCTCGTCGCTGTGGCAAAATGCTTGTTCGGCTCTCGCGGCGCTGCCAGCTGCCGACTGTTGGAACGGAATGCTACTTCTTTGCGCCTCCAGGCGCTGCAACGTGACGACTTGAGTGGCATAGTATGGCTTCTTCGGCCCCCGCGGCGCCGTCGCGTGACGAACACAACTGCTCTTGTCGTTCTCGCCCCACAGCCCGGCGCTGCCACGTGGCGAATCTTGGAACGTTATGGACCTTCCCGGCCCTCGCGGCCCTGCCACGTGACGAGCAGAGCGGACGAGTGCGCTCTCGCCGGCCCCGCGGCGCTGCCGCGTGCCGAGCGGAGCGGGATAGAATTCGCTCGGCCCCCGCGGCGCTGCAGAGGGACGAGGCGCGCAGTGCATTGGCAGCGCAGCGCACTGCATGTGCAGCGCAATGCGGCGCAGCGCATTGCGCTGCCTGTGCAGCGCATTGCGTTGCGTCGCATTGCGTTGCGTGGGCGTGACAGCGGGCACGCGCGCGGGCGGGCGGGCGGGCACGTGGGCGCGCGACCGCGCTACTCTGTACATTGCGGGTGAGAGCAGGGCAGCACTTGTATTCGGACTCCGCGGCGCGCCCACGTGACGAGTAAAGTGGAATCGTACTGTTTGGCATTGCCGTGTGACGAGTGGGGCGGGATGGTTTTTCTTTGGGCCCCCGCAGCGCTGACGCGTGACGAGGCGCGCATTATGTTGCAGCGCCTTGCGTCGCATTGCATTGTATTGCATTGCATTGAATTACTTCGCATCGCATTGCATTGGACTGCATTGCGTTGCGTTGCATTGCGTTGAAAATTCTCCGGTCCTGGAGGAGGGGGGGGCTGGGACGAGACAGGAGGGAGGAGAGAGGAGGAGATAGCCCAAGATGGCCCAAGACGGCCCAAGCAGAAACGGCCGCAACGGCCAAAGATGGTCCCAAAACGCCCCAAGACGGCCCCAAGACGCCGTCGTCGTCGTCGTGGCATAAGATTTGGTCGGCCCCCGCGGCGGTACTGGGTGTGAACGGGGTGCTACTTTCTTGCGCCTACGCTCTGCCGCATGGCGAATTGAGCGGCGTAGCGTGCTTTGTTCGGCCCCCACGGCGCTGCCACGTGACGAACATCATTGTCACTGTTGCGTTCTCGACCCCTCCCCACGGCGTTGCCACAATGCGAGTGACGGAGCAGTACTGCTCTTGGCGGCCCTCGCGGCGCTGCCACGCGACGAGTAGAGCGCGGACGAGCGCGCTCTCGCCGGCCCAGGCGCTGCCGCGCACCGAGCGGAGCAGGACGCACTTGCCCTCGGCCACCGCGGCGCTGCCGCGCGACGAGTAGCGCACACTGCACGGCAGCGCGCGGCAGTGCGCCACGTGTGCACGGCACCGCGCCGCGCTGCGCTGCACCGGTTGGGCGCGAGAACGGCAGGGCGCGCGGGCGCGCGGGCGCGCGGGCGAGCGGGCGGGCGCGCGGGCGGTCGCGCGGGCGGGCCCGCGCCTGCGGGCGCGCGCGCGCGGGCGGACGCGCGGCCGAGCGAACTCGCGAGCGGGCGGACCGGCGGGCGTCGTCGTCGCAGCCGCCACCGTCGTCTTTGTCGTCCGTGTGGCGGCGGTCGTCGTCGTCGTCGTCGTCGTCGTCGTCGTCGTCGTCGTCGTCGTCGTCGTCGTCGTCGTCGTCGTCGTCGTCGTCGTCGTCGTCGTGGTCGTCGTGGTCGTCGCCCCTCCTCTTCCTCCCTCCCGCGACCCCCTCCCGCGACCCCCTCCCGCGACACCCACCCGCCCCCCTCCCTCACCCCCTGCCCGTCCTGTTCCGCTGTCTTTCCGCCTTCCCCGTTGCATGCTTCTACCTCTCCCATCTCTCCCTTCCCCGTCCTCCGTCATCCGTCTCCCCTTCTCTTTTCGCCCCCCTCCTCTCCTCCCTTCTACTTTTCCGCTCCTTTCGCAGTCTCCGTCCTCTCCCTGGTCCTACGTTTCGTGTCCCCCCCATCCCTGACAGGAGCTTCGAAGGGTCAATGGGCAGGACCAAGGGATGTGAGCTTATTGCTACCAGCTTAAAATGAAGACACGCTTGGGACGGCGGTTGACTAGAACGCTCGGGATGGGTCTCGATCAGCGCGCTTGGGACAGGAGGACGGAGGCTGGAACGCTTGGGGCGGCGCTTGGCTGGAGGCGAAGTCCTGCAGCTTGGCGAAGATGTGGTTTGCGCTTGTTCCTGCGCTAGCTCATCACTGCAATCGACTGGCGAGCGGGAGCCGATCATCTAGCACCTTGGCCTCACCCTCGGCGGGGCCAGAGCGCGTGAGAAAGCTCGCGCCCGCGCCTGGGGCAGGCCATGCAGCAGTGGTAACTTCCAATTGTTTGCTTGGACCCCGGAATCATCACATGAAGCCCTGTTGCGCGTGATAGATCTCCTCGTCCTTGAAGTTCACGGGCGGGGCGCAAGTAGCACGCGCGGGACGGTACGCTCACCAGCTGGTGACACTCATGGATGCAACCGTTCAGGCACCCGCCCCTGTGTTTCGAGGCCCCCGCCCGCGCGTCTGCCGCGGCCACTGGCGCGCCCAAGTGGTGGGCTCAAGTGGCGGGCCAATTAGAAGGGCAAATTTGCGGAGGCTCCGATTCGTTGACCCCTGCAAAGGAAGTCTCGCTGCCAACCCATTCATTTGTAGAAACTGCGCCGCCGACCGTCGCAGCCAGATCCTCGCTTTCATTGGGGATATTTGGACCTCCTTTTCGGTTGTCTCATCTTGTCCATGCGTACTCCTCTTCGCGCTATGTTTCTTGTCACTTCGTCGTCCAATTCGACCCTGAACTCGCCCCGCCCATTGGTCCAATTCGCCCCGCAAGGTGCCCCGGATACGCGTTCATTTCGCCCCGGCCACGGTTTCAATTTGCCTGGCAGCGATATGAATTCGCCCCAGCCGCACGTTCAATGCGATGCTGACGATGTCGGGACGGCATGCGTGCCCATAGACACCGTGCATGTGTGACAATGCAGGTCGCGCATGTGTTACAAAGCATAACCGGGTGGCTGCATGACACACAATAGCGCATATGTTGCAGACATCGGTGTTAACATGACACTACGTACTCTGTGACAGCACAGATCGTGCGCATGCAACATGTCATATCGCTGTGACGATGTCCCTCTGGTGAACTCTGTAAGCCGAATCACGTATTGCAAACGGGCAATGTGACCCAATATATGCTGGCATAGATAAAAAAACTAAAGGGCTCAAACATATATGCGCAGTTGTAAATACCGTGTTGTGGCGCCGCTTTCGGTGGAGCTCCCTTTGGGGCCACGAACCGTGTGAGCGGTGCGCCAAAATAGGGCATCGCCGCCATGTGGACCCTGCCACTCGGGCCTTCGATGGAGCTCCCATTGGGCCACGAACCGTGTGAAGGGTGCGCCAAAATTGGGCGGCGCCACCATGTGGACCCTGCCACTGGGGCCTTCAGTGGAGCTCCTCTTGGGGCCACGAACCGTGTGAGGGGTGCGCCAAAGTGGGGCGGCGCCGCCATGTGGACCCTGCCATTGGGGCCTTCGGTGGAGCTCCTCCTGGGGCCACCAACCGTGTGAAGGGTGCGGCAAAATGGGGCGGCGCCGCCATATGGACCCTGCCACTGGGGCCTTCGGTGGAGCTCCCTTTTGGGCCACGAACCGTGTGAGGGGTGCGCCAAAGTGGGGCGGCGCCGCTGTGTGGACCCTGCCACTGGGGCCTTCGGTGGAGCCCCCTATGGGGCCACCATCCGTGTGAGGGGCGCGCCACATTAGGGCGGCGCCGCCATCTGGACCCTGCCACTGGGGACTTCGGTGGAGCTCCCTTTGTGGCCACGAACCGTTTGAGGGGTGCGCCAAAATCGGGCGGCGCCGCCACCTGGACCCTGCCATTGGAGCCTTCGGTGGAACTCCCTGTGAGTCCACGAACCGTGTGAGGGGTGCGCCGAAATGGGGCGGCGCCGCCATGTGGATCCTGCCACTGGGGCCTTCGGTGGAGCTCACGTTGGGGCCACGAACCGAGGGGTGCGCAAAAATTGGGCGGCGCCGCCATGTGGATCCTGCCACATGGGCCTTCGGTGGAGCTCCATCTGGGGCCACGAACCGTGTGAGGGGTGCGCCAAAATGGGGCGGCGCCGCCATGTGGACCATGCCATTGGGGCTTCAGTGGAGCTCCCGTTGGGGCCACGAACCGTGCGAAGGGTGCGCCGAAATGGGGCGGCGCCGCCATGTGGACCCTGCCACTGGGGCCTTCGGTGGAGCTCCCTTTTGGGCCACGAACCGTGTGAGGGGTGCGCCAAAGTTGGGCGGCGCCGCCATCTGGACCCTGCCACTGGGGCCTTCGGCGGAGCTCCCTCTGGGGCCACGAACCGTGTGAAGGGTGCGCCGCCATGGGGCGGCGCCGCCGTGTGGACCCTGCCGCTGGTGCCTTCGGCTCCGAAGCGTTTTACTGGGTGCGCCGGAACACAAACATGCGGAGTGCAGAGGCATGGATGGGAGGAGGGAGGAGGGGGAGGGGTCAGCGGGAGGCGGAGGAGTGAACGCGGGGACCGTCCCTTCAAAACGAGGACCCAACACCACAGGATGGTTGGGAATAAACTGCCCTGTGGTTTTTCAAACATGCTAGACTTTTCCTCCGTCCGAGTGAACAGCGAAAAGGTCAAAAGGTCAACCAAGAAAACGACCGACCTGCCAACCGACCAACCTACCAAACGCGCAAGCAACCAACCGACAGACCGAACGATCGGCCGACCGAGCAAACGTCCGACCAACCAACAAACCAACAAAACGACCAACCAACCAACCAGCCAACCAAACGACCGACGAACCAACCAACCAACTGGCCGACGAACGAGCCAACCAATCGAACAACCAAAACAACCCAAACAACCAACCAACCAAAAAGCCAGCCAGCAACCATCCAACTAACCGACCGAACGACCGACAGACCACCCGACCGACGAACCAACCAACCAACCAACCAACCAACCGACCAACAAACCAACCAACCAACCAACCGACCGACGAACCAACGATCAAACCAGCCGAGAACCAGCCAACGAACCGATCAACCACCCAACCAACCAACAAACAAACCGACCGACGAACCAACCAACCAACCAACACGCCAACCAATCAGCCAGCAAGCAAGCAAGCAAACCAATCAACCAACCAACCAACCAACCAGCCAGCCAACCAGCCAACGGGCCGACGAACAAACCAACCAACCAAACAAACAAACCAACCAATCAACCAACCAGCCAACCGACCAACCAGCCAACCAGCAAACCGATCAACCAACTAACCAACGAGGCAGCCAGCACACCGACCAACCAACCAACCAACCGACCGACCAACCAACCGACCGACCGACCAAACCGACCAACCGACCGACCAACCGACCGACCAAGCCGGCCGACAAACCAGCCAACTAACCAACCAACTAACCAACCGACCAACCAACCAACCGAGAATCCAACCAACCAACAAAATAACCGACCGACGAAACAACCAACGAACCAACCAACGAACGAACGAACCAACCAACCAGCCAGCCAGCCAGCCAGCAAACCAATAAACCAACCGACCCACCAACCGACCATCCTGTCGGCCAACGAACCAACCAACCAACCAGACAAGTAAGCAAGCAACCAACCAATCGACCAACCAACAAACGAACAAACAAACAAACAAACCAAGCAACCAGCCAACCAACCAGCCAACCAACCAGCCAACCGAACGACGAACCAACCAACCGACCGACCGACGAACCAACCAACCAACCAACCAACCAACCAACCAACCAACCAACCAACCAACCAGCCAACCAACTAACCAACCGGCCGACGAACCAACCGACCAGCCAACTAACCAACCAAACAATCGACCAACCACCCAACCAACCAACCAACCGACGAAGCAACCAGTCAGCCGGCTGACGGACCAGCCAACCAACAAACCAACCAACCAATCGAACAAACGAACCAACCGACCAACCAACCAAACAACCATCCAACCAACAAACCAACCGACCGACCGACGAACCAACAAACCAACCAACAAACCAACCAACCAACCAACCACCACCAACCAACCAACCAACCAACCGACCAACCAAACGACTGACAAACCAGCCAACCAGTCAACCAAACGACCAAACAACCAACCAACAACCCAACCAACCAACCAACCAACCAACCAACCAACCAACCAACTCAACAACCAACCAACCAACCAACCAACCAACCAACCAACCAACCAACCAACCAACCAGCCAACCAACCAACCAACCGGGCGACGAACAAACCAACCAACCAACCAACCAATCAACCAACCAACCAGCCAACCAACCAACCAGCCAGCCAGCCAGCAAACCAATCACCGACCAACCAACCAACCAACCAACGGAGCAACTAACCAGCCAGACAGCCAGCCAGCCAGCAAGCCAATCAACCAACCCACCCACCAACCGACCCACCAACCAACACACCACCTAACCAACCGACCAACCGACCGACCGACCAACCGACCAGCTAGCCAGCCAGCCAGCCATTCAGCCAGCCAGCAAACCCACCAGCCGACCAACCGACTGACCGACCGACCAACCAGTCGGCCGACAAACCAACCAACTAACCAACCAACCAACCAGCCAACCAACCGACCGACCAACCAACGAACCAACCAAGCCAGCCAGCCAGCAAACCAATTAACCCACCAAACCACCAACCAACCAACCAACCAACCAACAAAACAACCAACCAACCGACCAAACAACGGGCCAGCCAACCTGCCATCCCACCGACCAACCAACCGACCGACGAACCAACCAACCGATCGACGAACCAACCAACCAACTGGCCGACGAACCAGCCAACCAGCCAGCTAACCAGCCAAACAACCAACCAACCGACCAACCAGCCAACTAACCAACCGACCGATGTGCCAACCAACCAAAACAATCAACCAACCAACCAACCAACCCCACCAACCAACCAACCAACCAACCAAGCAGCCAACCAACCAGCCAGCCAGCCAACCCGCCGACCGATCAACCGACCGTCCAACCGACCAACCAGCCAATTTTGGCACACACACACACACACACACCTCACACGGATCGCGCCTCTGGGACTGGAAAAAAATGTTCAACGCCCAGCGCAGCATTGAACCCTCGGAAAGATTATATTGAACCTGCTCCCCTCCTCCTCTTCCTCCTCCTCCTCCTCCTCCTCCCCTTCCTCCTCCTCCTCTTCCTCATCCTCCTCCTCCTCCTCCTCCTCCTCCTCCTCCTCCTCCTGTTCCTCTTCGTATTCCTCTTCTTCCTCCTCTTCCCTCTTGCCCCTCTCGTCTTCCTCCTCCTCCTCCTCCTCCTCCACCTCCTCCTCCTCCCCCTCCTGCTCATCCTCATCATCAGCAGCATCAGCATCATCAGCCGCATCATCAGCGTCGTCAGCAGCATCAGCATCATCATCATCATCATCATCATCATCATCATCATCATCATCATCATCAGCATCATCAGCATCATCAGCAGCAGCAGCATCATCATCAGCAGCATTATCATCATCAGCAGCAGCATCATCATCAGCATCATCATCATCAGCATCATCATCACAATCAGCATCGTCGACAGCGTCACCATCATGAGCATTATCATCATCATCAGCGACATCATCATCATCATTAGCAGCGTCATCATCGTCATAATCTTCATTATCACAAGCATCACCATCATCATCAGCATCAGCAGCAGCAGAAGCAGCATCATCGTCATCCTCGTCGTTGTCATCATCAGCATCAGCATCAGCATCAGCATCAGCATCAGCATCATCATCATCATCATCACCACCACCATCATCATCATCATCATCATCATCATCATCATCATCATCATCATCATTGTCATCATCATCATCACCGTCGTCATCCTCCTCATCGTCATCAGTATCAGCATCGGAGTCCCCCTCATCGTCATCATTGTCATCATCATCGTAGTCGTCATGATCCTCATCACCCAGCATCATAAACATCATCATCGCCGACATCGAGAACATCATCACCATCATCATCATGATCATCATCATCAGAAGCATCATCACCACCAGCATCACCATCATCATCATCGTCATCATCAGCACCGCCATCATCATAATCATCGTCGTCGTCATCATCAGCATCATCAGCACCATCATCGTGATCATCATCATCGTCATCATCATCATCATCATCATCGTCATCATCATCATCATCATCATCATCGACGTCCTGATCATCATAGTCTTCTCTCCATCCTCCTCATCCTCCTCAGATCCGTCCTCATATGTTTGGCATCGTCTCCCTATTTGCGGCCACGCTGGGTCAACACAGAACGCAGATACAACCGATATATGTTGACGATGTGAGGTTTACCTTCGCCACCGCCCTGCGATTTTTTCCAACATGTACTTTTGCTCTCCCGTCGACGATCCTCCCCTCTTACTCCTTCCCCTCCTCCTCCTCCGCGTACTGTTACGCACCCTCCTGCTGCTCCGTCTTAGCACCGTCTCCTCTTCCGCCTCACCCTTCTCAGATTAGCCAACTCTCCATGCTTCTCCTGCAGCACCGCAAAGGCGGAGCAAAACTATGACTGTCCTGCCACTGCCTAGGCTTCACCGGCTCCAACGAAGGCGGAACCAGCATAGAGATCGGCTGCTTGCGCGGGTCAACCTGGTCCTCGCACAGTGGCGAACACATGGCTGGAAACCTCACCAGTCCTCCCGTTCCTCTTACTCCTCCTCCTCCTCCTCTTCCTCCTCCTTCTCCTCCTCCTCCTCCTCCTCCTCCTCCTCCTCCTCCTCCTCCTCCTCCTCCTCCTCCTCCTCCTCCTCCCCCTTTTCCTCCTTCTCATCCTGCCCCGAGGGGCCCCACCCCGCAGGGGGAGGGGTCGGGACCCCGGGGTCCGCCTGGCGCAGGCGGGGGGGCGCCAGGCCCGAGGGGCGAAAAGCCCCCGCTCCCCTGGGACGGCCCCCATAAGCGGGGTCCCCTTCCCAGGGGGGGCAGCCAGGTCCCGGGGCCTCCCCCAGGGCGGTGCAGGGATTCCCCCCCTGCGTTCGCCGCCTTGGGGCCGGACTGGCTTGGCTGTCCGTCTTCCATGCTGTGTCGTGGTCGTCGTCGTCGTCGTCGTCGTCGTCGTCGTCGTCGTCGTCGTCGTCGTCGTCGTCGTCGTCGTCGTCGTCGTCGTCGTCGTCGTCGTCGTCGTCGTCGTCGTCTGCCCCGGGGTCAGTTTCTCCGGTTTTTTTGCCCGTGTCCCTTGGGTGTGCGGGGGGGGGCTCTGCCAGTTCGGCTCTCCCCCTTCGTGGGTGCGTTTTCCGTTCGGGCGGGGCCTTTTCCCCGTCCCGCTCGGGCGGGCTCGCCCGCCGCCCGCGCCGGCCAAGATATTTTTGTTAATGGCCCTGCCACCGCGGCCAATCGGTGCTGCCTGGGCGCCCTGCGGCACCTCCAGGTGCAGTGGCGAGAGGGGTCCGTCCGCCACCGTTGTCCGTTCCTCTCCCCCTGTTGGGGGATACAGAGTGGCAGCGCGTGGCGCTGCGGGGTGCTGCTTGTCAGGCCCTGAGAGGTCGCAGCAGCACCTCACTGCGGGGATCGTTCTCGCTGACCTCGCGAAGGGTACCGCCGATGACGCTACGGAGGCGGGGTCCGTCGTCGTCGTGGTCGTCGTCGGCGTCGGCGTCAGCGTGTCGTGCCGTCCGGCCCCCAGGGTCTATAAATGGTTCTGCCCGGGTCCACGGGGCGTGCGGGGAGCCCTGCCCGGCCGGCACTGCCCACTCGCGCGGGGGGCGCCGGGCGCAGCGGGGCTATCCGCCTGCCCGTGGGGCTCGGCGACTGCCGAGGTTTTCGCCCACGCCTCGGCATTGCCCTGCTGCGGCCAGCAGGTTGCTGGGCTACCCCACGGGCCAAGCCACTCTTCCCGCTCCAAATGCGACCCGTAACGTCGCAGCCCTCACCGCGTGCTACCCCTAGCCCGGGTAGTCAACTCTTTTCTCCGTACGTGCTACCCTAACCCTGCAATGCGTTGGCATGCATTGGCATGCAGGGGCATGCGCTGGCATGCATTGGCATGCGTTGGCATGCAATGGTATGCATTGGCATGAAGTGGCATGCGTTGGCATGCGTTGGCATGCATTGGCATGCGTTGGCCTGCGTTGGCATGCGTTGGCATGCATTGGCATGCGTTGGCATGCGTTGGCATGCATTGACATTCATTGGCATGCGTTGGCCTGCGTTGGCATGCGTTGGCATTCATTGGCATGCATTGGCATGCGCTGGCATGCATTGGCATGCGTTGGCACGCATTGGCATGAATTTGCATGCGTTGGTATGCACTCGCATGCGTTGGGAATGCATTGGCAAGCAGTGGCATGCATTGGCATGCATTGGCACGCATTGACATGAATTGGCATGCGTTGGCACGCATCGACATGCAGTCGCATGATTTGGCGTGCATTGGCATGTGTTGGCATGCCTTCGCATGCGTTGGCATGCATTGGCATGCATTGGCATGCGTCGGCATGCATTGACATGCGTTGGCATGCGTTGATATGTTTTGGCATGTGTTGGCATGCGATGGCATGCGTTGGCATGCATTGACATGGATTTGGCATGCGTTGGCATGCGTTGGCATGTATTGGCCTGCGTTGGCATGCATTGGCATGCATTGGCATGCAGTGGTATGCATTGGCATGCGTTGGCATGCGCTGGCATGCATTGGCATGTATTGGCTTGCATTGGCATGCGTTGGCACGCATTGGAATGTCTTGGCATGCATTGGCATGCGTTTGTATGTATTTGCATGCATTGGCATGCATTGGCTTGCATTGGCATGCAGTGACATGCGCTGACACGCTATGGCATGAGTTGGACTGAATTGGCTTGCGCTGGCATGCATTGGCATGCGTTGGCATGCATTGGCATGCATTGGCATGCAGTGGTATGCATTGGCATGCGTTGGCATGCGATGGCATGCTATGGCAAAAGTTGGAATGAATTGGCATGCGCTGACATGCATTGGCACGCGTTGGCATGCATTGACATGCGTTGGCATGCGTTGGCCTGCGTTGGCATGCGTTGGTGTGCGTTGGCATGCGTTGGCATGCGTTGGCATGCATTGACATTCATTGGCATGCGTTGGCCTGCGTTGGCATGCGTTGGCATTCATTGGCATGCATTGGCATGCGCTGGCATGCATTGGCATGCGTTGGCACGCATTGGCATGAATTTGCATGCGTTGGCATGCATTGGCATGCGCTGGCATGCATTGGCATGCGTTGGCACGCATTGGCAGCTCTCCCCGCGTGCTACCCCTAACCCAGGCAACAAATTCGTCTCCCGCGCGTGCTACCCCTAACCCAGGCAGCCAGTTCGTCACTCCGCACGACCTACCCCTTCCCAACCCGCTCTCCCGCTCCGCAACCTCGCCCCACCTTGGTTCGCATTTCGTTGCTGGGCTACCCCCAGACCAGTAGCCGAGCAGCCCTCCGCGCGTCCTACCCCTAACCTGGGCAGCCGATTCGTACCGATCCTTGTGGGGGCTACTAGCCAGGGCGAGCCCTCGCTAGCAACCGCTACTAACAGGCTGCGAGGTGGGGTGCGACAGGAGCGGCACTGGCAGTTTGGTCAGTGATCCTCCTCCTCCTCCTCCTCCTCCTCCTCCTCCTCCTCCTCCTCCTCCTCCCCTCCCCTCCTCCCTCTCTCCTCCTCCCTCCTCCTCCCCCCGCCTCCTCCCCCCCCCCTCCTCCTCCCTCCTCCTCCTCCTCCTCCTCCGCCTCCTCCTCCACCACCTCCTCCTCCTTCTCCTCCTCCTCCTCTCCTCCTCCTCCTCCTCCTCCGCCTCCTCCTCCTCCTCCTCTCCTCCTCATCTCCCTCCTCGTCAACCATCATCCACCGTTTGTCGTCGTCGTCTGAACTCATCATCATCATCATCATCATCATCATCATCATCATCATCACATCACATCATCATCATCATCATCACCATCATCACTATCAGCAGCAGCAGCAAGCATCAGCAGCAGCATCAACATACACACCCACCACCACCATCAACCATCACCATCACCATCACCATCACCATCACCATCACCATCACCATCACCATCACCATCACCATCACCATCATCATCATCATCATCATCAACATCATCATCATCATCATCATCATCATCATCATCATCATCATCATCATCATCATCATCATCATCATCATCATCAACGTCGTCATCATCATCATCAGCATCATCATCAGCAGCATCAGCATCACCATCATCATCATCATAACCATCATCATCAGCAGCATCATCGTCGTCTTCGTCGTCGTAATCGTCGTCGCCGCAATCATCATCAACAGCATCGTTTTCACCATCATCATCAACATTACCATCATCAGCACCAACATCCTAGGCAGAATCATCATCATCAGAATCATCAGCATCACCAGCATCATCATCAAACTCCTCATTATGATCCATCATCATCATCGTCATCCCCATCCTCATCATCATCCTCATCATCATCATTATCATCGTTAGCATCAGCATCATCATCGTCGTCATCATCATCATTATCATCGTGAGCATCATCATCGGCATCGTCATCCTAATCATGTTCATCTTCATCATCACAACCGCCGACCTCAGCATCACCATCAGCATCATCATCATTACCACCATCATCATAACCAGAATCATCAGCAACAGCCGAATCGGCATCATCATCAGCACCATCAGCATCCTCATCCTCATCGTAATCGCCATTGTCATCATCACTATCACCATCGTCATCATCCTCATCCTCCTCTTCATCATCAGCGTCATCAGCATCACGACAATCATCATCATCATCATCATCATCAGCAGCATCATCATCTCATCATCATCATCATCATCATCATCATCATCAGCATCATCATCATCATCATCATCATCACGATCCTAATCATCATCCTCATCATCATCCCCGCCATCGTCAGCAAGCATCGACATTACCATCAGCAACACCGGCATAATCATGAACAGTAGCTTCGTCAGCGACAGCATACCCATCATCATCATCATCATCATCATCATCATCATCATCATCATCATCATCATCGTCATCATCATCGTAATCATCGTCATCAGTATTATCCTCAACAGTAGCAGAAGCACCATCATCATCATCATCATCAGCATCATCAGCATCACCATCGTCTGCATCGTCATCGGTATCATCATCACCCTTAGCAGCATCACCATCATCATCACCGTCCTCATCATCGTGGTCATCATCATCAGAATAAGCAGAATCAGCATCATCGCCATCATCATCATAATCAGAACCAGCATCGCCATCACCCTCACCATCATCATTATCAGCATCAGCATCAGCATCATCATCACCATCATCATCACCAGCAGTAGCACCAGCAGCACAAGCATCGTTATCATCACAACAATCAGCATCACGGGCCGCATCATCAACCTCGTCATCATCATCACCACACCATCATCATCGTCACCATCATCGTCCTCATCAGCATCACTATCATCATCATCATCATCATCATCATCATCATAAACCTCATCATTATCATCGTCGTCATCGACGTTCACATCGTCATCGTCATCTGCAACAGCATCATCATCAGCGTCGCCATCATCATCGTCGTCATCGTCGCCCCCCAGCACTACCACCACCACCGCCACCACCACTATCAACACGACACTGCACGCCATTATCAGCAGCATCGTCGTACCATCCACGACAATACATCTCCATCACCATCACCATCACCATCGCCGTACCCACGTTTTCCCTCTGATTGGCCTAAGACCGATCTCGTCTGCCAGGCCAATGGAGAAGAGGCCCGTCCTGAGCCCTCTGACTTGCCCAATTCCGATCTCGGCCGCCAGGCCAAGGAAGAGGAAGCCTGTCCTGAGCCCTCTGATTGGCCTAATATCAAACTCGGCTGCCAGGCCAAGGGAGCAAAGGGTCCTTCCTGAGCCCTGCGATTGGCCTAATAACCAATCTCGGTTGCCAGGCCAAGAGAGAAGAGGCCCGTCCTGAGCACTCTGATTGGCCTAATGCCGATCTCGGCTGCCAGGCCAAGGGAGCAAAGGGTCTGTCCTGAGCTCGTCTGGCTCCGCCACTGCCCTTCTGCTTCTCCCCGGCGAGCGCGCCGAGAGTGCTGTCGAGCTTTGCGTCGAGCATGGCCTGAGGCGAGGGCGGAAGACGTGGCGGAGAGGGACAGTGAGGATTCCCAGACGGAGGGGGCACGCCAGGCTTCTGCAGAGGGGAAGGAGGGAGCCGCTGCCCCTCCAGCGGGCGATGCCCAACGCACAGCACGAGCGAGGCCGACCGCACCGAGGGGGAACGTTAGAGAGGTGGCTGGCTGGCTCAGGGGGGATGGCGCGGAGCCGAGAGATCGGCGACAGGCCCCCTGACAGCGAGTCCGCACGTTCCTGGGCGGGGCGGCGGGCGGCCCCAGATCGGCGATGAATGAGCGACTGGGGGTCGATGCATCCACCCCTGAGACCATCCCCCGTTGCCCCCGACGGACGTGCGGGGGCTCGAACAGATCGACAAGGCCAGCTTTTCCCTGCTTGGGATCTCAGGGGGCCGGTTCCCTGGGGCCGTCCAGAAGGAGCTCGGAACTAGGTAACTACCAGCCCTGGGGAATCCGTCGAGAGGTCGGGGCGGGGGTGCGCCGGATGTCTGGGTCATCTCGCCCACTGTAGACTCGTGGGATCAACCCAGTGCGAGCATTCTGCGACGGAAACCCTGAAACAGTGGACGAGCGAGGGAGCTTCTTCCGTGCACGCTTCGCTGGCGCAGGATAACAACCTCCCTCGCTCTGGAATCGGTCCCCCGCCCTCTCCAAAACTGCCCCATCCCCCCTCTCCACTCCCCCTCCACCTCTCCGGAACTGCCCCCCCCCATCCCCCGCCAGCACCCCCCACCTGCCCAGCCCCCCGCCCCCCTTCCAAAAGCTGGGGGCGGGGGGGTCGACACCCCGACCCCCCCCCTCCCACCACCTCTCCAGAACTAGGCCCCCTCCCCCCCCCCCGCCCGCCAAAACCCCCCGCCTCTCCCCAGCCCCCCGCCCCCCGTCCGAAAGCCAGAGGCGGGAGGGTCGACCCCCCGCACCCCCCCCACTTCGCAAGCCGGGCGGGGCATCGCGCCCTTGCCGCCGCCGTCGCTTACCGGCGAGCCCGTCGGTCAGGCAGGCGGGACACGTCGCCGGCATCGTGGCGGGAGAGTCGGTCGGGCGGGCGGGGTACGCCGTCGTCGTCTGCCCGCGCCGGGCGTCGTCGCCGTCGCCGTCGCCATCGCCGTCGTCGCCGTGGTCGTCGTCGCCGCCATCGTCGTCTTCATCGTTGTCGTTTGCCGGCGAGTCTGTCGGTCTGGCGGCCAGGCGGGCACATCGTCAACGTCGTGGGCGAGTCTGTCGGTCGGGCGCGACAACACGCCGTCATCGTCGTCGTCGTCGCCGTCGTCGCCGTCGCCGTCGCCGTCACCGTCGCCGTCGCCGTCGCCATCGCCGTCGTCTGCCATCGCCGGGCGTTGTCGCCGTCGCCATCGCCGGCACCCAGAGAGGGAGGGCCGCACCTCCCCTCCCGATTTTCACCTTGGAGAGTGGGGAGGTGGGGTTTGACCCCCTCCTTCCGCGACTTTTGAGCGGGGGGCGCTCGGACCCCGTACCCGACTTCCCCCCCGCGTGCTCACAAGACGCTCTTCGGCCGCGCGGATGCGAACGAACACCGTGCGCCTCCTGGCAGAAGGAGCACTTGAAAGGGCGGACAGGTGGTGTGCTGAGGGGAAGTGTCCGTCGCCCTGCCAGAGGACGGGCGAGGGGAGGAGAGGGGGAGGAGGAAGGAGGCCCCTGCAGCCACTTCGGCTCGGGAAGGGCTCGGGCGCGCGAGCGCGCGAGCACAGTGGTGCAAAGCAGGAGGAAGTGGAAAATGCGCGTCTTCTCCGCTCGGCCCTCGCAGGCTGTCACCAGCAGACCAGCGGCGGCGACCAGTCATCCTCACGACGAGCGCAGCCAGCGGCCTGCAGGCCAGCCACCACCCTCGACCCGCACCCGCCCGCACGCGGGCGGGCCCCCCGCAGCGCAGGCGCGGAAGCCTCGCAACGACGACGGACGCACCCAGGACGAGCAGGGATACAGTCGGGGCCCTGAAGAAGGAACCCTTGTCGTTGGGGAGGGGCTCCGTGTTCCTTAATTGTTTCGCAGCTTGCCTTGGATTTCCCTCAGGTTTTCGATACGAGATCGAGGTTCAACTTATGGAAACTAGGGGCCTCGTTCCTCATTTAGGGTCCCTTAGGTCAACGCCTCGACTGTATACCACCTGGGAGCACCGCCAGCGGATCTCGAGGAGCTCGACAGACAGAGCATAGCAGTTGCGGGGGGATGGCCCTGCATCTCTCGCGCGCCTACCGTTCGCACCCTCGAGCCGAGCGAGAAGAGAACGCAAAAAGCAGCTCCGCAGCCCCCAATCGAGACCGGCGGAGGCCGATGCTGCACGACGCAGCGCTGTGCCACCCCGGCGGGAGCAGCGGCCCCGAAACGGCGTCGCGG
>CAUYUJ010001328.1:0-61195 GCA_963575745.1 Prorocentrum cordatum
CCTCCTCCTCCTCCTCCTGGTCCTCGGTTCCGCACCCAGCGGGCCCTGCCACCGACCTGTTACCCCCGCCGGAGGCGCCGCCAGGGGGGCCCCAGCGCGGATCGAAGAAACCCGCGCGAAGCGCCATAAGTTCATGTTTATGCTGTTGTCCCTTCTTCGAACGGAGACGCTCAGGCTGCCAATCTGGTGGTGCTGCCGGTGCGCAGGTGCCGCTTCCAGTACTTTTTGATCGCCCGCGTGGGCGCGGGAAAGGGCACCTCGGCACGCCCGCGCAGGGAACAAACCAACATGGGGGCGACGCCCAGCATTAGGTCGGGCATGTCCGCCTACAGGCGGATTTTGGAAAAAAACATATCAAATAGTGTAAACAGATTCCGAATAGCCCAACACACAATAAAAAATAGCCGAAATATCGCCCCCTGACTATTGTTGACTATTGTCGAATACCCCTCCTGTAGAGGGATGTCCGACTTGAGCTAAGCAGCGAATGCTGCCCAGTGCCGACAGCAGCCGCTGTTGCGCAGCTGTTGCGCAGGCCGTGCGTGTCTCTGAGGGACACCGCCCGCGACGACACCGACGGCGAGCCCTATTCTTAGGTTAGGCATGTCCTCCTAATTACGGGCGGATCTTGGAGGCAATGCCAAAAAATAGTCACAAAAGAATCGAAAGAGCACGAAAAGCCGTTCCCAGGCGATTTGTTCCACTATTATTGAATATTCCTCCTGTAGAGTGACATGCCCGACTTAACCCGATTCACAAAGGACACCGAGCTGCCGTTGGTCCTCGTCCCCATTCTTTCCGTCGACATTTCGATCCTCCCGAGCACCTGAATGCCATTTGAAAAAGTCGCTGGCTCCCATGCCTCGGGAGCGGCCACCTTCATGACGGTCAAATTGCGATAGACACGGACGTTGCTCTCGAAACCCTGCCGGCCACCCCAGCACACAGCGCACGTCTTCGAGCTCTTCCTGGGCCACGCTTGGATGCCCTCGAAGACGTGGAAGAGACTGATGGCGGCTTCGGGATCGATCGCGTTCACGAACGCATAGCCGAGAGCCTGGTTCGTTTTGAAATCGATAGGCAAATACACCAGGTCAAACTTGCCTCGAAAGCCGTGCGAGTTCAGGAGCTCTACGAACATGTCCCGCGTGAGGAGGTACGGTTGCGGAACAGCAGGGTGGTGCGCGTCTCTGCGCCCGAGGGCGGCGGTGGCCCTCCGCTCTGCGCCCCGGCGCCGGCCGACGGGGGAAGCAGCGCCGGCGCCGACGACGACCTGCGGAGCCACATGCCGCTCTCCTCGAGCAGCTCGCACTCGACGAAAGTGTTCTTGACGACCAGCCTCCAACCCAGCTCCGCAGGCCGGGGGAGCGCCGCGGCGCGCCAGCCGTCCGCGCAGCTGTCGGAGGCGCTGGCGTCCGCGGTGCTCGCATCCTCCCAGGGGCGGTCTCCAAGAGGGACTCCTCCTCCTCCCTCCTCCGCCCTCCCCTCCGCCTCCTCCTCCTCCTCCTCCATCCTCCTACTCCTATCCCACCTACCCTCCTCCTACTCCTCTACCGCTCCTTCCTCATCCGACCTCCTTCCTCCTCCTCCGCCTCCTCTCCCTCACCCTCCTCCTCCTCCTCCTCCCTCCCCTCCTCCTACTCCTCCTCCGCCTCTCTCTTCCTCCTACTCTCTTCCTCATCCTCCTTCCTCCCTCCCGTCCTCGATTCTCCTCCTCTCCTCCTCCTCCTCCTCCCTCCCTCATCCTCCTCCCTCCCTCCCTCCCCTTCCCTCCCTACCCTCACTCCCTCCCTCCCCGCCTCCCTCCCTCACCCCCTCCTAGAGAAAGGAGGAGGCGAGGTCCCCGGCACCCTGTCCCAACCTGCCGGGCGACCCCGGAGCAGGCGGCGGGGGCAGGTGCCAAACCACATCGCGCCGCTAGCGAGAGCCGCGCAGTGAGGCGGAGGAGGAGGAGGAGGAGGAGGAGGAGGAGGAGGAGGAGGAGGAGGAGGAGGGGGAGGAGGAGGAGCAGCAGCAGCAGCCAGGGGACGGGGGGCGGTCCAGGTAGCCGAAGAGGCCATGGGGGGCGTCGGCGTCGGCATCGCGGGGGCGGGGGCGTGGGCCGTGGGAGGAGCAGGGGCGGACGCCGTGAGGCCTTTGGCGTGGTGGTCGTGGTGGCTCCCGTGGTACTCGTCCTGATGGCCGCCAAAATTGTCGTGGTGGTCGCAGTGGCCGCGGCCGTGGGGGCAGTCGTGCGGCCAGTGGCCAGCGTGGTGGCGAGGGTCGCGGTCCTGTCGTGCAGGCGCCAGCTACTTACTGCCCAAGGGCGCTGAGCAGCATCTCGGCGTTGCCCAGCTGCAAGCGCCGGCTTATCTGCCTCCATAGCGTCCCAAAAACCTGGGCTCGCTCCGCATCGTCCAGTCCGTGGCCGTACGACCTGATGAACTCGACGGCCGTGTCGGACGGGCGGCCTCCCGATTCGAACACCAGGGGCGCCAAGTTGCCGTGCTGAGCAGGGTAGCGGTCGCGCTTGTCGTGGACCATTTGCGCCGCTGCGACCCCGTCGTTGTTGGATCGGGCAAGCCTGCGAGGGCCGTGGGTGCTGTATTCGCAGGTCGCGCTCCAATCAACAAACACAGGCTGTCCTGTGCTGGGGTCTCGTGTACACACGTCCAACTTCGCCTCCTCCATGATTCCCGTCCGTGGGTTCATTCTGTCCCAAGCTGGGACTCTCTGCTCTTTTTCGGCGTGGTAACCAGTGAGGCGGGAATGCGTGGGCGCGTGCCAGTCCCGCACGCTGTCGCGGCGCCCCGCGCGGGACCCTCCAACTGGGCAGCAGTACGCGTGCCAGCCATGGCGGTCCAGAGGGTCGTTGCAAGGTAGCCCCGTGTCGGCTCGCTTGTGCTGGCAGCGGGCTCCTGGCGGGCAAACTGGAACCCGCAGGCGCTTCTTGAACGCCGAGAGGAAGTGTTTGTCAGGCATCAGCGGGTCGCCCTCTTCGCGCGGGAGCAGAAAACCGCCTGCGCCTGGCCCCCCTGTTCCGCGGAATTGTACTCGGTCTTCTTCTCCGAGCAGGCCCAGCAAGCGCTCTCGAGAAGTGGATGACCGCTCTTTGCCCCGCTGGCCCTGTAGCTTGAGGCGCGGTTCTTGAAGAGTACTGAGCCAGTCGAAGGGGTCGTTCCCGAGAGTCCCCTGCGCCCGAAGCGTCGCCTCAGCCTGCTGCAGAGAACGACAAGTCAACGGGCAGCGGGCCTGGAAGTCTTCCCAGGTGGAGAAACCCGCTCCGCGTCCTACGTCGTGCATGACAAGCGCCCAACTTGCGGCGAACGCGGCCGGCGCCGTTGCCGCGGCCGACGAGAGAGCGCAACCCCCATCGACAAGCCGCAGGGTGGCCTGCCACTTCTGCCCCTCGTCGAGTGGGGCCTGGAGAAGGTCCTGCAGGCCGCCGAAGATGGCGTCGTCGAAGGTGTCCGTCCAGTCTGTGTTGTAGGACGCGCGGAGGTGGTGTGTAACCGCGCCTTGGGCAAACGTGAGGAGAAGCACCCAAGCTCCTTCAGCAGACAGCCCAGCCGCCCGGAGCTCGCGCAGGCGATCTCGGAAGGCGGTGGCTTTGGCCACGGCGGCCGCCCCGTCAGCGCCTGCGTGAACACGAACGCGCTCCCCGTCTTGCTCCAGCCAGGTTGCCGCGTTCCCTAAGCAAGTGAGCGCGTCGACCCGAGCTTGCTGCGCTCGCGGGGGCAAGGCTGCCCCAGGGTTGTAAAGGGCGCCTCGGCGCCGCAGCCCTCCGCGATGCCCAGGAACCGCGGCCCCCGAAGCCGCTGGCGCGCTCGACCCTGCAAGGCGCGCGCTCTCGGCTGATCCGGAAGGAAATCTTTGGCGGCATCCTGGCACACAACAGGGGCGGGCGATCGCGGCCAGAGGCGCGCTGCGCCCCCGCTCCGCCACAGCCTGCGCCACCTGCTCCCTGGCGGCAGTGATCGCACGCCCGTCTATCAAGCGTCGAGGAGACCTACGCGCGGGGCGTTTCGCATGTGATAGCAAGGGCACTGACATGCTGCTGCGCGCGCCCGTGAAGCTGCGCGATCTGCTGCTGCGCTCGACACTCCAGCGGCCCACCCCGTCGTTCCGTTCACGGCCGAAGCGGCGAACCCCACTGCCCCGTCCGCCTTTATCACGTGCGTGGTTAGATCAGTGCTCTCCGCTGCACTTTGCGTCATCACGCGGTCTGCCGCGCGAGCTTTCGCAGACCGCGCACGCGGAATGTGGCGACGCGACCAACGCGGTCACAGCGGCGACCCCTGGGATTGCTGCGGAAGGAGCGCTGAGAAAAACCACGCCCGAAGTTACCAGCGCAAGCCAGGCCCGCGACTGCTGTGAACGGCGCCCGCGCACGGGCATGGAGCGCTCTACGAACGTTGAACTTTGAATCAGGACAGTTGGCAAGAAGGAGGGAGGAGAAGGCAGGAGAGGACGAGGAGGAAGGAGGAGAAGGCAGGAGAAGGAGGAGGACCCGGAGGAGGAGGACCCGGAGGAAATGGGTGGAGAGGGGGGAGGAGGGGGGGGGAGGAGAAGGAAGGCGAAGAGGAGGAGGGGAAGGAATCCACGTACCTTGGGGGACGCGCTCAAGTGAGAAGGGCCAACGGCCGAGGGCAACAGGTGACCAGCAACAGGGCCAGGACGGCCGAAGGCAACAGGTGACCAGCAACAGGTGACCAGCAAGAGGTGACCAGCAACAGGGCAACAGGTGACCAGCAACAGGTGACCAGCAGCAAGGCCAAAGGCCGAGGGCAACAGATGACTAGCGAAAGGGCCAACGGCCGAAGGCAAAGAGGGTGAGAAGAAGAAGAAGAAGGAGGAGGCAGAGCAACGAAAGCCAGTCATAGTTGTGACTCCATACGCCCATCGTTGGCACGTCATCCGAGGCGGCTGGCGCGGGCCAGACAAGATTGGGCAGGCGGGGCTGGCGCGAGCCAGTTGTACTGGGAAGGCGGGGGGGCGCGAGCTGTTGTCGTCTGCGCGAAGCATCCCGCACTGCCCTGAGGAACCCGCCAGAAACTCACGAAAATTTGCACAGCTACAAGATGCCCATGGCCTCGGGCGGCTCGACGGCGCCCCCGGCCATCCAGCTACAAGATGTTATGTCGACCCCCAGGTTTGGCGCGACGCTTTCTGCTGAAGCAATGGCAGGGTTCGCGATGACGATACTTTTCCTCGAGCGGGCACTCGTGCCAGCTCCGCCTCGACGCCCCTGAGCCGCTCGCGCCTGCGCCACTCTAGACCCGCATGTCGAGTGGCCCTCGTCGTTGCCGACGCGCCCCCCCAGGCCTGGCAGCGGCCGTCAAAATCTCAAACGTTGTGTTGATCCTCATCTACTTCCTCACTCTCCTCCATCTTCTCCTCCCCATCATCATCCTCCTCGTCTTTCTGGTCCTCCTTTTCCTCCTCATCCTCCTCGTGCTCCTCCTCCTCCGCCTCCTCCTCATCCTCCTAACATTTCTTTCAACATCCCCCCCCCCTCCCCGCCCTAGCCCCGCCCTCCCCGCCTCCAACTCCACCCATTCATACCTCCCTCCCCCCCCTTCCTCCCACTGCCATGGTAAACGCTTCGGACCCGCGGAAAATCCGAGAGGCCTGCTGCGCGCCAAGGAGGGGCGCCGCCGCCCGGCGAACGCAGTGGAACCCACGTCCTAAGAACCCTCTGGCATCTTGACAAATGCAAGGCGACCCAGACCAAATACCATACATACATACATACATACATACATACATACATACATACATCCATCCATCCATCCATCCATCCATCCATCCATCCATACATACATACATACATACATACATACACACATACAGAAATACACACGCATACATACATATACGCCCATGTGAATGTGTACTTGCCGTGCCATTAACGGTGAGTTTGAGTCTGCGGCGGCACCCGCGCCATCGAAGTGCACACTAAAAAGACAAGCGCGTGTTGCTTAATCCCACTTGCCCTCTGGGCGGACGCGCTAGAAGGACCTCGCTTCTCGTTCTTCTTGGCCCAAAAGAAATGCGGCCCGGAGAGAGCTCCAAGAGGGCACAACATAACAGACAAAGTTGACGCAACCCTGTCCCCAACAACTAAGCGTTTTGTGGCTACGAGCGCGCAGCACTGCCATCCTCTCGCCCCCCCTCGCCTCGTATTGCTCCCGGCGCGGCGCCGATGCATTTTCGTGTGGATTGGCATCGCTGCAGCCGCCCGAATTCCCACCCCTTCGCCGACCGCTCGCATGGGCAATAATTGTCACAGGTAGCTCCTCTCGTTACCGGCTGTCTTTTCGCGGGGGGCACAATTTGTCCGCCCAGGCTGGCGCTCCCAGCCTGGGCGGCACCATTGGAGCTCTGCGGCGGTTCTCCATCTCCTCCATCCCCACCCCCCACCAACAAAAACAACGAGACGTTTTGTGTGTTACATTTGTGTTGCTTGTTTTGCCTTCTTCGAGCCTTCGGGGCGGCCTCTTAAATCCTCGGGCAAGCGCTTATGCGGACAGGAATAGTTTTTCTCCATAAGCCCATGGCGGCGGCCGCGGAACCTATCCTTACGTTTGGGACCATCTTGAGGCCTTCTTGGAGCCCTCATGGGCCAATCGTGGACCTTCGAATTGGGCAATATTGCGCCCCTCATTGGGCCCACCCCGGGGTCCTCACTGTTGTGCTGCATGTTGCTACACTAGCCTGATCAAGACAACCTTGGCGTCTCCTCTGGATGGGGTGGCGGGGAGACGCGAGGCATCGAGAATAATGTGCCAAACGAGGGCCCTGTGGTACTTCGTTGCCGTGGCCCTCCTGGGGCGAAGCCCTCCACGGCCGTCTTGGAAAGGCCCGAGTGCGCCATGGGGGGCCCAAGGAGGATCTCAGAGGGCACCAAAAAGGCTGCAAGAAAGCCTCCGACTGACTGACTGCAGCCTTGCGTCAAGAAAACGCGTGGGCAAGACTGCGCGCATGGCAACCAGCGGCGAGAACAATATACGGAAGTCTACGACAGATTTGGCATTCGAACCAAGACCAGAAGGAAGCGAATTTCTGGACAAGGTTTGCCTGCCAGTTTCTTCGAAGAGCGAGCATGAAAGCAAAAACAAACAAACTATTGGACGGGTCTTGCCTAGCAGATTTTTGGAACCAGGACCAAGACTAAACGCACGCGCGCACCATAGCACACGCACGTTGCATCCAAAAATTCTCGGCCGACCCTAGCGTCTAGGCGCGGGAGCCCAATTCCTAAGGCCGCCCTTGGCGTTCTTGGAGCCGTCATGGGGCCCTCTTGGGTCCTCTTGGGCCCTCACACGGCTCAGGAGAGGCCCAAGAGGGCCCTAAGAGGGCCCCAAGACGAATGCATTGGGTCTCTAGCCAAACAGGTTTTTGACTAGAGACCAAGTGAATCATCCAAGTGCTTCGTTGGGCCCCTCTCGGGGCCCTTTCGGGGCCCTCCTGGGCGCAAGGGCGTTCTCGGGCCACTCTTGGGGCCCAAATGGCCGCACAACTACTCCCCTGATTGGCCCGATTCTGACATGGATCGGGCAGCTTGCATAAACAAGACTAACACCAAAAACGACCCATTTTGACTGAAAAGGGTCGGTTTCACTGGGAGCGAACAAGGAGAACCCGATCACCGAACAAGGAATTTCATTTGTTTTAGCTTGTTCACTTGCACAATCTGCCGCGCGACCTAATCCACGAACTCCGGGATGAAACGGGCACCCGCTATACTACAGCATTCGCTTCGCCAGAGCAATTGTTTTTTATTTTTTATTTGTTTGTTCAGCAAGCGTGGCGGGTACAATTTTTCCGCCTGTGCCGCTGTACCCGCAACCGGGCCTCACATCGCATAGTTCGCCCCGTCTCTGCCGGGACCGCCCTGGGCAGCATGCGGCGTCGCACCGGTGTCCCTTTCCTGCTCACGCCCGCCGCTGTCCCAAGACAGCTGCGTGCCAGAACCCCTCGTCTCCCGCATCGTGTCGCTCACCCTCGGTGCCCCCCATCGGAGTTTGCTACCTCTCGGGATACAACCTTATCCGCGAGCGCAGAGGCAGCAATACTGTTCGGCCCCATCACTCTGATATGCAAGAACTTGGACGCCCTCTTGGAACCTTCTTGGGGCCATTTTGAACCCCCTGAAACCGCATTCGAGGCCATGGAGGGCCCGACAAAGCAACAAGAGGGCCCCCAGAGGGCCCCAAGACGGCCCCCAGTGGGCCTCAATAGGGGCCCAAGAGACACCCAAAAACACCTTCAGAGCATGACCTGCGTAATCTGCACCTACTCTGGTGCATGACCAGCCTCACATACGACTATCGTTGTCTGTAAAGGTCGAAGAGAGCGAGAAACGCCCCGATCACCTGCGAGAGGACGTCCCGATCGAGGCGTTTCGTATAATGATGCGAAGAAACCAACCACAGCGATTGCATGTGACCCCTCCCCCATGGCTCGTCGCTTCACCCTCACCGCTCCTCCCGATGATCAGGGCAACTCGCCTGGCGACTGTTTTTTGATAGGCTGGTGGGGGCACACGAAGCGTAAACCATATCAAATTGGTTCAGGCATGTTACGGTGATGCTACGTGTACTTACGTATGTGTGTTACAATCCGCGCGTGCACTTAAATAGCTGCTTCCTGTTCGTCCTGCGCCATCGTGCACACATCAAGCAAGGTGTCAATAACCTTGAGAGATGCGGCGGGAGGGTTAAACGCTTTCGCACACTGCAAAGTCGCTGCCGCTGACTTGGCACAGATCTTGGGCAGGAAAGTCGCCTGCACAGCAACCTGGTCCTCACGCGCCTGCACGACCGAGGCGGTTGCAATGACCCACCCTGCTGGGACCATGAGCATCATGTTTGGCTCAACCACGGCTGTGAAGATTTCGAAACCCTTCGAATGGTAAGCCTTGGCATCTTTCTCGGCCATGTCCTTGATGGCGTGCCGCAAGGTGTCCCACGTGAGGTTGCCCTCGCTCATCCCCTTCACCGACGTTGGGGACACCATCAGGAATCTGGTGGTGCCGCATTTCTGGAACCACAGGGTCGCCATGAAATTCGCCTCCGTGCCGAAGTGGATCGCGTCGGCGAGGCTGCCGTACATGTGCATCCTGTTGGCGAGCCCGGCGTAGGCGGGAAGACGGGATGAGACCTTCTCGTTTTCGCCGACGTACTGGGCGAAGGCCTTCGCAACCTCGGAGCGGCCCATCGGCCCGAGCACTGGGGCGACGATCTTGCCCGAGCGCAGCGCCTCTGTCTGAAGCGGGAAGGCGTCCTTGCACCTGCCCAGCGCGGTGGCGAACACGGCCCGCGGCGATGCGTCCTCGGGGGGGCCTGCCGCGCACAGATCCACCAAAGCCCGCGGGTTCTGCAACAATCTGGGCTCCGAATAGAACGCATCCGGCGACTTCGCCTTCGCGGCGCCCCACGCCTCCTCCGTCATCGCCTGGACCGACGGGTGGCCTGCCTCCGTCAAGTTCAACTTGAAGCAAAGAGAATCCTTCACGGAACTCAGCCGGGGCATCTCTCGCCGCTCCATCACCTTGGCCGCGGCGTCCCTCGTCGCCTGCTCCTTCTTCTGCTGGTTCGCTCTGTCCTTCTTCAAGTCCTGCTCGAACCGCCGACGCAGCGACGGCAAAGGGGGGGGGGCCGAGAAAATTGCGAGGGGGGGACATTCAGACACGGGCGCATCGCCGCCGCCTCGTCAACAAACCTTCTTCCAAGAATGCCCCGAACGATTGGCCCCCCAACCCTTTGCTCAAGAGATCCCGGACGCCGACTTTAGTTCCGAATCCAATCCGTCTCGCTCTGCTTCACGGCCCGGAGCAAGTCCCTTGCGGCCACCTTGATGGAATCGCAGAGCTGCTTCAACAAGCTGTCGGTGGACTGCAACTTGTCGACATATTCCTCGATGTCCTTCAGGCCCCCCGAAGCTGCGATCTTGCCGGGGTACATCTTCAGGCCCGTCAGCGACGTGAGACACGCGGACTCGAAGGGCATAAAGGGCATTGCCCGCAGCAAGTCGACTACCTTCGCATCGTGGACCTCGGGCAGACAGGGCGAAGCCGCGCTGGCAGGCGCGGGGGCCAGGCGGCTCCGCCAGCGCGCGCGCAGGCTCGGGCTGGGGTGCTGCAGGCGCTCCGGCGCCAGCAAGCGGCCCGTCGCCGGCGGGCGCCCCGGGCCCCTCGGGCTTCGCGCCATCGCCGGGCGCGGGCTGAAGGGCCGCATCCGTCCCAGCGGCCACATCTTGCCCGCCCCCCTCGGCGACCTCGGCTGTCGCGCCCCCTGCGGGCGTCGCGCCCGCCTCCAGCTTGACTTCAAGCAGAGGAGGCTCCATCCATGACATGGGCTCCGCTACGCGATGCAACGGCCCCGTGCCCTTGCACCGGAAGCCCAGCCACGTCTCCGCCACGTCGAGGCGCCCCCGCAAAGCGTCGCAGAAGCTGCCGTACTTGGCCTTGTCGAAGCTGCACGTCTCCATGATCTTCGCAGCGTCCGCCTCGACCCTGCGAGCCTCGTAGACGACCCCGATCAGCCTGGACTCGAACTTCCCCACTCTGGTCTCGGCATCTGAACGGGCGCGGTTACGCACGGTGACAATGTGCCCCGCAGTCCTCGTCAGCGCGTTGGCGGCCGCCCTGCCCTCCTCAAGCGAGGCGGCGCCAACCCCTCCAGCGGCCTTGTCTGCTGAGACCCCGGCAGCAGGAGTCGCGCCCACGACGCCCGCTAAAATAGTCTTCACGTCGGCGCTGCTGTTGGGCCCGTCGGCCAAGAATGCGTTCACTGGTAGGGCAAGGTGCGACTCGGTCGCGAACTTGCCGACGTCAGGCTGCTCGGTGAAGCCGTGGCGGCACTCCTGCTTCGCCCTCTCCAGCTCCTCAGCCCTCATAGGCTTGGCCTTCGTTCGCGCGTCCACGTGTTGATCCGCGTGCGCGACCTGCCGGTCGGAAGCCGACTCTGTGCCAGCCAACCACGGTGGTATCTCAATCCTTTCCCTGCTCCACGGTGGGCCCCCCTGGTCGGTGTCCAGGGTCGGGCCCAACTTCAACTCCTTCCACTGCTTTCTGCATCGAGGGGCGTCCCACTTCCTGCAATTGGACATCACCCCGCAGAAAAACTCGAAGTCCCACATGGGTTTCGTCCTCTCCTTCACGCTCTCCTTCCGGAGGCCCTCTTGACGCACGACGGACGAGACCTTGCAACCTGCGCCGCGAGCCACGCCTGGCTTCGCCCTGCCGTCGGGATACTTCTGCAGAAAGTCATCAAAAACCATGCCCTGTTTCTCAATGTCTCCCACGTTGCTCTTGTCTGCTGGGTCGCCGAAAACCTCGACGAACAGTTTAGCCTCCTCGCTCTCGGCGTTCTTCATGCACTGCTTTTGGATGCACTCGTGGGCCCGCTTGTGCACCCAACATCGGACAGATCCCTTGGCCACGAAGTCTGGGCAATTACGACAAGTGGTGGATCCGGTTGCAAGCCTCGCCTTCTTGGCCGGTGGGCCGCCGCCTGCCTCTGATGATTGCTTGGTCACTTCCTCGCTCAATGACCAGGCGCCGCCGCCGTCTGCCGACTCGAAGTCGAAACCCATGCTATCTGTTGCCGAAGCGTCATCGCGGACACGGCCCCCCTCATGCGAGGCGCCCCCCGACGTGGCGAGCTCGTCGGGACGTCTCCAAACATGCGCGATAAAGTCTTACTCGCTTGAACTCGCCTGATTGTCTTGAGCCAAGAATGGCTACAGGGAGGGGGCCGAGGGCGACCTTCAAGAGCGAGAAACAAGGTTACCTTCATGAACGCGAAGCGCGGTTACTTTCCAGACTGCGAAGCACGGCCTCCTCGCGATTGCGAGGCAAGGGCGCGAAGCACGGATATCTTCAATGGGGCGCGGCCTGCCTGCCATCGCGAGTGAAGCACGGCTACCTTCAAGAAGTGCCCCTGGGGCCGACCAACACGTCTGCCCATGCGCTGCGCCCCCTGGCGCCCTGAGCGGGACGCAGCAGCAGAGGGCGCGGGCCTGCCCTCCGCCTCCGCAACGTTCACCACGGAAGCCCCCATCGAGACAGAGGCCCGCGCCGACGAGAGAGCGCAAGGCGTAGGAGGAGGAGAAGGAAGGCATGGAAGAGCAAGGGAGTAGGACGGCACCAATCACGATCACTATGGCGCCCACACAGGCGGGCTCACTTGACAAACACGTTCAACTAAGACACAGCTTTTGCGTGGGACCTTGCTCGCCCCATCACGGCATCGACTCGCGCATTCGCAAGGAGAGCGGTGCATGGGATGCGACGTTGAATGAGGTATCAATGTTACTTCTTTGTTGTGTGCACGTATGTAAGTGTGCGCATATATATACACATATAAACTGAGTGAACACACGCATGCATGCACGACGATGTATTTGTTCACGGTGTTGTCATCATCGCCATCTGACTCGGAGCACGCGTCTTCTTGGGACGTCCTGGACAGCGGGGGTCTGATGTCTTGCAGCCCTGCTCTCCGGATCAAGCTGGACAGGCCATACAAGTAGAAGGACATGAGTTGAGGTATCATCATACCGTTGCCCGTCAGAGACATCCGAGCGGCGTGACTGAGCCGATCGGAATGGCCATCGACCCCCAACACTTTGGCATACTCAGCGTTCTCGGCCACCAGGATGGTTGGCCAACCCATGGCAAACTCCAACTCTGCATCTGTGAACACATGCTTGGTCGAGATACTTACCATGACTGCATTCTGTGTCAGCGACGACATCCACGGGCCCACTCTAGGACGCCCATTCTGGCTCAAATCAGCGACGAAACTGCCATTCACACCTGTTTTCGAACCTTCCCGATACGCACCCACAGCTCCCCAGTACGACGACAAATGCGACGGGGGCAACAGGCTCTCCAGAGAAACAGCGTCTACCTGCTCACTGGTCAAATACATGCCTCGGCTTTTCGCCATGCGTTTTGTCGATTCGGCGCGGCGGCTCGCCGAGTCGATCCTGGCGAACACGTCGGCCTCGAGCGCCGCAATTGCCCCGAAGAAACTCAAGAAATCTTGGAGTTGATCGTCCCCGCCAGCCCCAATCCAACACAGCGTGCGCATGTTGTACAAAAGCCCATACGTTCTGGTCCGCCGCACGGGCCAGCCAAGATCCTGCGACCCAAACACCATATATTTCAAACCGTAATGGTCAGGCTTATCGTGTTTGATCATATCTATTGGGAATAATTCTAAATTCTCGAACCCAATGATATCAAAACCCATTTCGAAAACGTGCGTGCGCCATAAGTAGTACGCCTCCACGTCGTCATGGACACGCCCCAGATGCGACCCGTTGGGCGCCCAAGGTCTGCAGGGGAAGCCAGCGAAAGCAAACGTCAGGGGGCGATCTGTTTCTGGGACACTTTCCGGGTCTCTCCATGCAATGTGGCACCCCATTCCATTGGGATGCATCAAGAAGCCTGAATCAGATTTGACTTGTCGATGGAACAGTTTGCATTTGTGTCTATTCAAATACTCATCACTTGCATTGAACGCCGCCTCCCTCGCATCATTTGGGAGGTCCTTTGCTGGCCGCAGCCGGGACACCTCTGAACGGTGATGTTTTGGAAGGTACGACAACAAACTGTCAAATGCATGGATGGGCTTCTTACTGCCAGACATGATAACACCCTGCCAGACATTCGAGACGTCGCACGCACGCCACAACACCAACCAATCATCAGGCAACTTGGCCACTTGGCCCCACGCTGACGGAGGGCACAATCCAAAAGTTGGAGAACTGCCTCTGGCGACAACTTTCCGCTACAATCGCTGTGCATCACAAGTCCTTTCTCCAGGAGAGCTAATACCCTGTGGACTCTCGCCCTGCCCAGAGGCTTGTTGGCAAAACTGTTCAGCATCAGTATAGGCCACGCAGCAAGTTCATGCAACGTGGACGGCCCCGCTGGCAAGTCTTTCGCATTGACGCGGTACTCCAGACACCCGCCAGTGACGGTGCGCAAACGCAGCAATTCACCGACTTCGCGCGGCTCTAAACACCTGGCTGCGCTGGGGGGCAATGAAGAACATCCCGTGTCGCGGCGATCTGACCGTTTCCTTTTGGAAGCCAAAGAACTCATAAACGCTGGACCTCGTTGTCTTGAGAAAAATGACAACGCTTGGACCGTGCGCCCAGTGAGCTCCCGGGGGCCCAATCCATAATGCTATAGCCCCATTAGCCTTGCTAGCCACGCGGGCCTCCTGACGCCAATGGCCTTGATGGATTACGAAGAAGGCCGCGCATCTTTGATGTCACTCGGGGATCCTCTTGGAGCCCGCTTGGGGCCATCTTGGGGCCGTGTTGGGGCTTGTGGGGACTACTATGGTGGATTCCAATGGGGGTGGCCTTATGGGGGGACTCCTGTGGGAGAATTTCTACGGGGGGATTCCCGCGGGGGACTCTCCCGGGGGGCTCTCATGGCGTGGGTAACTCCTACGGCGAGCTCCTACGAAGATCCCCTCATGGACCTATGGACTTCTACGTGGGGCTCTTGTGGGAACTCATACAGGTGACTCCTCTGAGGAACTCCCGTGGGGGACTCCTGTTGGGGGGTTCCTGCGCAAGTGTCTCGTAAGGGATTGTTTCTTTTCCTTCAGAAGCGATTTATTTCAGAACGTGCTGTAAGTCACCCTGATGACTTTCGGTGCACGCTTCGCAAGGGATTGTTTCTGTTGTTGCTCCGACCCTGCGGTGAGGGCCCTCTGTCTGGAGCCAGACGGCGTCGGTAACCGCACGCCGTCCGGAAGCAAAATGGGGGGGCAATTTTGTTACACCTTCGTGTCAACGGCGTGCGATTGCTACCTCCGCGCAGGCGCTGACTAAACCAAGTCGCGCACGGGCGTATGGCAGCACCAGGGTTGCAGGGGTGTGATACACAGAATTTGAATTGAAACTTGGTCTGGCTTCCGAGCCAAACAGAACTCGCACACTCCCGCCGGGAAATCTTATGGGGGCGGCAGCGCGGAGGGGCGAAACAAAAAACGTTACGTTTTTGGTTTCGCGAAACGTTTCATTTTTCTTTGAGTGAATTAAGGAGCATACGGGTGCAACAGTCATGTGGGCACCGAACAACAGCACCTCCATTGAAACAGCCAGCAAAACGGCAAGGCGAAACACTTAAATTTGTACCGCGGGGCTCGCCAAGGCGAAGCACTTAAATTTGTACCGCTACACCGGCCAGCGAAACGGCCCAAAATTGAGCACAACGTCTCGGGTCCGAAACGCTGTGCTTTTACGAGTGCGACGCATTCCCCCTGCTACGCGCCCGCAAAACTCTGTCATGACGCGTTGCCGCCGCAAGCACACATCGTGCCTGATAGGCGCTGCCTGACCCGAGGAGGAAAGAGGCGCGAGGAGAAAGGAGGGCAGAGAGGGAGGGGAGGAGGAGGAAAAGACAAATGAAACCAGACTCCAGTGGGGCCAGACAAAAACATTATCTTTGGCAGGCTGCGGCAAGACAATGCCGATGCCTTTGTTTTGGCAAGCGGCCTATGTGGGAACTCCCGCGGGGGATTTGCATGGGCAGCTCCCAGAAAAGAGGAACCCCATGCATGAGCGGTTCCTATTGGAAGCTCCTGTGACGGACTCCGACGGGGACTACTCTGGCGGCGGCGCAGCCTCACTCGCCCATGACCAACAGAACGCCCGTAAGAGGCTTGCGAGTGTCTCGAAGAGGGCCTCGGAACAAAAAAGCACGCGATTTCCTTGGAACTCATGCAAGTCATGCGCTTTTTCCATGGAGCCAATGCAGTTCATGTGTTTCCATATGTATCCAAGTGTTTTTCTGCAATTCCATTGAAATGCTTGAATGTCAATAGTTCTGCAGCAGCCCCAACGGATTGCATGTGCTTTCGTTGTGTTTCCAGGATGTGCTGCGATTTCCCATTAATTATGCATGAATCCCATGTGCGTTCAATGGATTTCGTTGGAAGTAATGAATGTCATGCGTGGCCCAGTTGAATCCATGAACTCCTAAAGTGCGCTCACAGGTTTCCATGTGTGTGCATTCGTTCTCACGGATTTCGGCGAGCTTCGGTACAATGCATGTGCTATCAATGCTTTGCCATACGATGTTGTGAATTCCCATTGGGATCCAAGAAATTCATGTGTGCGAAACGGAACACCTGAGCTTGTAGGGCACTCTCATGTGTTTTCATTCGTTGCCATTGATTCCAACGCGTTTCGCACAATTCCACACGTTCTCATGCATTTCGGTGCGTTGTCAAGCTCTTCGATGAATTTCCGTGCAATTTGGTAAGCTCAGCCCCAACATGCGTATGATGTGGCTCTTCCGTGAAAAAAAAAAACAGACTTTCTGCGCTGAGGCACTCGCCCTGGCACGCCGCGCCCAGCGAACCGCCGAGCAACCACCAAGCAACCGCCGAGCACCACCGAGCAACCACCGAGCAACCACCGAGCAACCACCGAGCACCACCGAGCAACCACCGAGCAACCACCGAGCCCCGCCGAGCAACCACCGAGCAACCATCAAGTATTGCCAAGCGGCGCGAGTCAACAGAAATCTACAAAACTGCGCTAAAACCAACCATACCACATCAAATGTATGCCAATGTCCAGAAATCGGTCGATTTCTTAGACACTTTAACAAAAGGTCAGCAATTTCCCCGAAACGTTCGAACTGTTTATGGCAACTCACCAAAGCCATCAAGTATTCTTGAAAACGGCTGGGAACTTACAGAACCGAGGAAACAAAAAACAAAACCCGTTCCAAACGTATGACATGTTTCAATAATTTTACCTCAACACATGCAATTGCTTTGATTGCAGCCGAACACCTATGTAAAACAGAAACAAGATCGACACGACTCTGAAAAACTTGAAAGCTTCACGACAAGCATTATAATTTACGAAAACAACACTCAGAACTTGCATAAACCAGACAACGCGGATGCGCAGCATGTAGAGCGACAAAACACACGGAACACGTTGACAAGTAGCAAACCAACACAAAAACAAGCACCACAAAACCAATCACAAGGCTAAACTTGATATTGAATTTTGTTGTCATAAGATCGTCTTAATACTGTGTTAAGTTTCAGTGGGAGCTGCGAGTCTAAACAAGTAATCGAATTTCCTTTCGGCGGCCTAAGGCGCATATGGCTCATGGGGTTCAAAGGTTTTACAGGGCTCCTGAGGCTCATAGGGCTCATGGGGCTCATAGGGCTCACAAGGCTCACAGGGCTCGCAGTGCTCACAGGGCTCATGGGGCTCATAGGGCCGTAGGGCTCATAGGGCTCATGGAGCTCATAGGACCTACAGGGCTCATAGGACTCATAGGACTCATAGGGGTCATAGGGTTCAAGCGGGTCCTAAGGCCCATAGGGCTTATAGGGCTCCTAAGGCACACAAGGCTCACAATGCTCACAGGGCTCATGGGGCTCATAGGGTCGTAGGGCTCATAGGGCTCACAAAGCTCATTGGGCTCATAGGGCCCCTAGGGCTCACAGGACTTATAGAGTTTAGAAGGCTCATGGGGTTCACAAGGCTCCCAAGGCGCTCATAGAGCTCAAGAAGGAGAACTTGCCGCACTGAGCTGGGGTGCTCTACCGATACCCTACAGTCCCGAGCCGAGCCGAGCCGAACCTACCCACCTCGAGATCCGTGTCTTCACAGGGCTCACTGGGCTCATGGCCGCACAGGGCTCATAGGGTTCATAGGGTTCATCGAACTCATAGGGCTCATAGGGCCCATAGGGCCCATAGGGCTCATAGGGCGCATCGGCCTCATAAGGCTCAAATGTTTCCAGGGCTCCCAAGGCTCATGGGACTCCTGGGGCTCATAGGTTCCACAGGCATAGGGTTCATAGGGCTCATGGGGCGCCCCCAAGGCTCCTGGGGGCAACGTATTTTTAAGAAGGAGCACTGACCCGGCATCGATCGCCACGAAGTTGTGCACCATTTGGGCAAGTTTTCCATCCACGACCCCACAGGGCCTGAACGTTTTTTGTTGTTGCAGGTGGCGCTCCTGACGCAGGCGGCCCGACATTTTCTAAAATATTTAAGAAAATGTCGACGCACTGTGCTTACACATTGTGTAAATGTTGGCTGTACCAACAAGGGCGTTTTTTTTGTAGAACCAGGCGAGCGCCAGACACTTTACGACAAATCTCCGGACAGGGCATTTTCGTCGTAAAGTGTCCGGCCTTGGTGGGCGGCATCCTTGTGAAACAAGGATGCCGCCGCACACGCGAGCTGGAATTCTGACTTCGGAAAATGTGGTGACAAATTCCACCTGGATCGATCGCGGACTTGGGGGCAAGCCGTAACACGGCTGCTCCAGGTGATGGTGATCCGTAGAGACTTGTCCGGGTCGGAAAAACACGGCCGCCCGGAACAATACTTTACATGCTGTTTGGCGCATCCCCATGACGCGTGATGACCACAACTCCCAGGGTCGACCGAGTTTGAGTCAACCCGCGATTGCGGTGGCCCCTCCAAGTGGCGTCGGTCACACCGGTTCAAGCTCCATGAACGACCACGTAAACTTGATGGGAGAGAGTTTGGTACTGCACGTTTCGTTGCCAATCAGCCTATAGGTCGCCGCCTGAAGCAACGACCTATTAGCAACGAAACGTGCCGCGCCAAGCTCTCCCTCCAGAACCCGCGAAGACGCAACAAACTCGAACCACGCGTGACGAGATACTGGCAGCATGCACCAAGCAAACCCGGACTCACGCGAGGGCCAACTTGCAATAGGTGAGCCAACACGTGAAACCTTAGCTCGTGCAGAAACTTGCGGGACGGGCCAACATCGGGCCGCAGCTGGGTGGCCAGAAGGGCGGGCTGAAGCTCACAGCGCTCATCGGGCTCATAGGGTTCGTCGGGCTCGTAGGGGCCCACGGGACTCATCGGGCGGGGGCCGAGACACCGAGCCAGAAAATCAGACATCATAGGCTCGATCGCCTGTTGGACCAGATGAAGTAGCCGAGGCGCCGAACCAAGCCTACCACCCGCGGTTATGGTGAGGTTCTGGGGGGCCTGTGCGGTGCCCTCTGGGGCCCCTGGAAAAGGCCCCAAAGGGCGCCAAACGGGCCCAAAAGGGTTCGAAAACAGTTCCGAAAGCGGTTCCATGCGGACCCTCGCACCCGGCATTTTGACAGCTGCTCAAAATGTTGGGTGCGAGGTCCCGTTCGGAGCATTCCTGAAGCTCTTTTGGGCAGCTCCTGGGCTGTCTGGAGCATTCGTGGCGTTCCAGCGAAGGCTCGGCGAGAGCCCCAAGCGGGCCCAAGGGGACGCCAAGAAGGCCCCATGGGCGGCCCCATGCGGGTTCTCGCACCTGGCATGTTGACAGCTGCTCAAACTGCCGGGTGTCCGGTCCCTTTCGGAACCTTCCTGGGGCTCTTTCGGGCCGCTCCTGGGCCCTCTCGAGCCCTCGTAGCGCCCCAACGGAGGCCAGGAGAGGACCCCGAGCAGGATGGCGTCGAGAGTGATTGCCATGGTGATGATAATGACGCCAAGCTGTTGTCATGCGTGTGCAAAGGCATGGGAGTTGACCAGCAAGTGACAAATTGATGATGCCATTTTGACATAATCTCTGCGATTGTGGCATCAAGAAATGCGACATGATGCCCGTTCATTCGGCCAGCTCGACATCGGAGCAGGCATACCACGCGCGGCAGCAACGCCAGTTAGTCAGGGCGCCCGGGCACAATCGCACGACAACATGACCAATAATAGCATAGTCAACAAGCGACTGGACCAAGAGACGAGCCTACCACCACGCTTGCGCGTTGGCACCCGTACGTGCCCAACGGCGTCGGGCGGTGGGAATGCACGGGACTCGAGATCTTGCAGACAAGCCGAATGAGGGTCCTGTTTCGGCGCATCGCGATGCGCTTCTCTGCTGCCGTGATTGTGGCAATCCAAGCACCAAAGTTTCAACATCTTCTCAACGAGCAAAGGCCCTCCATTAGCAGCAAACGAAGCAGTTCGTCTACAACTGCCAGCTTTCCCGTGAGAGTCCCAATAGCACGTCGCCTCCCAACCCCGGATAACTTCACCGCCGAAACCTCCAGACTCATACGTTTGTGTGAACTTGAAGCCCCTCCATTCCTGCGTGTGGTGCGGGATCAGCAAGGGTTTCTCCTCCTCTCCTCTCCCTCCTGGACGGGATTTTGCTCAGGCAGCCCATCGGCGACAGACTTCTCGGGCGCGCTGCTGCTGGAACTGCTGCTGGTATTGCTGCTCAGCCGCGAGCTCGAAGAGCTACTGGAATCGCTCCCGGACGCGCTGCCCGACTGGCTCGCCGAAAGGGCCGGCTCCCCGAGCAGCTCGACGTCAGCCCCCAATTCAGCAGGAGCCCCCTCGCCATCCGGCTCGGGGGGGATGACAGTGTCCTTGGCGAATTCAAATTCAGACGCACCTTTCCTCCTCTTCCGCCTGCGGCGCCGAGGAGGACATTCCTGTCCCTCCAAGAGGCAAATGTAATACTGTACCGTCTGGAAGTGCTTCGCGGTCTTGCGATGCACACTCTCTTGAAGCAGGGCTCTGAAGCACGCCGGGCCCCACCGCACTTGTGCGGAAGATGCCCAGAATATCTGTTCCATGCCGCTCTCGCACGGCACTGGTTTCGCCGAGCCCTTCGCCTGAAGCAGAGCACTTGAATGGCGGAGGGGGGCGGTCCGGGGGGGGGGCGAGGCAGAAGCCAGGCCGCAATCGGAAGCGAAAGGGGAGACAGGGAGGGGGCGGTGATTCTGAGGTGTGGCAACCTTGACATGTACTTTAGCTTTCCAACCATCGGCGACGAGCATACATAAAAGCTCGAATGTTGCGGCGGTGTGAACGTCGATACCTGCCCTCGGCTGCAAGGGGGAACTCCGCATAGACAAGGCGTGGTGCAGGCGTGCCCGAGAGAGACCGCCATCGGTGAAAGACCACGCGTCCTTGCCAGGTTCCAACTGCCGCACAATACATGCAGCGCATAACAGCGCAAGCACGCCCTGCTTGGAGTCGCGTTCAGGGTCGTTTTGATGGACAATGTATTCTGGAGCCTCGTCTGCGAAGCGGGCCTGGCCGCGCATCAAGCCCGCCAGGATGTCCTGGAGGAGCGGCCAAGAGTGCGGGCTGACACCGACGCCGCTGCACTTGTAGTAAAGTTTATGCTGTACGTCCCACGCTTTCAAAGTTTCCCTGGGGGGCGCGCCATTTCCCGCACCCCAATCCCCCACCGCAATCCAATAATTTGGTTACTTCTGATAATATATGGACCCACTCTACCTGGCCAAACGCTGCTCGTTATCTTGACGGCGTTACTTCTGCATCCTCATCCTCCTCCTCCGTCTTCCCTTCTCAACAGCCCCCCCTGGCCCTGCGTTTTTTTTTTTTCTGGTTTCGAACATCGCCCCCAGGAGAGCATGTTTTGACCGAGGGTGCGGGATCGGGTCGCTCCGACCGCCGCCTTCTGAACCAAAAACGATTCCTGTCCGCTTACCCAGACATCAGACAGCCCTAAAAAAACCAATGCCGCCCAGAACGTCATGGTTTTTAACCAAGACAAAGCAGAAAAACCAAGACATTGCAAAAAAAACGAGACAATTGTAGTTCTGGTGATATAGCGTGTATGTTGTCGTTGGTTCGTCGTGAAGATGTTGTGTGTATGTAGACAGCTTTTCTATTATATGTAAGCGTCCAACAACAGACTGTTGTTGCAACCGCGTGCGTTGTGAGCTAGGAGCTGCGTCGTTGGGCGTTGGTAGTAACGCCTCTGCGTCTCAAGGGTACCGGAGCACAGGCGGAAGCCTAGAGGATAGTTTGGCGAGTCAGGGCTGGGGGGCAGTGCGGACAGAGAATCCACCAGATACGTAAACATGCGGGATGACGATGATTGTTTAAGCAAGGCAAACAGTTCTGGATCATCGTAAAAATGCACGCGCGTACGCGACATATGCGTTGCAACAACAACGCAATCTCTTCTCATCCTGGGATGGAAGCTTCGCCCCGAAGGGCGGTGCCCCGAAGGGCGACCGCATGTAGAAAAATATGGGCCAGGAGCGACGAGTCTTATTGTTCCTGGCTCTCGTTCCCTCTCTCTCGCTCTTCTCTCTCTCTTTCTCTCTCTCTCTCTCTCTCTCTCTCTCTCTCTCTCTCTCTCTCTCTCTCTCTCTCTCTCTCTCTCTCTCTCTCTCTCTCTTCTCTCTCTCTCTCTCTCTCTCTCTCTCTCTCTCTCTCTCTCTCTCTCTCTCTCTCTTTCTCTTCAGTTTTGCACTGTAGCACGCAAGTGTGTAGGGCACCGCTCTCGGACGGGAACGTGCAGGGGCACCGTTCTCGGAAATGTCAAAGGCCTGCAGCCGGCGCCGCCAGGGGCCCGAGGCCTGAGAAGAAACGCGACCCCAAATCAGCAGGGCGGTGAAACAGCCCACGGTGGTGAAACATAAGGGTGGTGGAACACACATCATATTTGTATATATACACATGAATACAACTGTATGCGTACGTATATGTTAAATGTATGGCAGTGTGTTTGTGTTCATGTATGTGTTGGCGTTGTTATTTACGGTGCTACATTATTATCACACGGTTCCCTATCCATTTTCCAATTATCCTTGCAATCGTTGCCAGGGAAACACCTGCAAAGCGGAAGTCGAGCAGAAGGGTTGGCGGCGGTGGTCTTCCCCGCCACCGAAAACACACAATAACGCAATCTGTGTCCACCTCTATTCGCCAAGTATGTTCGGATCCTTCTCCGTAGTCATCGGGAAATTCGACATGGAATTGTCGAATGCGGTGCCGTGCACGCAACAAAACAAACAACGCAATTTCTATTCATCACCTCCCCTACTTGTCCTCCTTCTGCCTTGAATTCCTCCCTTTTCCCTCCCTGATTTTCCCAATATCACCCTCAGGAAGGATGGAAATGCATAACGCGCGGTGGCGACGCTGTAAGTATTCCCAGACATTGAGCGTCTCGAAAAAAAACAAACAGAGGTGTTACATAGTTTTTGGCCTCTCGGGGCCCTCGCTGGGCGTCGGGGCCGTCAAAAAACCACTCGGGATGAAAAACTAGTCCCAGGGAAGTGGTCGGGAGGTCGGGGGCCCGCGTCTCGAAAAAATTGAGACGTCGGATGTCTGGGTTTCCAATATGCTCACCGCGTGCGCGGCGATGCAGCCACGTGGGCTGCATGCGCGCCTGACGCAAAACAACAATCACGCAATCTCTGCTCCTCTTCGGAACGTTAAGTTGGCTAGAGAAAGCAGCAGCCTGACTGGAAAAAACAGGCGCCCGTTCCGGCGGGGCCAGCCGACAACGCAATCTCTTATCATTACCCCGTCTGAATACTATGCCCCTGTCCCTTTCCCCCAGGGGACCAAAACAGCGACCACGCATGGAAATTGTTGATGAAATCGTTCAAGCGCACCGCAGTGGCGATCCCAGCAATCTCTGCCAGGGCAGCAGCAACACAATAGTTGCGAGTGAAACGTTGTGAAACGGTACATAAAGTGCTCTCCACGGAGTCCGTGAGCCCGCGATGGGCGCCGCCTGGGCCAGGAGGCCATAGGCCCCCTGTGCCCTCCACACATCAGGCGTCTCGATCTTTCGAATTGTCATTTGACGGTCCCGAGGGCCTGCACGTGAAATCCCACACCAACAAAAATCAGACAATCATGAAATATTGTCGTCTCGATTTTTTCGAGACACCCGATGTGTGGGTACGAGCAACAAACAACGCAATGTATTCTCATCAAATTTCCCCTCACAGTCCTTCACTCCTTTCTCCGCTACACACCCTCACCCCTTCTAAACTCGGATTGGGCGATGGGCTTCAACCGTTCACCGTTGCGCAGCAGCCTGCGCCTGCGTTGCAGCCACTTCGGTGCCAGAGCAGCGAACAACGCAATGTCTTCTCATCTATTGTCCCCCGCTTCCCTCCTCCTCTCCCACATTCCCGCTTCCCTCCTCCTCCCTCCTCCTCCTCTTCTCATCTAACTCGTAGAAGCAACAAGTAAAATCGATGGCCACGCAGCGCAGCTGCCTCACCGCAGGGGCCGCCTGGAAGCCGCTCGGGCACTCCAGACCGACAGAGCAAAAACAAAGAACAACGCAATCTCGTCTCCCATCTTTTTTCTCATCCGTAGAAAATCTGCAGCGCTCAGAATTCGCTCATGCTGGCCTCAAGCACCTGGCTGCCCCGCAGCCGGCGCCCGACGAACAACAAATCAACGCAATCTCCGCTCATCCATTGTGGGCTACATTTACCCTCCCCTGCCCCCAGGAATGCGAACAACAGCGCAATGTCTTCTCACCGCCAGGAAATGCCATGCCAGGGCAATGCTCACGTCGCAAATGGCACGCGCGCCCCTCGAGGGTGGCCAGCAGCAGCCAACCCGTCGACCATCCAGGTCGCGGGGGTGGAAGAGGTGGCGGGGTGGGTGGGAGAGGTGGATCGAATGGGGGTGCTGGAGGGGACGAGGTAGAGGAGGAGTCGGCAAAACAAACAATCTCTTCTGACAAGCAGCGCAATCTCTTATTCAACTGTTTTTTTTTGTGTTGGTGTTGTGTTTCGTTTTGCACATAAGCATTGTTGTTTGTTTGATGTGCTTCTGTATTGCACATATCGTCATTAGTTTGTGTGTGTCGTGATTCGATAAGTGCGTTTGGCAGTCAAGTAGCCCCGCTGTTGTTGCAAACCCCTTTCCTTGTTGAGCACATGCGGTGCACAGTAATTTTCTTTTGTCACGAACAGGAGGTGACGCGCCAAGGGAACAGATTTGAAGAGCCCGCACGCGACGCAAACATTACACGCGTACACGTGCTCAAGATCTTCCCCACCAGAGGCGCACTGCGATCAGCGCGCCTCGGGCAAGATCTTTTGCAACAGTGTAACGTAGAATGTTGGTCCCGCGTGCACGCTTTTCGCAGCTGTCCCCATGACTCGGTTCTCCTGCTCGTCCGCATATGTCCAATAAAAAAGGGGGTTGCCCTGGGTACTTGCTCTTTTGGCAAGGTCCCAGGCCACGTGAAACTTATACGTTTCGTGGCCGCCCCACGCCTTCCACTCGCGCAGAGCTGTCACGATGTGGTTCTGGAGCTGTGAGAGAGCAACTGGCGGCATTATGCGGGGCGACCGTTTCATGGCGACTTCCATATCCACGAGCGCCGAAACTACGCGGCGAAGGTGCCGATGGCCTGCGCCGAGAAAGCGCCAATTCTCATCCGCTAAAATCCGAATGAAAGGCATCAGTCTCCGCGTTCGTGCAGCTTTCGCCTTCAGGCGGGGGCACACGCCGCCAGCATTTAGCTGGCTGTACTTTAAACGGTTGATTATTGAATGCTTGCCACGCGGCATACGGCGCATTCTATAATGCGCCTTGAGGCGCCTGCGCAAATGAACCATGTTATCGACCCGCCGCCGCTCCACAGTGGGCGATGGGGGCCCCCAAGCACGCCTTTTGACGATAATGGGAATGGAGATCGAGGGCAGTACGTCGGATGAGGAGCAATGACCAGAGGATCTCAGAAGTGAGAGGAGCAGGTAGGTTGCGAACTCGGCATGCGTGCGGGCCCCCGTTCTTCAGCAGATTGCGCAAAATTTGCGTCAATTAGTTTCAGCATGACCTCGCCAGCAACATATTGGCTGATGCCGAGGTCGAAAACGCGCATACAATCGAGGTGAAGACAATCGACACTAAACCCTCTGATGGTGAACAGCGGGCTCCAGAATTTAATGTTGGAAGTGTTTGCAGCGTTGAAAAACGTGAGCCAGCCTGGCATATCCACGCCAATGGACCCACCTGTGCCCACGAGGGCGTGCCAATCAAGTAGGTTTTCGTCGCAAATGACGATCCACCCCACGGGCAAATGAAGTTCTGGAAACGGCCTTACCAGCGCAAAACCACCATATTTGCGCGAAAGCTCCATGCACCTTAGAAGCCTGCGCAGCTGGGCACGACTTTGCACGTACCTTTTGGTCACGCACGCCCCGAGGTCATCATTAAAATCGCTACGCTGGCGGGGGCGCCAAGGGCAGAGGGCCAACGTGCGGGCAAAATTAAACATATCAGCGCGGGATGCGTTGCAACAAAAACATGGGTGCTGAACGTGCGTCCAATTTGTAAAACCGAAACAAGAAACATATTCTAACAAGTCTGCGCGATACTCCACGAGAGCGCCATATTTCCCGAAGGGGAGGCCGCGGTGGAGCTCGCGAAGCTCTTGGGAAAAAGGCTTTTGGTTGTGGTCCAGGGACGGAAACGTGCCAGCGGCGAGCGCCGAGAATGACCAGGCGATCACCTTTTGTATTACTTGCATCGTGCACCACCCTTTGCACGAGCACTGGCAAAGGTCAGATTTTTTAACAGTGCAAATCAAATGTCGTTTTCTGCTGGGATCCACAGCCGAACTCCAATACCAGCAAATAAATGAATCTGTTTTCGAGAACGGAACTCCGTCTGAGTATAGCGTGAGAGGAACGGTGTCTGCGTGTCCTCTTTCTAAAACAACAGGGTGCGAAGCATGCGTCCCAGGCAAATCATTAATATCAACAGTGTTGAAATCTGCAGGACGTTGCTCCAGCAGCTCGAAAAACCTCTCGTGTGGTAAGCTGATGGGGAAATCTTTATTCAAGTATCTCGATTCCGTATGTTTGCTCCACATGGGAACGGCACACGTGTAAAATGATGCAGCACGTCTCTCACCCAGTGCATGCCTAATGTGCTCAGCATAGTGCCCACGACCCGGAGCGCGGGCTAAGTCTTCAAGGCCAGTGCCCCCTGCAAAACCGCTGGGGTGTTCGCATCTTCCAAATGCAAGGGGAGGGGTGAAAAGGAAGTGTGCAGGGGAGAGGGGGGATGAGTGGAGGACAGCGATGAGGGAGGAGACAGGGAGAACATAAAGAGATAGAGAGAGAGAGAAAATAAAAAGAGGGAGGTGGGGGATGGAAGATGCTATACTCCACGGGGCTGGCCTGCATGAGTGACGTGGTGTGCTAGAATGCACGCGTCAGTGGCCGTCCAGAGGCCACGGCGGTACCTGTCCACCACGTACTCTCGGAGGCCAGATCCGTTGCTTCGGCGGTTCAAACACAGGGCCCTGACAGACGGGATCTAGACGGGATTTAAAACCTCATTCGAGGGGAAGGTCACCTTACCGTCCCTTCCTACAAACAGGTTTACATGTGTATACGCACACGTATGTATAGATGTATGTACATACATTTGTACATACATACATGTGTATATATATAGATATATATATATATATATACATAATCATGTATACGTATATACATATATGTGTATACAGACATACATACACACATACATACATACATCCACTCGTATACAAACCACATCCCTCGGACCAGGGCCCTGTGGTTCAACCGCCGACGCGCCCTGGCCTGCAGTACCAGGATCGCCACCCCCACTGCCTCCAGCGCCCACACCAGGAGCGCGACGCGCACTGCCTCCAGCGCCCACACCAGGAGCGCGACCAGCACTGCCTCCAGCGCCCGCGCGACCCCCTCCACCTCCAGCGTCGGTGGAGTGCAGGGCTGCAGCGGCGCGGGCTGACATGTGTGAACAACGACAACGTATCGTTTGAAACCGAAACGCTTACGGACAAACCCAGTGAAACCGAACGCTTGAAGTGAACAACCACAACGTATTGTTTGAAACCGAACGCTTCAAGTGAACAGCCACAACTTATTGTTTGAAACCATGGTATCCTATCAGTTCTAGCGTCGATGGCCCCAGGATGCGCGCAGTGACGATGCAAGTTCCTTGAACTCCCCTAGCTGGAACTTGTCCCCACCTGGTCAGCAAAAGCAAGGATGCACAGGTACGCATTGGAACAGCGCACATCTTCAAGATGCAGCATGATTGCATTTGATGATGGATGCGGCGAGGTGTTCAATGATGTCTCTCCCCCCTCCTCCATGCGAGGTATAGAGGCCCCCAGCTCCCAGGGAGGTGTCACCAAACGTTGTTGACCCTGGGACCCCTCTCAAAAACAGAATTGGCTCCTCCACTCCACGCCTCCATAATATGATGTGCGTATGTCCACTGGCATCCCTTCTCGCCCCTCGTTAGTAGAACTGGGGATGGGTGATCAGCAACACTTGGAGTGCCCGCGCGAGCGTATTCGGGACGACCCACGTAGCACCATTAACGAACTCAGTGCAGAGCATTCTGCAAGGATGCCTGCACCAGTACGGGAGGTGAAGGAAGGAGCGTCAGGGGGTCGGGCGGGAATGGTTGGATGGGGATCGGGCGGGCGAGATGATGCTCCACCAGCTGAGTGCCACGCCCTCCTCAGACAATCAAGCTGGGAGGGTACTTGCAACCAGGGCGTGTAAACACTACGCGTGGAGGTACACTAAACTTGGAAGGAGGAGAATGATGATGATGGTGATGATGATGATGATGATGATGATGCTGATGATGATGATGATGATGAGGATGATGATGATGATGATGATGATGAGGGAGGAGGAGGAGGAGGAGGAGGAGGACGAGGAGGAGGAGGAGGAGGATGAAGAAGAAGAGGGGGGTAATGTGGCGGAGGAAGACGACTGAAGAAGGGTATGAGGAGGAGACGTGCAATTCTCGAGAACGCGTCGCTTATTTCGAGCGATGCACGGCGAGCCCCTCCTCGCCTTGCTCGAGCTGTAACGTCGCGCACGTCGCGCGCCAGCAAACTAGGACCGATCGGTCCGAAACGTCGGCCTTCGCATGGCCTCGGCCGAACGAGGAAGGGCACCAGGGTCAGAGACGGCCTCGGGCTCTGGGCATGGCCTCGGGCCCCCAAACGAAGAAAAGGTTCCAGGGTTAGAGACGGGCCCGCGCATATGGGGGGGTACCCCCCATCCGCGGGCCCGTCTCTGACTGGGACAAGGGGCGTTGAAATGTTTAGGCGCCCACCCTTCAGAATGGCCGAGAAACATGGCCGATGAGCCCCTCGAGGGCTCCCTTACTATCGAGAGGAGGTCTGATCACTCGATCACTGCCCTCGAAGATATCACCCTCATCTGGAGCTCCTTCCGTCACCCCTCCTTCCGTCACCCCCCCGCCGATTGTTTCATCATTCTCTCTTCCTTTACGGTGATGCCGGATCCTCCCTCCTCTCGAATTTGTGCTCGGGTCGGGAGGGTGGATCACGGCGGTGCGATCTGCGTGTTGGCCGCGGCGACGGACTGCTGGACAGGGAAGATCATCTGGTAGAAGCTGTTCGCCTGGAGCCCCCGCTCCCTCTCACGATCCCCTCGACCGTTGCACCCATGGAGGGATCAACGGGATAGGCGATCACGAGTGGGAGGATCTGTCAATATTGCGTCTTCCGTTGCTTCATCCTCTCCCTGTTCCTCCTCCTCCTCCTCCTCCTCCACTCCCTCCTCATCATTCTCCCTCTTCACCCGCTGATGGCCTTTGTGATGGCAGCGACGCACTCGTTGTAGTTCATGTCGGCCTCGGACGACCTGGAAAGAGAGCGATGCGAGACCAATCCGTCATCACTTGGGCCTCGGGGACCAGGCGATGAGGGGATTGTGTTGGGAGAAGTTGTGACGAGGAAGAGGACGAGGTGGAGGGGAGGAGGCGGAGAGGGAGGAGGAAGACGAGGAGGAGGAGGATTGATGCGACCGACCTGTTCTGCACATGGTAGACCAACGCATCCTTCGCAAACTCCAGCGCGGCGACATTCTCCTCGAGCTGCACGTGCCACGGCTGCAACCAGGGCATCTCGGACACCTCCGCCCTCGATATTAGTCGAGTTCGTCCTCATCTTCTCGTCCTCTTTCCTCCAATCCTCGTCCTCGTGCTCCTCCTCGCCATCCTCCCCCCTCATTTTTCATCCTGCTGTTGCTCATCGAGTTCTCCTCTCTCCTCTCGCCTGCTCCAGTCGTCCTTCCCAACCTCGTTCGTGCATTCGCCTCCTCATTCATGATCATTCCCACTCCTAGTCCTCCGCTACCTCGACTGCAGCTGCAGTGTTCCTCGTCAGAGGGCCAAGCATCCCTCCAGTTGGCTGGAACGGGACCCGTGGTCGGCCGTCTGCATCATCATCATCGGCAGCAGCATCAACAACATCATTGACATCATCATCGTCTTGATCATCATCATCATCATCATCATCGTCATCATCAGCATCATCATCATCATCAACCTCATCATCATCATCAACACCAACATCATCAGTAGCATCGTCATCATCATCATCATAATCAGCATACTCAACAACATTATCAGCATAAAATCAAGTGGAGTAGTAATGCGACTCACAATCATAATGCTAGTCATCATCACCATCACCATGGACCCTGCCATCATCAGCATCATCCGCATCATCTCACCACTCACCACCATCAGCTTCACCATCAGCCACAGCAGCACCATCATCATCAACACCTCCTCCTCCCACCTTCCAGCCAGACAGCAGCGCGTGGAGGTGGGTAGCAGCTCCCAGGTTCGTGGCCGCGCTGGTGCCGATCTGGATGGATCCTGCTGTCGAGGGCGTCGCTGCTGCTCCAGGCTCGTCCTGGGCTTGGGGAATAGGATACTCAAGACTTCTCCATCTCCCTAATCATGGGGATGGAGGGTTGATTATCATATTCTCCTCGAGGTATTCCCACCCTCATCGCATCATCCTCCACATCTCGTATCACGCTCCTCCTTCTCGTACCCCCCTCCTTATGTCACAACTCCTCCTCCTCCTCCTCCTCCTCAGTATCCTCCTTCCTCTTGCTCATCTCGTCCCCTTCCTGGCACCCTGGAAAATCCGTAGCGTCCTGATCCATGTATCCTACCTCCTCCTACCCCCACCTCCTTGACAGCCTACCCATCTGAACATTATGGCATCATATTTGTATCATCTATGTTTTCCCTCAGCGTCCTCATCATCAGTGTAGCTGCTGTAGGAGCCGTCATCGTCCGAACCGCTGTCCAGGGCCTCCGCCAGAAGCGAGGAATCGGGGATGGATGAGCTCGGAGAGGAGGTTGGAGGACGAGGACCTCGAACAGGACAGATGCACGCAAGTCACGGGAATATTGTTATTCGAGGTTCTCGTCCTCCGTCCTCCACTTCGAAGCTAATCCATTTCGATCCCTCCCTCCCGTCTGGCCTGCGAGCAGCGACCAGCAAGGTCGCGCCTGACGGGCTCCACCGGCTGCTGGTCGCTGGTCAAGCTGGTCTGCAGCCTCTGGCCGTGGTTGGTGGAGACCCGCTCGTAGTCTTCAACTCGCTTGAAGACCTCCTCACCGTGCTGCCTGTCCACCTGGGCTGCCCCTTCTCCTGCTCATCCTCGTCCTTATCCAGGGCTGGATTTTCATCTGAGTGGTTTTTTTTTTTTTGACAATTCCAGGGCCTGGCAAATCGAGGGCACAACTACGAAACACATAAATCTTGTTTAGGTCAAATCACCCTCAGCCTGGATACACGTATTTGTTAGAATCCTCATCTTCTCTCGGTCTCTTCCTCCTCCTCTCTTCCTCCTCCTCCTCCTCCTCCTCCTCCTCCTCCTCCCTCCTCCTCCTCCTCCTCCTCCTCCCCCTCCCCCTCCTCCTCCTCCTCCTCCTCCCCCTCCTCTCCCTCCTCATCTAGCTTCTCTGTTCCCCCATCATCCTTATCCTCATCCTGCCCACCTTCACGTGTCCACGGCACGCCCTGCAGGTAGCGATGATAGCTTCGGCGCGCGCCACGGCCCTGTATAGGCTCGATGTTTACTCCCTGCACTCGGGCTGCTGAATTAAGGAACGATGGATAAGGAACGAGACCCCTAGGACTAACAACGCTTGCGAGGGTATCATGGAGCAGACATGGAAGGACCTGAGGAACATCGAGTACCCTCCGAACCCAAACTGTTCCTTTTTTCAGCGTATTGTCTGTAGGCGAGTCCCCCATCCTCCCATTGATCATCAGTCGATCTTCTCGTGGATCCCCTCATCGATCATCCAATCGATCTCGCCTCCTCACTCCCTCCTTCCTCCTCTCATCAAATCCTCCCATCGGCAATCCATCGATCTCACTCGTAGGTCCTTCAATCGATCCTCATATTCCCACCTTTCCTCACCGATGTCATCTTCCCTCCTTAGATCATTCTAGCCTCGCACCCCTCTTCCATCATCACTCCATCCTTCGGCGCCCCCTTCAAGCAAACAAGAAAAACAACGATTCCTCACAGACATGGGGCAGTCGGGCAAGGCTGCGTTGTAACCGAAACTCACCAGCAGCTCGTCTTTCGTGTACCATTTGTCCTCGTGGCCGCTGCTCCTGAGCCTCTCCTCGTACTCCTGCTTCTCGACTTGCACGAAGTCGAAGTTGCCTATCGCTCATGCTATATGTTCACTATCGTCATCCTTCTTCCTCCTCATCTTCTTCCTCATGCTTATTTATCCTCATCGTTTTTTTTTCGACCACTCATCCTCATCATCGACGTCTTTATCTTCTTCCCCTCACCCTCCTCCGCACCATGTTCATATTCATCTTCCTCATCCTTCTCCGTCAGGTAGCTCCTTCTCGGGTCCGATCATTTGGTACAGTGCAGTTTTTTAATGCATGCTCTGCGTGCGGATCATGTATAAAAAAATGCAGGGTTTAATACTAAAACCAACGATGAGCTCATGCATGAATTTATGCATAGCATTAAAACCTGCCATGTAATGTTGCCCCTTCCTCCTCATATCCTCCTTCCTCAGAGCCCTCTCGTCGAGCCTGTCTCCTGCCAGCGCCGCAGCCAGTGGTCCTTTCTGTCCTGGCTGAGTTTCTTGAACTCATCGTGCAGCTCCTTCTTGGTCTTCTTTGCGTGGTACCTGGGGTGATGATATCCTCCTTCCTCCCCTCGTTCCTCATCCCTCCTTCGATCCTCATCCCCCCATTCTTCTCTTCGATCCTCATCCCCTCATTTCTTTCCTCATCCTCATCCCTCCATTCTTCTCCTCGGTCCTCGTGCCTCGAATGTCCATCACTCCTCCTTCGATCCTCATGTCCTCATCATTCATCAATTCATCCTCTCCTTTTTTTCAACCTGGTTTGTCATCCTTTCCTCGCCTCCTCATTCGCTCCGTTACCTCATCCCTCCTTCCCACCTGCTCAGAACAAGTACAACATTCCTCCTTCCCGCCACATGTTCCCTTCATTCCCACCTGCTCCTTTCCTTCCCACGTGTTCCCACCTATTCCTCATTCCCACCTGCTCATAAGTCATTAAAGCACAGGGCGCCGTAAACGCTGCAGCGCGTTTTCGTGCTCCGTGTTCGCCTCCCTGGCCCGCTTCAGCTTCTCCTTGTTCGGCGCCGCTGCAGCCGCCGCCTTCGCCTCCGATAGGGCGCGGCGCAAGCATCCCCATCGCCTCCTGGGTCCTCTAGCTCCCGAGCTCAGGGAGACGAAATCTATACATATCCACTGTTCCCTGGACATGGCGTGCCATGTATATGTGTATATATACACACGCATATATATGCAGCTGTGCATAGATATGCATATATCCTGGGTCCAGAATGGGCCTGACCAGGGTACCAGTATATGTATAGATTTCGTCGCCCGATCGGGCGTCGACTTCGGTGCGAGTGCAACCCGAGTTGCACGCGTACCGAAGTCGACGCGCGGTGATCGAGGACCCCTCCGGACTCGAGCGGGGCAGTTCTGGACAGGAGGCCTTCTGGTCAGCATTCTTGCGCTTCGGGGGCATGGCGCCAGCGCGGCGCCTCACCTGTTGCCCAAATGCGCGGGCCGCGCTGGTTCGAAGCGGCAGTGCATACATATATGGTACCACCGTACGTGCGCGTGGTGGTGGTGGGTCGTGGTGGCGGTGGTGGTGGTGGGTGGGTGGTGGTTGTGGTGGTGGTGGTGGTGGCGACGTGGTGATGGTGCTTGTAGGTGTTGGCGGTGGTGGTGGTTGGTGTGTCGCGTAGGTTGCGAGGCTGCTGCAGTTGGGTTTGATGGGTGCAATCGTGGGGGCTGGGGGCGGTGTGTGCGGGGTCCTTGGACGATCTGGGGGGTGGCCAGGGCGGCCGCGCGGGGGCGGGGAGGTGATGGGGCACATGCGCGCGCGCGATGGAAGAAACATGAAAACACATGAAAACACATGAAAGCACAGGAAATGAAAAAAACATGAAAAAAACATAGAAAAAAAACATGAAAAAAAACATGAAAACATGAAAAAACATGAAAAAACATGAAACACCACGAACATGAAAAAACATGAAAAACATAGAAGAAACATGAAAAAAAAACATGAAACACATGAAAACCCATGAAAAAACATGAAAAACATGAACATGAAAAAACATGAAAAAACATAAAAGAAACATGAAAAAAACATGAAACACATGAAAAAACATGAAAAAAACATGAAAAAAACATGACGCGGGAAAAAACATGAAAAAACATGAAAGAAACATGACAAAACATGAAAAAACATGAAAAAAACATGAAAAAACGTGAACATGAAAAACCATGAAAAAACATAAAAGAAACATGAAAAACATGAAACACATGAAAAAAACATGAAAAAAACATGAAAAAACATGACGCTGGAAAAAACATGAAAAACATGAAAGAAACATGAAAAAAAACATGAAAACATTAAGAAACATGAAAAACATGAAAAAACATGAACATGAACAAACATGAAAAAACATGAAAGAAACCTGAAAAAAACATGAAAAACATAAAAAAACATGAAAAAACATGACGCGGGAAAAAACATGAAAAAACATGAAAGAAACATGAAAAAAACATGAAAACATGACAAAACATGAAACAACATGAAAAAACATGACGCTGAAAAAACATGAAAAAACATGAAACAACATGAACAAACATGAGAACACATGAAAAAACATGACAATGAAAAAACATGAAAAAAAACATGAACAAAAAACATGAAAAAAAACATGAAACCACCACCGCCCGCCCGAAACCCGCAACGCACCCGCGTCTCCCAACTGTCGACGCACCCCCGCCAACGCACCTTTGCCGAAAGCCCGCTAATCCGCCGCCACCGAACCCCCGACGCCCCCCCCACGACCAACGCGCCCCCGCCGATCGCCCCGTATACGCCCGCCCGATGATCACCCCGCCGCCACCGAACCTCCAGACCGCTTCCAAACGCAGCGTAATCGAGCGCGGCTGGGAAATCCTCAGCGATCGAGCCGCGCGAGCGCTTGAGCCCGACTATAATCCCCGTGCCCCAACCATAACGCAACACCTCACACCCCAAAGTGTCCACTTCCGAACGCAGTGGTCGATCAGCGCGGCTGGAAATCCGCAGGTCGATCGATGCATGTATGCAGCGGTCCTCTCCGGAGCCCAGCACAATCATGTGCACCTGGCGGCGGGGGGCAGGGGGGGGGGAGCGCGCGCGTGCGGGCACGCGTCCGTGCATCATGTGGTGGTGGTGGTGGTGGTGGTGGTGGTGGTGGTGGTGGTGGTGGTGGTGGTAGTGGTGGTGGTGGTGGTGGTGGTGTGGTGGTGGTGGTGGTGTGTGTGTGTGTGCGTTTGTGTTCAGATCTGATGTTATTCTCTTCGCCCTCGGGCAGCAACGCACTGAAGCCACATACTCTAGCGTCAGTACGCAGAAGAAACATATTAAAAACACGGGCGCGCGCTGTACATGCAATCATTTCAGATCGTTGGGTTTGTTGCCAGGGGTGGTGTGCTGGGTTGTTAGTTCGTTTATGCAATACATTGGTTGGGTTGTGGGGTTGTCGATCACATGTTGGACATCGCATGCATCAGTTTCATGTGCGTTCGAGGTGGGTGTGGGGTGTGAGCTCGTGGATTATGTGAGTTCGGTTGTTCGGCAGTGGTGGTTGTTCTGTACTCGGGTTGTGGTAGTGGTGGTAGTGGTGGTTGGGCTGGGTCGACGGTTCGGTGGACGAGTTGGGTGGGTGGTGTCGGGTGGTTGGTGCTTGTACAGTAGTGGTGGCTTGTATGGCTTACGCAACCTGCTCATCATGCACTGCCACATCAGTCCACTTCCGAACGCAGCGCACACATGACGATGCAAACAAGCAAATCCCCAGCCCCATGTCACCAGTCGGAGTGCTCCCCGGCTCGAGCGCGGCTGGAATCCCACCGTGTTCGATCCCAGAACTGCGCGCAAGGCAAGACCATGCACCGATCGCAACGTTCAGGCCACAATCGTCCGAGTGGTCCTATGCACCACCTCCTTGTCCGTTCGATCGACCCCTGAATCATCCTGAACACAATTACATACATACACACATACATACATACATACATACATACATACAGACATACAGACATACAGACATACAGACAAACATACATCACTCGAGGATCTCGCTGCGTATGCGAGGCAGGATTGAAGCATCCTCAGAGACTCGACTCCTGAACCATCCTTGGGGGTCCTAGGCGGGTGCCCGTTTGCACGAACCGTTTGGCGCCCATGGCACATGCATTCTGAAATCATCCTGCAGAGGGGCCTCTCGGGAGAGCGCAACTCGAGGGACAGTGAGGGGGACAGCGTCGACGTGAGGGGGAAGGGAAGTTCGAGGGAGGGAGGCTGGTAGGAGGGTTGTGGCATGGGGGAGGGGGCGTTGGACATCGTTCTATCGAACGAGCGTTCTCGAGCTGGAATCTCCTGGACTCGAGGGGAGGGCGGGCAACTATTGTGCCTCGCGGCCTGCGCTTGATCTTGCCAGCGCTCGAGCTGGTCCGTCAGCGCGCGTGCAAAATAATGCGCATGCGGTCTCTTGAGACTCTCGCTCTCTCGCTCTCTCTCTCTCTCTCTCTCTCTCTCTCTCTCTCTCTCTCTCTCTCTCCTCTCTCTCTCTCTCTCCTAGCTCCTCTCACCCTCCAAAAATGAAGGGGGCTATACGGAGCCGCGGGGACGCTCAGCTCCACCAGTACACCACCAGTAGTATACGTCGCCTGGTCAGGGCACGATTGAGGTAGAAGTGAGGGTATGGGAAGGAAGAGGTGTAGAGGATGAATGTGTGAGAGTAGGAAGCAGGGATGGATCTAGCAGGAGGAGGAGAACTCTTGCAGAAAGGCGCAGGAGTTTATATCGATGGAGGGCGGAGGGGAGGGACGAGCGAGGAGGTAAACACGAGGAGTGGGAGGCGCACGTCGTGGAGAAGGCGCTCGAAGAGGAGTGAGGAAACTAATCGTGTATGTATGTACATATATATATACATCACAGGACTGGGGATCGAGGGGATAAGTATGGCCCGATGCTGGCCTGGGCCATGCCACGGCCCACACGTAGCAGGTCATCTTCTCGATGTGTCGTCACCTCTGGGAAGGAATCATGATGATACACATGGCAGATGTGCACCGAAACTCCGTCAGCTGGGGCCTCAGGAAGATAAGGGTTGCAGGCGTAAGGAAGGCTGGAGCACCAGCAGCAGATGAGAGCAGAAGGATGCGGATCGATGTAGACCATTCGCTGCTTTGTGATGTCAGGGTCGCGTGGGCACAGATTTGCCCACGTGACCCTGGCACCACAGGGAGATGCTTCGAACGTGTAGATTTTGAAGTTCAGTGCTCCCGATCATCCTTATGTGCTTCTTCCCCTCCACCCTCCTCCGAGCTCGTCCTTCCCAGCCCCATCCCGCGCTATCTTATGCTTGTCTTCCTCCTCTCTCCTCCTGCTGGCATTCCTCTCTCCTCCTTATATTTCTCTTCCTCCTCTCTCCTCTTATACTTCTCTTCCTCCTCCTCTCTCCTCCTTATACGTCTCCTCCTTCGTCCTCTTAGGCCCAGGATCTCACCTAGGATCCACTGGAGGAGCGCAGCTCGTTCACAACACTGTTCCTGTACGAGCTCACGACAGCCTTGGTGACGGTCGGCTTCTCGATGATCTTCTGCATGACGTACTTCGGGGCCATGCGGGGAGGAGGCGGAGGGGGAGGATGGCATTGACGATGGGAGGTGGGAGTTGGAACTATACGAGGGATGAGGACGGTGGGTCATGGGAGGACTGAAAGGCTGCAGGAGTGGGAGGAAACAAGGGCCCGTGTAGCCACGAGCCCCGAAGAGGGAGGACGGTCTGAAATAGTCATCCCCCTCGAGCTCGCCTCTGCGTCGACCTCTTGATCGCCATCCTCCCTCTTCCTTCCTCCCCCCTCCCCACCATCCTGCAGCCGCTCGATCAGCTCCCCTCCTCGTCCTCCTTCCCCTGGTGTCCTTCATGCACGTCTCGCTCAGCTCCTTGGCATTGTCGCTCTCGCCCCACGTCTTGTCGGCGCACTGGATTAATTGCGGCCAGCCATTCGTCACTGTGGTCGCCCTGAACACGATGGTGCTGATCTTCTCAACACCCCTCCTCTTCGAATTCTGCATTCCTTCATCCCCAAGCCCGCAGAAGCGCGGGCATGGTAGTGAAGGTAGGGCAGATCCCCACTGCCTTATCACCACCCTGGAGATCCACTACCCCTGTCATCGAGGACAAGTGCGTGGACCTCGAGGGTGGGGAAGTACAATGAGGAGAACGACAATGAGGAGGGGGAAGGGGAGGAGGAGGAGGAGGAAGAGGAGGAAGAGGAGGAGGAGTTCAGGATGAGGAGGAGGAGGAGGAGGAGGTGGCGACGAGGAGGAGGAGGAGGAGGAGGAGGAGGAGGGGGAAGAGGAGAAGGAGCAGGGGGGTCCTCTTCATCTTGATGTTATAGAACTCGCCGCCGACCTGGATCGTCACCATGCCTGCGCTGGCTGACCGTTCCTCCCTGTCCCTCCTGCCCCCCCCGTGGGCCTTGGGAGCCTCTTTGACTTGTGGTGAGCAAGGACAGGATGGTGATGATGGTGATGGTGATGATGTTGATGACGATGATGCTAACGGTGATGGTGATGCTGACGAAGCTGAGGACGCTGATGATAAGGAGGAGGAGAGAGGAGGAGGAGAAGGAGGAGGGGAGGAGGAGGAGGGGGAGGAGGGGGAGGAGGAGGAGGAGGAGGAGGAGGATGGGGGGAGGAGGATCTTGAGTCACGGCATGCAAGACCGACTTTTCAAAACGAAGTGGTCCTCGACCGCCCCCCCCCCATTCCGCGCTCCTTCGAGCCCTGGTGCCGTCTGGCAGCTCGGCGCTCTGCTCCTCGATCCCCTGGTCGACCTCGGCGCCCTGTCCATCGATCTCCTGGACCTCGGCGCCCTGCTCCTCGATCTCCTGGTCGACCTCGGCGCCCTGCCCCTCGATCTCCTGGTCGACCTCGGCGCCCTGCTCATCGATCTCCTGGACCTCGCCCCCGCTCTCCTGGACCTCGGCGCCCTGCTCATCGATCTCCTGGACCTCGGCGCCCTGCTCCTCGATCTCCTGGACCTCGGCGCCCTCATCGATCTCCTGGACCTCGGCGCCCTCCTCGATCTCCTGGACGGCGCCCTCCTCGATCTCCTGGACCTCGGCGCCCTCCGCGTCGACTGGCTGCACCAGCTCTGCCTACATGCGGAAATCGATGATATGTACATGCGTGCATGGCAGATCTATACACATGTATGCATGCATGGATGTGTATGCCTGCATGCACGTCTGCATGCAGTCTGCACACATACACATGGTATAGATGCATGCCTGTAGGTGTGCACGGCGTATGGTTGTGACTATGTATATATATATATAGGTGTATCGGCAGGCATGTCTGCATACGTGGATGGATCGATACATGTATGCATGAATTGCTGTTTTCATGTAAGCATGCATGTTTGTATACATGACTATATGTATGTATGTGTGCATGTATGCATACATACTTGAGCGTGTGTGCATGTATGTATGCATGTGTGTGGGCGTGTGCATGTATGCATGCATCATGTGTGTATGGATGCATGACTCTGTGCATGCATGTATACATATGTGCATAGTCGGTTGCGTAAGCATGCATACATGTATGTGTTAGGTGTGCATGCCTGTATGTCTACATGTAGGTATGCGTGTACGTATGTATAAATGGATGCATACATACATATATATATGGTTGTGACACATATATATATACACATATATCTAGATATATGTATGTGTGTGCGTATGTGCGTGTGTGTATGCATGTATGTATGTGTGTATGCACGTATGTATGTATGCATGTATGCATACATATACGCAGGTATGTAGGTATGTAGGCATGTATGTATGTTTGTATGTGTGTATATGTATGTGTGTATGGATGTATGTATGCCTGTATGTATGTACGCATATACGTGTATATATGTAGACATGTATGTATGTATGTGTGTATGTATGAATGTATGTACGTACGTATGTATGTATGTATGTATGTGTGTATGTGTGTATGTATGTATGTATTTATGTACGTATGTACGTATGTATGTATGTGTGTATGTGTGTATGTGTGCATGCGTGTAGGTGCGCGTGCGAGCATGCATAGGAACCGGTACAGAGGGACGGAGCTGCACACATGGATGCGGGATTGAGTATTGCCTAGGCGTGGGGAAGTGAGTGATCGAGGAGGAGAAAAGGGACGAGGAGGGCGAAGAGGACGCGGAAGCCTTCGGTGCTGCTGCTGGGCGCTTCATGCGCTTCATCTGCGTGCTGCCTGCTGTTGCTGCTGCTGCTGCTGCTGCTGGGCGCTTGATCGTCGGCAGCTGCAGCATCGGCTCGTCTTTGATGGCCACCATCTCTTTCTGCTCCAGCTGCTGCTTCTTCTTCGGCTTCTTCGTCTTCTCCTTGATCCGCGACTTCCTAAGAGGTCATCCTCGCCCTCCTCCTCGTGCCGTCCTGCTCCTCCACATCCACCTCATCGGTTAAATGCTTTACCTTCTCTGGTTACGTCCTCATTATCTGTCTCCTCCTCCTCCTCATCCTCATCATCATCATCCTCTTCCTCATCCTCCTCCCTCCTCATCATTCCTTGTACCGATCATCGTCCTCCTTCTCATAACTTGCCTCCTCGCCTGGAGGACGCCCCCATCGCTTTCTGCCTGATCGTCACCATCAGCATCATCATCATCATCATCATCATCATCATCATCATCATCGTCATCGTCATCATCATCATCATCACATCATCATCATCATCATCATCATAATCGTCATCATCATAATCGTCACCATCATCCCACCACCCTCACCAGCATCATCATCACCACCATCAGCATCATCAGCATCATCATCAGCATTATCATCTGCCTTGGCGTCGTATCATCGTTCACTTGCTGCTGCCGCTGCTCGTCCTCCTCCTGGTCCTTCCTCCCTCTCGAACTCTGGTTCACTCGTTCCCTCGATCCTTGGCGTCACCCTGCTCGCGAGCAGGGACTTGATGAATGGGATTTTGCGCTTCGGCGCGGGGCTCTCGATCTTGCCGCGCGGCGCAGCCTGCTCCTCGATCTCTTGACTATCGTGGTCGAGCTCGTCGCCCTTGTGCGCCTCTCTCAAGTCATCCTCTTCCTGATCGTCCTCCTTACTTCATTATCATCCCCCGTCTCCTCAGCATGTTTCCCCTCATCTCTCCTTAGTCTCGATTCTTCTCCTTCTCCTCCTCCTCCTGCTCTTCCTCTTCCCTCACCTGCCCCTCATCCCCTCGTCTCACCTGTGCCTTCCCTCTTACATGTTGGTTTGACTCATCTTCCGTGTTACCTCCTCCTCCTCTTCCTCGATCCTCCTCCTCCCTCTCTCGATCCTTCTCCTCCATCTTCGCCATTCGTCCTCCTTCGTCCGCTTCGTCGGCTTCTTCCCTGGCAGACCTGTGCCAACATCTGGCGGAAGCCGTCCTCAGTAATTTGCTCCTCATCCTCGCTGTCGTAGGGCGCGATCTGCCTATCTGCGCTGGCCTCGTCAGGGAGGAGGGGGGGATCCGAGGAGGAACAACTGAGAGCTGATGGGTCAGAATGACGAAAGAGAGGACGGAGGCGGGGGTGGACGAGGAGGAGAAGGATGAGGAGGAAGAGAAGGAGGAGGAGGACGAGGAAGCGGATGAAAAGGAGTGCGGGATAGGCGTGAGGAGGAGAAGGATGATGAGGAGGAGAAGTAGAAGGATGAGAGAGGGGAAATGAGGGACGAGCGGGGATCAGAGAAGGGCGGGGGGCGTGGCACGGTGGATGAGAGAGGCGCCTCCAGCTCCGCCCTCGTCTGCTGGATGCACACTCCTGTCATCTTCTGGTAGTGCGCGTGGATGCGCCGAATCGCTCGTCCCTGCAAGTACCTTGGGTTCGAACACTGTTGATGACGGTGGTGGTAGAGGAGGAATGAGGAAGATGAGGGGACGGTGAGGATGAGCGAGGACGATGATGACAATGATGATGATGATGATGAAGAAGATGAAGAAGATGATGATGATGATGATGATGATGATGATGATGGTGGTGGTGATGGTGATGGTGATGCTGATGCTGCTGATGATGATGATGATGATGATGGCGATGCCGCTGTGGATGATGACGACGATGCTAATGATGATGATGATGTGGATGATCATGCTGATGATGATGTTGATGATGCTGATGATGACGATGCTGATGATGATACTGATGATGATGAGGAGGAGGAGGATGAGGAGGAGACGAAATGAGAGGAGGATGAGCAGGAGGAAGAGGAACAGGAGGCGTTGGATAGGTGCATACTTCTACGCGCTCCTCCTCATCCTACCCCTCCTCGAAGGCGCCACTCCAGTGCTCTTCGTCACCGTCATCTCTAAACCACCTCCTCTTACTCCTGTTCCTCCTCCTCCTCCTCCTCCTCCGCCCTCCTCCTCCTCCTCCTCCTCCTACTCCTCTTCCTCCTCCTCCTCTTCCTCCTCCTCCTCCTTCCCCTCCCTCTCCCTCTCATCCTCCTTCATGTTGCCCCTCGGCACTGGTGTGCCTTCATGACCCTGTTCGTCGGCGCCCTGCCGCGCGCGTCCTGGCTCTGCAGGTGGTTGCGGAGGGGGAGCCAGTACAGCGATGCCCACGCTGCCTCTAGGGGGAAGCATTGCGGGCTCGTTCACGCTCCATCCTCTTATCACCTTAGTACACCTCCTACATTCTCATCATCGTGCTCCTCGTGCTCCCGTCCTTATCGTCATCATCGTCTGTTCATTCGGGCCTCCGCACACTTCTGGGAGATGCGCAGCGTGTCCGTGATCGTGTCCAGCGCTTCTGCCATGGTGATCCACACCTGGGACTCACCCCCAGTGGCCCCATCCTCCCCGTCCTCTCTCACAGTCCTTTCTCTCGTCATTGATCCACCTTCCTCGCGCCTCCTCGTCACATCTCCCCCCCCCCCCTGAGCCACAATTCTCTTGCAGGGCTGGTCAGTGTCGTCCCATTCCCCGGCTGCTGGATCGTACGCTATCCTCATTTCCCTGATCGTTGTCACGTTCTTCCTCATCCTCGACTCTCCTCCTCAATCCCCCTCCTCGTGGATCCGTCCCCTCCTCGTGTCAATTGTGGTACTCTCATATTTTCCCCCATTGCACCTTGATCGTCACTTTGTTCGGACGCGAAGTGTACTCCTGCTGGTAATCCTCGAAGTTCGGGATCTTCGCACCTTGATGGGGCGACGGTGACGACACGGAGGATGGCGCACCAGGGGAATTAGCAGGAGTGAGCTGGCAATGCAATGAGAAGGAAGAGGAGGAGGGCCATGTGAAGGTGAGGCAGAGAAGGAGGCGGAGGAGGAGAAGGATGAGGAGGGAGGGGAAGGGAAAACCCTGTGCAGGAGCAGGAGCCGAGGAAGCATTGAACGCATGCTGATCGACCGAGAGGCAGATCTGCAGAGTTGGGCGAGGGCGAGGGGACGGATATCACGATAAGGAATGATTGAGAGGTGGAGGAAGAAGGGCACCCGCGATGACTGGCTGGCCCTCGGTGTACAGCAGCGCCTGATGGCTGGGTGCGTCCCTCCTCCACCCTGCCACTAGTCCTCCTGGCACCCCCTGCTCCTGAGGCATGCTCGTGATCCTCGTGATCATCCCGATCACGAGGATCAAGAGCATGTGCAGGCCTGCTCCTAGACCACATGATCATCATCGTCCCTCATTATCGCCAGTCTTACCGATCTTCCTCATCTCCTGCCGATCCTCGTCGTCCTCCTCCTCTCCCGTGTCCCCCTTCACTCCCTCACTCCCTGCCTCACTCCCTCGCACTCCTCCTCCTCCTCCTCCTTCTCCTCATCGAGCCCCCCCCCTTCTTCTCCTCATCATCATCGCCACCACCACCGTCATCATCATCATCATCATCAGCAACAGCAGCATCATCAGCAGCATCACCACAACCACCAACATTCATCATCATCATCATCAGCATCATCATCGTCGTCATCACCGTCAACATCACCATCATCACCATCAACATCACCGTCGTCATCCTCATCATTACCACCATCACCATGACAATCATCATCACCGTCATCATCAGCATCATCACCATCACCAGCATCAGCATCAACACCATCAGTAGCAGCATCATCATCACCAGCATCAGCATCAGCATCATCATCATCATCATCCCTCCTACCTTTTCCATTATTCTCCTCCGTTCCCCATCTGCCACCCTCCTCTACCTCTCTCTCTCTCTCTCTCTCTCTCTCTCTCTCTCTTTCTCTCTGTTCTATCGCTTTCCCTCTCTCTCTCCATCTCGTCATCTCTCGTTGCATGTGTCCCTCTCGTCTCTCTCTCTCTCTCTCTCTCTCTCTTTCGTCTCTCTCTCTCTCTCTCTCTCTTTCTATCTTTCGCTATAATATCTTTCTCTCCCTCTCTCGCTCTCTCGTTCTCTCCCCCACTTTCTCTCTCCCCTCCCTCGCTCTCTTCCTCTCTCTCGATCATGTGTCTTTATCCCGCTCTCTCTCTCTCTCTCTTTCTCTCTCTATGTCTCTCTCTTTTTTGTTTCTCTCTCTCTCTTTTTCTCTCTCTCTCTCTCTCTCTCTCTCTCTCTCTCTCTCTCTCTCTCTCTCTCTCTCTCTCTCTTATATATATATATATATATCCTCTCTCGAGATGCATATCTATGTACATACATGTGTACATATCCCACCCTCTCTTTATTTATCTCTCTCCATCTCTCTCTCTCTCTCTCTCTCTCTCTCTCCCTCCCCACTCCTCCGCCCATGGGGCCTTCGCGATGTCCTCTGGCTCCTTCGTGCTGCGCGCGCGTCGACGGCACTGCAGCTTCGCGGCGTCGACGGCACCCTTGGAGGGAGGGGGGGGGCCAGCACCCTCGTCGAACCGATGAAGAAGGACGAGAAAACAAGAGGACGAGGAGGAGGAGGAGGAGGAGGGACGGAAGGATGAGCAGGAGGATTGATGATCTTGACACGATTTTCGATGGCGATGTGGAGGATTGCGAACGATGAGGATTGCGGAGGAGTAGGCGAAGGACAGAAAAGGAGGAGGAGTGGGAGGAGGAGGAAGAGGAGGAGGAGGAGGATGAGGAGGAGGAGGAGGAGAGGCCTCGGGATCGAAGACTGGGATCCCTGCGCGGTCGCACGCCTCGTCGAAATTGAGCCCGAACTGGAAATTGTCTTCGATGAATGCCTCGATCCCACTCCTCTCCTCCTCGACCCTCCTCGGCCTCTCCGATTCTCGAACCGAAGGAGAAGGGCGATGAAGGGAAGGGACTAGGAGGAAACAGGAGGATGAAGAGGAGGAGGGAAGAGGATGAGAGATGATATCATGAGTGCGACGGAAGAGGAGGACAAGGAATGAGAGGGGAGGAAGATAATCACAAAACAAATGGAAGAGGAGGATTGAGGAGGAGGGTGAGGAGGAGGAGGGGGAGAATGAGGAGGAGGAGGGGGATGGGGGAGGCGGAGGAGGAAGAGAAGGAGCAGGAGGAGGAGGAGGAGAAGGAGGAGGAGGAGGAGGGGGGCCTCGGAGTCGGCCGCGGCCTCGGCCGCCATCTGCATGCGCAGGCGCGCGCTGGCGCGCCCTGGAGCCCGGTGTGGGCCAGAGCCAGCGTGCGCAGCGCGCGCGCCGCGCTCGAGGCGCTCCTCATCCCCCCTCCTCCACCTTTCCCTCCTCACTTTCCTCTTCCCACCCATCCCTCCTCTCCCCCTTGGGGCCAATTCGCCCCAGACAGTCCACGGCAAATATACACTGGCCATGGGTGAGCCGCAGGCGTGTGAACCTTATAATCGAGTTCTTGTACACAGTGTATGTACACATCAGTACACATGTGACCAATATGCGATAGATCTCGGCTATTGAACTGTGAGCGCATATTTTTCCACTTGTATATCTGACTTCAACATGATATCATTTATACCATTACATATATATAGATGTATATCGGTATATATATATATATGTATGTATATATATGTACGTGTGTCGACTGCAGTCGACCCCAACATAATATTGCATATTCTTTGTGCACGCGCGACGTCATATGAACAACAACAAAAAATATTACACGTGCCACCCCGAAAACTAAAGGGTGAACACCAATTTCGCACTCGCATATACGAACAAACAATACGTTGCACAGTTCACACTATCAAACAACATGTAGCCTAACGCGAAAGTGTGAAGCACAACGCTTTTCGTATCGCGCGCAGTGTCCACCCCAGGCAACATGGAGTTCTATATTGTGACGCAGCGTATTTTCCTTATCTCGCGCGCGCCCTGGCGCGCGCGCTATAACAAACAATAAAGAATGCACATCTTAATTTCGAAAACTGAATGGTGAAAACCAATTGTTTCACTCGTATTCTGAGGGCCTCAGCCTGGAATTTTACATGTTGAAACAGCATGTTTCCCTTATCGCGCGCGCGCGCCGGCGCGCGGGCAATATATGGAAACAGCGTGATGGAGGCATTGGAAGTACTAGTGAAACAGCTTGTTTCCACCATTCATTTTTCAGGGTGGCGCGTGTCACCTTTGATTTTTTTCATATGGCGCCTTTTGTTTTTTTGTGTTGAGCGCGCGCGCGACAAGGAAAGCGTTGTGTTTGAGGATCGAGCATTCCATGTTGAGGTCACCAGAATACGAATGAAACAATTGATTTTCACCATTGAGTTTTCGAACTTAAGATGGGCATTGCAGATATGTTGTTGTCGTGCACGCGCCAGGGCGCGCGCGAGTGCGCGCGCGTGCGTGATAAGAACACGTGCTATTCGACTATGTATATTTCCCTGCCACGGCCTTCATAATACCAGTCAAACAGATGGTTTCATCATTCAATTCTCGAATTTATCATGGAAGATTTATGTGCGTTATACAATGACATGCTTACGAACACTCAACATGTGTTGTTGTGTCTCCTTTATTTGTGTATCGAGCGCGTGTATTGTATTTGCTGAAGAAGCAGAGTTTCTACGGCCTGTTGTGATACTTGTTAGAACAACCAAGACGTTTGACAAAAAAACCAAGACATCTAACAAAAAACCAAGACATCTGACAAAAACCAAGACATCGCACAATCTGGAACAAAAACCAAGACAATCCACAAAAACCAAGACATTTCGCAGCTATGAAAAAACCAATACCTTCGGATGTCTGGGTAATTGGGCGCGGGATTGGGTGCGAAACCTGCAATGGCGCGCGCCCCCCCCCCAACGCCGCCCTCGTCGGAGGATGTGGGGGCATTTGAGAGGCACGCGATCATTGTAAGCATCGCAAATGGCTGCAATACTTTATACATATTGGCGCAATTCGCAGAAAGCACGACTGTCCAGTCTTCAACAGCCAACGTCGATGGACTGAGTACGTACAAATCCTCAGACACGCTGCCGTCCTCGCTGCCCAGCGAAACGTGCATGGCCCGGGACGCTTTGTCGATATATCCGATCGTGGCCTTGGCAATTACCATAGCAGAGGGATCTTGAACAGAGGGGGCAAGTTTAGGCACCTGTGCTAAGGATGGTGACTCATGTATGATAGTGAAAAAGAGCAGCCCCAAATGATCGCACGCGTTGGACTGGCAGTCGTCATCGCCAGTTGGCTCCAACCCGAGACCAGCGACGTCATCGGAGGCAAAATCAAACTCGCCGCCAGCAGCAGCAACCGTCGAGGGCTCTGGACAGGTGTGGTAAATCAACTTATCAGAGAAAAGTCCAACGTCTGCTGGCCGAAGAGGACCAATGGAGAAAACCACAATTGAGCCTTCGTCCCGCACCTGGCGGTTCACTGCTTTTAACTGCTCCACCGCATGCCGGACCCACAATGTCTCGAGGACCCCTGCCTTGAACTTCTCGACGGGCGCGCACTTTCCCACTGCCATGGGCGGCGGATCTGGGCCGCCACCTCCGCCGCTCGAGCCGCCCTGGCCGCCCGCGCCGCTGCTGGCGCCGCTGCCGGCGCTCGAAGGCGGAGGCGAGGCACCAGAGCCACTCGACGAAGAAGAGGCTTGCCCGCCAAGTGGTGGCGCAGCAGGGGGCCCAGCGCCCATAGCTGAAGATGAGTCTCCACCCTTTGTAGAACCTTTTTTGACAACTGCTGGCGAGCCCCCGCCCCCTGGCTGGCCCCCACCGTCGCCGTCGTCGCCAGGGCCATCACCGCCTGATGTATCGATGCTGGCGGAGTGATCCTCGAGAGGGCACAAGCGAAGAGATGGGCGTGAGACTGGGCGCAATCCCAACGGCTTATGGTTGCAATCTACCAACTTGCGAAAAGAGCTCGGCCGCGCGCCAATCAAATTAACTACGAGAGCGCATGATTTGGAAACGGCGCCCAGAATCTCAGAGCATCACAATGCCAAGGTGGATTGAAAACGAGGCGATCTTGACAAATGAACTGGAGCTTTCGCGCGCGCTCAAGTTCAAGCAAGAGGCAAATTCGCGAACCCAGAAACTAAAAATGCGAGGCCCGCTGGTGTGCTCCTCGACCCGAGTGTGGGGGGGGGGTATTTTGTTAATCGCCCCTCCCGCGCAACCCGAAGTGTGAATCGTGTTTCGCGTTTCGCCCAACCTCCATCTCGACCGATCGGCGCACCCCCTTGAGTTCCCGAGGCGCGGCGAGTGACCGCGAGGGGGGTCACGGTCACCCCCCCCCCTCCCCTCTCGCCCAGCAAGGGAGGGTCCGGGGAGGAGAGCGAAAGCGGAAGGACAAACGATACAAAAATACGCATGCACCAAGCCTGCCCTACCTGACACGCGCAAATTGTCACAGGTGGCTGTCGGGACCCAGCGCGTTCCGGAGAAGGCTTTCCGGAACGCGCTGGGAGCAAAGGAAATTCCATCTGTCCTCCCATCCCTCGCTGGAAACAGAAGGTTTCCTGACATCGAAGATGCATGCACGCTGTTGACTCCGTTCTGTTGTCCGACCTCTCCACCCTGATACCCGCCCCCCCCACCACCTTCGCCTGGGCGCTCCCCCACCCTAGACAACCCTGCAATTGACGTGCTTTGCACGCCTGCCCCGCAGACGCCCGACGCCCCCGAACCAACCCCCTCGGGCCGCCCCGACCGAAGCACGTCACTTGGGAAATGGCTCCGAACGGTCTGTCCTGGAAGATCGTCGCGCCATCCGCGTGGTAGAGCAACTCCACCACGCGCGGGCGAAAGTGCCTGCCAAGCGCTCTGGTGGATCCACGTTCCTCCGCAATCCACGCCTGAACGTCAGGGTGCAAGTAAAAACCAACCCCTCGCAGAGCCAATCGCGGGTTCCGCACTTCGCGGCACTGGTCCGCGAAAGCCGCACACGCTCCACGGCATTCCGCAAAAAGCTGGCGCAATGAGAGCTGAACGCTATGCCACGCTAGGTGAACTGGCGAATAGTGCGGCGCTCCAGCCAACATTTTTTTGGACTTCGCACGCAATGCTTCCACCCACCGCTCGGCAACTGGAACGAACACCAGCCGCGCGACAAAACACTCCAGCGACGACAACTGCGAAAGGGCGCGCCTGTTCTCTACGAACATCAGCAGCTCCGCGCGCAGCACAGAACCGGGCGAGCAAATGGCGCGCACTAGCGGGTGCCGCTTGATCGATGGGCGAGCATCTTCGTACAGATCCAAAACCTTCTGCCCGATTGCGCGGGCAGTCGGTGCATCTGGATGCCCCAGGCCGCACACGACCCAAGGAAGCTGCTGCCAATGCGCAAACTTTAGGTTGAAAACAAGAACCAAATGCTGCCTGGCACGTTGGAAATCTCTGACCACAAGACTGCGGTCAGCTTCTGATAGGAATGCTATCTCTGGAAATGTCAACAGATGTGGGACCGCAAACCGAAGTTATCTCCGCAGCAATTTGACGAGGTCATTGTTGGCCATCTCTGGCGCCCTCCGCGTCCGCATGGGGCACCCGCCCAAGTCGATGTTATATCGCTTTCGGAAGTGCCTGGCCCTGAGATGTCGATTCTCCAACGTGTCGAACGTATGGCACCAGCACCCTTCCGACCAAGCCATGCACTCCAGTACCACGTCGCCGATGAGAGCGATCATGGACGCATAGCCCCAGAATAGGTCTGACCTGATGGCAGCGTCCACGATGTTTAGCTTTACCTCTCCCTTGCCCCCGCGTCCGCCGCCGCCATCCTGACCGTCGTCGTCGTCGTCGTCGGCCGCGCCCCGAAATCAAAACCGATCAAGGTTCCAAGCGGCCCGGAGCGCGACTCTCAGAGGCAAGACTTCCTGACGCGCTTTCAACGCCTCGCCCCGACGGCCTTCGTGCACAGGCGAACGAAAAGAGTTGAAATCATCAGCATGGTTGCTGTGTGGGGGCCTACTGAAGCAAGTGCGTCTGAGGCGCACCCGCGTCCACTGATTGTGCAGGAGCCTTGCCAGATGCCTCAAATGCTCGATGAACCACGGCCAATGCGGAACACTCAAAGGCAAATCTTTCGTCAAATTGTGAAGGATATGCAAATTGCCTGCAATCGTCGAGCTCCCTGTCCAAACGATATCATACGGATCCCCGGACGCTGCGTCATCCAACCCGCCAACCACGTCTGGCCCGTCTGGTCCAAAGTCGAACTCAGGGGGATCGTCGTCAAAATCATCGTCGCCTTCGGCGAGCCCGCCGTCCTCTCGGGCATCGGCTCGGCGTATCCAATCACCGAATAATGTCTTCAAGTTCGTTTTCGCCGACGCCACGCCAGACTCTGTCCCCAAATCACATGTCCAACTCACTACTGAATTCAAATTGGTCGCACAATCCCTCCACGTTCGGGATGGCAACTTGCAAGCGCGAGCTGCGCAATGGATCTTCGCGCCCAAAGAGCCGCGCCCAGACCCGATAGCCGTGGGCGCACCGGGCACTATCTCAAGCCTGCGCGACAAAGTAAGAATCGCTTGCGCTACCTCGTCGTCGTCCCCCGGCTCCTCCGAGAATCTCAAGTACCACATGCGATGTGCAAGCCGCGTGCTGGCCGCCACCTCATTGAGCGACATGCTGCTGAAGCCAGTCATCAACCAATTGTGGGAGGCTTGCGGCGACGAGTCCATGGTGCCCCAAGACACCACGCCACCAGAATCCAACATGTCAGCTCGACGTTTCTGCATCAACATGCAATGCGCCGTGTGGACAGTCAGCCTGTGTCTGTAGATGGTGCGCTGGCTCGGAATGACGCCCGTGTCGGAAAGAACATCTGCGTAATATTGTTGCACCGCCTCTTCCTTGACAGTCAGTCGCAAACTGTTCATTAAAACCTCCCGCATGCAGTCGCGCTTCGCAAGGATACCAGATAGCATCAAGCAGTTCAACATATGAAACATGTCGTGAACCTTCTTCGACATAAGCAGCCGCTCACGCAACATGCTGTCCCGCCAGTCCTGAAGCCAATCACTGTAAAATCTTACCTCGTCCATGTCAGCGAATAAACCCGCTAACGCCCGCATTGCATCTGCAATGCTCTGGGCCAGATCCGGTGATAGAGGCAGGAGGGGCGGCGCATCGCGGTCGGCGCAACGCCCCGCCCTGCGGCGGTTTAACCCCTCCAACCACCGACTCACGCGAGCAAGGCCCATGCCGCCGCTTGAGCGCCCACTCGCAACTGGAAATCCCCAGCGAGCCCAAGCCCCGGCAACGCAGAGCAGAGCGTGCGGGAGAGGCATTGCAACGGCAACGCGAAGTAATCCACCCTCAGCGAAGGCCTGCCCGTTGTTGTAGCGGGTTTGCCAATCCTATCAGACGGCCTCTAACATGCTCTCCGCGCGCCGCGGTGCAACCGCCGCCCGAAGCCGTCGCTGCTTGAACTGTCTGACAAAACGTAGCACCCCGCAAATGCGAATAAGAGTGATGGCAAGAGCGGGCGGGCGCGGCGCCTGCGACCCAGCCGCGGCCCGCCCGCCTCGCGACCCGCCCGCGACCCATCGACCCCGCCACCCAACCGTCTTGGAGGGGCCCGAAAGCCTCTGGGGGGCCCAGAGGGAGTAGGGGTGGGGGGAGACGCGCACCTTAGATTGAGGCCCTCTTCGAGCCGTCTCGGAGACCTCTCGGGGCTCTCCTGGGCCCTTCCAAGAGCCTGAGAAGGTTTAGGAGGGGCCCGAAATGGCCCCGAGACGGCTCCAAGAGGGCCTAAAGACGAATGCAGCGGGTCTCTAATCAAAAAGGTTCTTGACTAAAGACCACATGAAACATCTAAGCGCTTCCTCGTGCCACTCCTGGGGCTTTCTCGGGGCCTTCTTGCCGGCGTGGATCGGGCACCTGGCACGAACAAAAAAAACTCCAAAGACGAAAACCGACACCTTTGGACTGAACAGGGTCGCGGCGCTCCCGGCTCGCCAGCCGAACGACCGGTAAATGCAGCTCGAGAGCACTAAAGGGCCTTCTTGGGGGCCTCTTGGGGCCGCTTTGCACCCTCGGGAAGCCATCTCGGTGCCCTCTTGGGCCTGTCCTACAGCCCCCTCCGACCGAACACTGAGGGGCCCGAACGACTCAACCTCGCCGAGACCCGCCCGCGACACGAGCGACCAGCGACCAAACGGCGCCGCAACCCACCCGCGATCCGCCCACGCCGCGACCCGCCCACTGCGGGTCCTCACTCCAGCCGCGCACCCAGCTCCCCCCACTCTGATGCATTTCCCTGGGAGTGGTATTTTCCGACAGCCCGATTACCCAATGATTGTTGCATGCGTGTTGGCTCATACCAATTGTTTATGTCATGGTTCTTAGTGGGAGTGACTGCGTTGCGCCACGGTTGCGTACGAATTGTTCTACATGTGGATTGGATTGTTTTTTTTTTTTCCAGGGCGAGTTGCACATGTGCTGCTTGAGACGATCTCCCCCCATGGCTTGCCCAATCGCGTCTCCCCCGATACAAGCGCGGATCGCGCCGCGTTTGCGCGACGACGGGGTCAGGGAGGGAAGGGGGGCGAAATGGACAGGATAACATATGTCAAGCCGTCTGGAAGCACATCCTGAATGATAGCTGCCAGTGGCCGCCCCGTTCTGCGTTCGGCCCTCTCCATGCGCCGCTCCGCCGAATACACGGTCATTTCAACAAATGCACCTTTTGGGGCCGCCCAAGGCTGAGCAAAGTAAGCCCTGACAGGAGCGTCAAACGCGCAAGCCGCGACGATCGTGAAGAAAAACGTTGGGAGGCGATGGTGGTGCGTCATCTGCCAAAAATCCTGAACGCGCCGCTGCCGAGGCGAAAGGTACCCCATCAGTGAAGACATGTCTGCTGGACGACACAATGCTAAACCAAGGACGCGGCTACTCCAAGGTCTGAGTCCATTGGCCCACTGCTGAGGAGACGAATGCGTGCCCAGATCATTGAGACAGCCTGCGTGCCCCGCATTTACCAGCTCTGATTTCATATATATCGTGAAGATATCTTTCGGCCCAACCTCGATGATGCCCCCCTTTGCTCTCTGGAACCGCACCCGGTCAACTTGGCGGCCATGCACCCATAACAAATAAAGACAATTATTATTAACACCATCGCCAGCAATAGCAGCCATCGCAAACCTTGCTCTGGGCACGTTGCTTTTCGCACCCCACGCAATCACGGCAGAAGCCGCGGCAGAGCAGAGCCAAACAGCCATGGTCCACGATCATTTGGCGGCACGGGTAAATAATCGCATGTCGTTGGAACCACATGCGAAAATATCATCAAATAGGCGCGATCGTCGATTGTAGCTGCCCCTGTTGCCAGCGAACGGCGGCGGTGTGTCCCAGGCCCCCGCCAAGCGAAGCTAATCGCTCCTAGTCGGCCCAAGATCGCTTCAATACGGCCCGAAGGGCTGCCAAGAGGGCCCCAAGACGGCCCAAGAGGCCCCATGGCGGCCCACAACAGCTCCAACATGTCCCCGAGAGGGCCCGCCCCTCGAGAATCCCGAGACCGCCAGCAACCGCCTAAGACCCAAGAGGCCCCGCGAAGCTCCGCCCGCAAGGCTCCATGAGGCACCCAATGCGCCCTGCAGAAGCTCCACTAAAGGGCCCCGAAGAGGCCCAACATAACCCAAAGAGAAGCCCCCCTCCAAAAAGCCCCCAGGAGGCCCCTCCAGAAACCAAAAAAAATCCAGCATCCAAGAAACGTCCGAACCACAGCCCAGACACATTGGCGGGATGGCGGGATGGGCCGAAGGCCACTAATGATTAATGGAATGGGCGCTGCGCTGTTGCGGACGAGACGCTGCCCCTGCGCAGAGCCGCGCTGGGGCAACCGCGCATCAGAACCCGAGCGCCGGGCAAGGCGGCGCAAGAACACCGGGAATACCACGGGCAGGACAAAGTGCAAAAGCAGGGACGCAGGGCGACGCGGGGGGGGGGAACGCAGGGGGGATGGGAGCAATAAGGGAAGGGGAACTGGTGGCGGGGGAACAAATGAATGAGGCGAGACGGATGAAGCAGAGGAGACGGAAGGATAATGCAAGATTGAAGGAGGGTGAGCTCGAAGAGGAGACGAGGAGGAGACCCAGGAGGAGAACCCGGAGGAGGACCAGGAGAACCTGCAGGGGGAGGAGGAGGCGGAGGAAGAGGAAGAGGACTGACAGCGGGCACGTCGCGACGCCACAAGGCTTGAATAATCAGCCCCGCTAGGCCGCCAGGACGCGCAGCCCTGGATACCAAACCGAACAGGACCCCTAGGGCCCCCTGGGGGCCATGCCATGCCGGGGCGCCCTTTACAACCCCAGGGTCCTTCGTCCAAGCCTTGGTCTTGCTTTGCTTAATTTCGAGCCCGGCCTGGGTAAGCGCTGCGGCCGCTATCTGCATGGCTGCGCCCGCGTGCTCCGGGGGGCAGAACGCCGCGATGTCGTCGAGGTACGAAAACACGCGGCACTGTGGGGAAAGCTGCTGGAGAGCGCCCGCAATAGCACCCAGTGCATCTGCCAACGCAATGGCGAAGAGGCCTGGCAACAGGGGGCACCCCTGGTCTACCCCGCGCGTGGCCCGAATCGGAACAGCGTCGTCGGCGTCATCCCACAAGAGGTGCGTGGTGGTTGAACTCAGCCAGGCCTGCACGGTGTGGAACAGCGACGGCGCCCTGGCTGCGACCCCGTCCAGAACCTTTTTCCGGAGGATCGAGTTGAAAGCGTTGGATGCGTCAAAGCTTAAAACCACTCCGGCAGGATTGGCCTCTGTTAGCGCAGAGAGGGTCTTGTGGACCAACTCGCAACCCGCCCTCCTGCCAACGGCATACGGAACACCTCGCAGGCTGCTTTTCCGGCCAGCCGGCGGATAAACCCCGCCGCAGGCAATCGGGCGCAAATCGCCCGAAGCGTTGCGAAGCGCCACCAGCCTGGCTCCCAGATTGGCCTCCATGGCTCGGGGTGACAGGACGCTGTAGAGGAATAAGACCACCACCTGGGCGACGGCGGTGGCGGCTTCAGCGTCGCCGAGGGCCGTGCGCCAATGCTCGAAACGACTCCCGCTGGGTCCAGAGCCGGACCGCTTGGGGCTCCGTCGAAGGTGTCGTTTGACGGCTTCCACCAGTGATTCCTAGTCTCTTCGTCTGGAGCGGCCGGTGCGGGGCCTGGGTGCGCGCCAGTCTCGCCAGGGGGGGGCAAGTCTTGTAGCGACGCGGGAACGCCAGGCCCGTGCGCCGCGGCCGTCGCCCGTGAAGCGCGCACTATGGCCTTACTTATCAAGCCCTCTTTGAGCAAGGTCTCCACTTCCTTGGCGCCCTCTTCTGGAGTGGACCGTCGGCCTCCGCGGCGGGGGCGGCGAGCTCCCGAGGTCATGGCTGCGCGCCAGAGGGCCCCCCAGTCCCCAGCGGCCGCGAGGCGCAGGCGGCACGTGATGGCCTTGCTCAGGCCCCGGCCCCTGACTTTGCGGCCCCCTCGGGTCTGTTGCGCGCGGAAAAGGAGCAGCCGATCAAAGAAAGTGAACAGCTTCTCCGCGCGTTGCTGGGTGACCAAGTCGCCCGTCTCATTGGCTTGGACAATGGCTGTCGCCACCCGCCCGCGGAGAAGGCCTAGCGCCTGGCTGACCTCGTCGGGCACACGGATCACCGTCGGCACGTCGCGGGCCAGGCTGTCGTAGGAAACGGAATCCCACCAAGCGAGGTTGGGAACAACACCATTGGAGAACTCGGGCCTCGCCGCGCCGATCTCGAGCTCCTCCGGCAGATCCCCGGGGTGGCCGTCGCCCGGACCCTGTAAAGGGGCTTCGGGGCCAGGTGGGACGTTCCCGGGCTCTGCATGGCGCGCCCGTTTTGCCAGCAGCACCTCCCGGACGTGCTCTGCCCGGGACGGCCGCCCTGGCTGGTCGCAATGGCCTCTGATGACGTCCTGCCGCGGCAGCGTGAGGGCGCCTACTCCAACCACCGCGTCGTAAGGTCCGAGGCCCCCCATCCACGCACTCGGGGCGATAGAACAGCTTGTGGGCGAGCGTGTTGCTGAACACCCGGAGGTCGCCACGACGCATAGGCCCCTTGCACGCCAACGCATGGCAATGGCACCCCCGCGCCTTCTGCATGACGTCCACGCCCCATGTCGTAACTCGGAGGTCCCGGCGAGGATTCGAGGCTGGATGTGGGTCTGGCGGTGGCGCGACGGCCTCAGCTGCCGCGTCGTCTGGGAAGGCCGGCCACCGGCAGGCGGACTGAGGGGCGCGAGAAGCAGGCCCGAGACCCTGGAGTCGAAGGCGCCGCTGCCCGCTGCAACGACGCCGGCGCTGCAGAGCCGGCAAAGCCAAGGTCGGACGTGAACGCCGCCGCCCATGGCCCCCGGAGCGGTGCAGCCGACGAACGCCCTCCAGCCGCCGTATAGCACCGCCTGCGAGGCCATCCATGGCACAGGGTTGCCAGAGATCAACGCGCACATCTGCAACGCCGGCACCTGTCCCCTCAAGGCGCCGTGCATGAGGCCGCCCGCGCAAGCTGGGAACCACACGTCGGATCGCAGGGCGAACAGGAGGCTTCCGAGCATGAGGTCGCACGCCAAGCTGGTGACCAAGAAGACGGCGTCGAGGAAAGCCGCCGTTCTGGGCCCTGGCTGGGGGAGCCAGTCGGGCTTCGCTGGATCCTGCGGGCTCACGTGGCAATGGCCCGACTGAGCCCCCGACGCGTCAGCGGCGCACGATCGCGCGTGTCGCAGAAAAATAGTTCCGCGCTGCTGACGCGGCGCCCCTCCGGGAGGGGCCCATCTGGATCGCGTGAGGCCCAGCTTCTCATCATCATGAGCGTGGCGTACATGCGGCCGCGTGCGCTGCTGCTGCCCAGCCCCGCGCTGCACCCGGAAGGGCGGCTGGTCCAGCTCGGCGCGTTGCATCCTGCCCTGCCGCTCAACGATGAACTGGTCGTCCCTCTCGCGGCACGGCCTTGCCTGCGACTCCGATGGGGTAGGGGGGGCGAGGGGGGAATTGGGGAACAAGGAAACGAGTGGGGGGGGAAAGAAGAGGATGTGGAGGAGGAGGAGTAGAAAGAGGTAGAGGTGGCGAACGAAAAGGGGAAGGAGAAAACATAGGGCGAGAAACTCGGATGGCGGGGGGGGGAATGACGATGGGGAGGTAGAGAGGAGGACAAGACCGAGACGTGGATGTGGTCGCACTGGTGGTTGCGCGTGTGGCCGCACTGGTGCGTGCGGCGGTGGTCCTGCACGAATCTCGGGTGATCGAGGACGTCGTGCTTTCCGTCGAGGTCGCAGTTGATGTTGTGTCGCTGGCTCCGCTGGCACTCGCCGAACTCGTCGCTCTGGTGGATGTCGCAGTGCTTCTGGCCGTGGTGCTGCACGACCTCGTGATGGCCGACGCCGTCGCACTGACAGTCGAGGGCGCTGCCTTCCTGGCGACTCCGGTGGGGTAGGGAGCAGGAGCACGAAGAAGATGAGAAGGCAGACAAGGAGGACGAACGCGAAGAAGAGGAGGAGGAGGAGGAGGTGGACGAGGCACAGCAGGGAGACGCCGAAATCCAGTCCCTCGGTCGCCCACCCCTTGGCAGCTCTTGCGGCTGAGGGGCTGTGCTCAGACCACCCCGAGACGACGGGAGTCAGCCACCCCGTCGCCCCCCCCTTGGACGCTCGCGCAGCCAGGAGGGACTGCTCGGGTCATCGCGAGACGCCCGGTTTCGCATCGAGGACCGGTCCCCAACTCGATCAGCGGAGCAGAGGATGAGGACGACAAGAACGAGGCGGAGGAAAATGAGGAGGAGGAGGAGGAGGAGGAAGAGGTGGAAGAAGAAACGGGAAGGAATGAGAAGGAGACTGCCGCGCTGCCGGCCGCACTCGCGGAACAGGCACGCGATGCCGGAACTGGCCCGCTGGCCAGTGCGAAGCTCGGCGTGCTGCAGGCCCCGCGCGCGCAGCCCGGAGAGGGCGCGAGCGGCGGCGCGGGCGACAGCGCCTGCAAGGCCGGAGGCAACCAGCCGGACGCAGAACTCTCGCCGACCTCCACCACATAGGATCCTCGCGGGATTGAGCCTGGAGGGCGCACGGAAAGAATTGCGCCAGCCCCCCACTCAGAGACCCCTGGGTCAAGACGGGGGTACCCAGGAGGAGGACGAGCTGGAGGAGACAAGGCAGAGGAAGGGACAAGGTAGGAAAAAGGCCGGGACGTGGCAGTGGGGGACGTCCAAGAAGTGCATGCCTGATCACTCTGATCCCCGTGACTCCCAAGCAAAGCGGGCTCGACGGGAAGGGAGTGATTGACCCACCCGAGATGGAATCCCAACTGGAAATCCAGCGCACCAGCGACCCACCTGGAAACTCGAATCGGGAGGGCCCAAAATGATGTTCCCCCGTAGGTCCACGTACGCCGCCGAGACGAGCCAGGCAGCGGCCCCCGCGCGGCAGCAGCGCGGTCCGAGGCGCGCGGCGCAGGGGGGCGGCTGGCAGGTTCCTCAAGGATCGCGGACCTCGGAAGGGCCCTAAGAGGATCCACACAAACCTCAAACCCCCAACAAGGGAGACAGAGGTGGGCGTGGTAGAGGTCCTGAGCCCCCCCCTGACGCATCGAGTGCGCGCCGCCGAGGTCAGGAAGGGGAGCGCAGGAAGGGGGGCAAGCAGGGGCGAGGGACGCGGAAGCAGGAAAGGGCAGGCAGAGAGCAGGGGGGGAGGGAGGGGCAGGCCAGGAACCCAGCAAAGACTCGGGGGGAGGGGCCGCCATGCATCTCGCATGACCCGGAAAACCGTTCGGGGCCCCTTTGAAATCCCGTGTCCGCGAAGCCAGCCCGCACAAAGACTCGGGGGGAGGGGCCGCCATGCATCTCGCATGACCCGGAAAACCGTTCGGGGCCCCTTTGAAATCCCGTGTCCGCGAAGCCAGCCCGCACAGGCCTGGCGGGCGTCCGGGTGCCGTCCAGTGGAGTGGCGGAGGCGCTGGGGGGGGTCGCGGTCAAGAAGGGGGGGCCCAGGAGCAGAGGGGGCAGGGGCGAGGCCAGGCGAGGGAGAGGAGCGGGGGGACGAGGTAGGGGGAGGGTGAGCCGAAGTGACGGCGGTGCCACGGGTGCGGCCAGGCATCCAGGGAAAACCAAGTATCGAGGCAAGGGTCGAGACAGGCGTGGGTGGAGATAGGTGGCCTTCGAATCCCCAGCTCCACGCTGGCGAGCACGAGGGGCCCGGCGGGCGACCTGAGGGGGCCGTGCTGCGCAGCGTCGCGGCGTTCGCCTCCGAAGCCGCACTCGTTGTCCATGAAGTCGTTCGAAGCGAGCTGAGCGCGTGCCGAGGCGTGAAGCCCGGGCGGCGGCAGACCAGAATAGTGATGCCGTATGTCGTCCCCGTTCGGCTAGAACTGGGGCTTGTTGAGCTGATCAGCGCCGCGGTCATCGGCGTCGTAGTGCTGCCCAGCTCCAAGCCGAGTTTGGAAGGTGTGCGACTCTGCACCGTAGAATCCGCCATCCTGCGCGTCTCGCTTTCCGGCATTCGGCAGGTGTTGCCGAAGCCCGCCGCGCTGCACGGCATCGTGATGATTGGCTCCGCAGGCTCCGTCGGGTCCCCACGCGTCATGTCGATGATCCCGTAGTTGGTCCTGGGACTGATGCTGCTGCGGCTCGCCACGCTGCCCGACGCCATGGTGGTCGATGCTGTCGCGTTGCTCGGCGTCGGTGCGCTGGCCCTGAGCGCGGTGCTCGGCCACGCGGTCGGTCGGCTGATGGCGCCAGGTCGTCGGTGGGGGGCGGGGGCGGGGTCGGAGCAGGGAGGGAAGCGAAGGTGGAAGAAGGGGTGTGGGAGGGAGGGGCCAGCCGCCCCTAATTCAAAGATGCATACATTAGCTAGGGACGCTGAAGCGCTAATTAAAAGAGCGTTAGCACGGCGAGGCAGGCCGATCGCAGGAGGGGGACGGGGCAACGGGAGGAGGGGGGAATGCGTGGCGGTAGCGAGGCCAGCTCAGAATTCGGCGCCTCGCCGCGCCTCTCGCCTGCGCCGGAGTGCACCGCGGTGAGGGCGCCGAACTGCATGTCGTACGTGTAGCCCAAGTGGTGCCTCTCGCCGGGGTCGAGCTTGGGCATCATGCAGTCCACCGTCAATACGGCCTCCTCGCCCTTGAGTGCCTGCTTCAGGCTGTGGGTCTCAACCTTCGTCTTCGTCAGGATCGTGGCAGAGACCTCGTCGGGCTGCAGGTCCTTCCGCTCCCACGTTGCCTCCACGTGAATGAGGGGCTTACCGTTCTTCTCGACGATCTGGAGCGGCAGCAGCTTCATGTCGTTCTGCGCCGTGGAGTCCTTGACTTCGAAAAGCTTCTGTGACGGGTGGATGGTCGCCTGATTCGTGGCGGCCTCGTCAATCAAGCGCTCATCCTTGATGAAGGCGACGTACGAGGGGGTGATGCGGTTGCCCTCGTGGTGGGGGATGATCTCGACGCGGCCGATCTTACAGGTGCCCACGCAGGAGTACTGGTTTCCCAAGTCGATCCGGATGGCAGGGCAATCGGTCTTCTTCTCCTCGTCCTTGGCGAGACCGAAGCTGGCGAACCCGAGCGCGAAGGCCGCGACGGCCTTGCAGAAGGCCATCATCTTCGGGGGCATGGCTGCGCCGGCACGCGGCCAGGGAGGGGGGGGCCGGGGCCAGGGAGGGGGAGGGG